>JAVJIF010030386.1:0-558944 GCA_038442645.1 Agave tequilana
AAAGCTTTATATCTTGAAAAACTTGTTTAAAACATGTATATAAACTATTTTCTGCATAATACTTAGCTATAGGTATTTTCAAAATATTTTTACAAAAAATTCCATCTTCAAAAAGCCCAGTTTTCAGCCTCAGGCAACATCGGTCGACCGGCCCGGTCGACCGGCGTTGTGCCTGGACATGCACTGTTTGTGCATGTCCGTCGGTCGACCGGACCGGTCGACCGACAGAGAGCCTTCTGCTCTCGGGAAATTTCGGTCGACCGGACCGGTCGACCGGAAGAGGAAACTGTGTTTTCTCCTTTTTGGTCGGTCGACCGGACCGGTCGACCGGGAGCCAACGGCCATATCCAGCTAGGCTGGCGGTCGACCGGACCGGTCGACCGCCAAGCCTGCAACTCAGCAACGGCTCTTTCCTCTTTGGGATTTTCTGAAAAACTGTTTCTTTTTCTGTTTTAGCAGACTTTTGGAGAGTGTTGGGGAGCTTTGCAGGTGTATTAGGTGAAAAGAAATTGTTTTTAATCTATTTTCTAACCCTATAAATAGAGGAGAAGTCTCTCTTCCTCATTACTAAGAAAAATCCTCAAGTTTTGTTGTTTTCAAAAGAGAAAAGAAAAATTGTTTAAGCCTTCAATTCCTACTCTTTCAAGATTGTTTTTCAGTTGTGTTTGATTCTCTATATCACTCTACAACTGAAGTTTTCTCACACACTTCATAGAGCCAAAAATTCTATACTCATTCTATAGTGAAGTTGTAATTGAAGTGAGAGTGTTGTAAAAAAATTGAGAAAAGTGTAGTGTTCAAGTTGTGATCACTTTGTTCTTGTAATTCCTTCTTGTGGAGCAACCTCTTCGGTAGAGGTCCTTTGTACTCGGTGGAGCTCGGTGCTCGGTCTTCGGTAGACCCAATTGTAAAGGCATCCTCGGTGGATAGTGGAAACCCTTCACGGAGGTGAAGGCGGGGACTAGAGCAAGTGTGCTCGAACTCGAAACAAATCATCTTGTTTGCGATTGCCTTTGCGTTCTTCTTGTTTTTTAATTTCTATTGCTTTATATTGCCTTGAATTAATTGCTTGAGAACTAACCCTCTACTTGTGGAATCTTGTGTTGTTTACCTCACTTGCTATACTTGTTGTTACTTTGTGAGCATTTCATCTTCATCATCATACTTGGCATTGATCGATCACACCTCAATACAACACGGTTGCATTACGCACCTCTAACCCATTTAAGGGGAATTGGGAGGAAGGAGTTCAGAACCTCGCAAGGGGTATTCGGCTCTTAGTCGTGTTTTTGAGAGATCGTTGCATCACTCATTTAATTAAGGTTTAAAAAGATCACTAGATTAGCATTCACACCTATTCACCCCCCCCTCTAGGTGTTTTTCAATTGGTATCAGAGCTTGGACTCTAGGATTTGGTTTAACACCTTAGAGAAGATCCTAATTTGCTAATCATTTCATTCATATTCATATAGTAAAAATGGCCGATGGAATTAAGACCCCTCCTAAGTTTGATGGACTTAACTTTCCCATATGGAAGGTAAGATGACCGTGTTTTTGCAATCTCTAGGTAGCCGAGTTGCAAAGGCCGTGACTAAGTCCTTTAGTGTACCCCCGGTGACGAATCCACTTGGTCCGAAATAGAGACTAAGGAATTCGATGCCAATGCAAAGCTCACTATGCACTCCTACAAGCCCTAAATGATGATGACATAGCTAGGGTTATACATTGCAAATCCGCATTTGAGATTTGGTCACACTTGATAGTCACTCATGAGGGGACCTCACAAGTTAAGAAGGCTAAGATTGACCTTCTTCGGTCTCAATATGAAACATTTAGCATGCAAGACAATGAAACCATAGATGATATGGTTACAAGGTTTACCAGATTACTAATGGACTCTCTTCTTTAGGTGAAGATATCAACAATGATCAAAGAGTAAGGAAGATCATCCGGGCTCTTCCTCCTTCATGGGAAGAAAGCAACAACCTTGAAGGAACTCAACGACAATGAAGAGATGGAGCTTATAGGTCTCATTGGGAACCTCAAAACCCATGAGATGGAAAGGAAAGCAAGAGAAGACATGGCTCCTACCAAGAAGAAGACAATTGCCTTCAAGTGTCAATCATCACACTCCGACGAAGAAGATGAAGAAGAAGATGACGAAGAGCTCTCACTTCTAGTCAAAATGTTCGGAGGATGTACAACAAGGCAAAGTTTCAAGGTAGAAGGAGATGGCAAGGAGGCAAAGAAGAAAGGAAGATTGTGTGCTTCAATTGCCAAAAACCGGGACACATAGTTGCGGAGTGTCCGGACAAAGCAAAGCCCTCCACATCAAAGAAGCCATACAAGAAGAAGGTTATGAAGGCAACTTGGGATTCGGAGACCGAATCCGAAGAGGAGATAGACACCGCCAACATGTGCTTCATGGCTAATGAAGGCACAAGCAAGGTAACCTCTTCCCCTTCTCATAATGATGAACTTTCTGTGGATGAGTTAGAAGAAGCTTTTGTGAGTTGTCACAAAACTATGATTTCTTAAAGAAGAAGTATTTAAAAATGAAAAAGAAAATGAATCTTTAAGTCATCAAGTATTTACTCTTACAAAAGAAAAGGATAATTTAGTTTCCACCTTGACCACTACTAAAAATGATTTTGAAAAATATAAGACTTCTTGCAAGGGTAAGGCCCCACTAATTGACTCAAATGAAGTTTCCATGCTTAGGGAAAGATTAGACTCATTAAGTGTTGTTTTGAAAAATTGTGAATTTGATAAGAAAAGGATTGAGGCTATGTTTCCTAAGAAACAAGCCCCAAAGAAAAAGCTCATGCTCATGTTCATGTTCATGCTACACAACCTAAACAACATGGCAAATCCCAAAAGCATGCTCACACTACTACACATACACATCATGCATTCATGTATAGAAAAGTGTACTCATGTTCACATTGTGGGCGGAAAGGACACTTAGCAAATTTTTGTTATGATAAACTAAGTGCATCACATCATAATGTTTGGGTTCGTAACACTAACTTTCAAGGACCCCAAGAAAGTTTGGGTACCAAAGTCAACAATTGTTTTAAATGATGTAGGTACTTTCCAAAGCTCAACGACGTAGAGGTTGTGGTATCTTGATAGCGGTTGCTCAAGACACATGACTTGGGACATCAACAACTTTGCAACCCTATCAAGATATCATGAAGGTGGCACCGTCACCTTCGGAGATGACGCCAAGGGTAAAATCATCGGTATTGGTAATGTAAAACTTGGCACCTCTCCTTTAATTGAAAATGTGATTTTAGTTGATGGCCTCAAGCATAATCTCTTGAGTGTTAGTCAACTTTGTGATAAAGGTTTTGATGTAGTTTTTGACAATGTTGCTTGTAAAGTAATTGATAGAACTTCCAATGTTTGTGTATTTTCCGGTTTTCGTGAAAGCAATGTTTATATGATTGATATGTTAAATATGTCTTGTAATATTACTTGTTTAAAAGCCCCTCGATGATGACTCTTGGTTGTGGCATAGGAGATTAGGGCATATTTCTTTTGATCATATTTCTAGATTAAATTCAAAGGAAATGGTGAAAGGTATTCCTTCATTGAATTTTGAAAAGGACCGAGTTTGTGACTCATGTCAATTTGGGAAACAAACTAAGTCTTCTTTCAAATCAATTAAGGATATCATGACATCACGTCCTTTGGAATTAATCCATATGGATCTATTTGGCCCAAACACAAACCAAAAGTCTAAGTGGGAATAGATTTGCTTATGTTTTGGTTGATGATTTTTCAAGATTTACATGGGTTTTCTTTCTTGAACATAAAACCAAGCATTTTCGTATTTTCAAACTTTTAAGAAAAGAGTAGAAAAAGAAAAGGATTCTTTGATTTTGAGAATAAGAAGTGATAGAGGAGGTGAATTCATTAACCAACCCTTTACCACTTTTTGTGATGAACATGGAATAAAGCATGAACTTTCTTGTCCTAGAACTCCACAACAAAATGGAGTAGTTGAACGGAAAAATAGAACATTACAAGAGATGGCTAGGACAATGCTAAGTGAATACGTCTACCACATTATTTGTGGGCCGAGGCCGTTAATACATCATGCTACATATCAAATCGTGTTTTCTTGTGTAAAAATACTACTAAGACTTCTTTTGAAATGTATTTTTCTAGAAAACCTAATGTTTCCTATTTTAAAGTTTTTGGTTGCAAATGCTTTGTTTTAAACACAAAAGATAATTTAGGAAAGTTTGATGCTAGATCTTATGAGGCTATTTTTGTAGGTTACTCAAACCCTAGTAAGGCTTATAGAGTTTTTATTAGATCATCCTTGACTATTGAAGAGTCTATTAATGTTAAGTTTGAGGAATCTAACAAGTTTGTTAAGAATGTTGTAGAAATAGATGCCTTGCATGAAGGCTTGGAGAAAGTCACCTTGGAGGATGCTTCTACCATGGGAGACAAGCCAAAGGATGATGATGGAAGTGAAGCCAAAGTGGAAGAGGCCCAAGGAAATGAACATCAAACAAATGAGGTGGAGCCTACTCAACCACTACCTAAGGATTGGAGATTCAACCCTCATCATCCCAAGGACCTTGTCATAGGTGAAGTATCAAAAGGGGTAACTACTCGTCTAAAATTCAAGATTTTTGTGGCCACTTTGCATTTATTTCACACATTGAACCAAAAATGTGCTCGAAGCCGAGGCCGATTCATATTGGTTGCTAGCTATGCAAGAAGAGCTCAATCAATTTGAGCGCAACCAAGTATGGCACCTTGTTCCTAGGCCCACGATAGACCAACAATTGGTACTAAGTGGATCTTTAAGAACAAGTTGGATGAATCGGGTATGTAGTTAGAAACAAGGCTAGGTTAGTTGCCCAAGGTTACACTCAAATCGAAGGAATCGATTTTGAAGAAACCTTTGCACCCGTAGCACGGCTTGAAGCCATACGGATGACACTAGCATTTGCCTCATATAAAGATTTCAAATTGTTTCAAATGGATGTTAAAAGTGCTTTTCTAAATGGTTTTATTGAAGAGGAAGTGTATGTTGAACAACCCCCGGGTTTGTTGATCCTACACATCCGGATTTTGTTTTTAAATTAGACAAAGCTCTTTATGGTTTAAAACAAGCCCCTAGGGCTTGGTATGAAAGATTGTCTTCATTTTTGATTTCCAATGGTTTTAAGAAAGGTAAAATTGACACAACATTGTTTACAAAACATGTAGAAAAAGATATTCTTATTGTGCAAATTTATGTAGATGATATTATTTTTGGTTCTACTAATGAATCTCTTTGCAAAGCTTTTGAGTCATGCATGAAGGATGAATTTGAAATGTCTATGATGGGGGAACTCAACTATTTCCTTGGACTCCAAATCAAGCAAAGGAAGGATGGGATCTTCATCAATCAAGCCAAGTACACAAAGGAACTAATCAAAAGATTCGGGCTTGAAGGATCAAAAGTAAGCAAAACTCCCATGGCAACAACTACCAAGCTTGACAAGGATGAACAAGGTAAAGTGTAGACATTAAACTTTATAGAAGCATGATTGGTAGTTTGCTTTATTTGACGGCTAGTAGGCCGGATATCATGTTTTCCGTTTGTTTATGTGCACGTTTTCAATCATGTCCTAAGGAATCACACTTAATAGCGGTAAAACGCATAATTAGGTATCTTAAGGGCACAATTGAATTGGGTTTGTGGTATCCTAAAACCGGATTATTTGAAATGAAGAGTTTTTCGGATGCCGACTATGCGGGTTGTAGGGTAGATAGGAAGAGCACAAGTGGAACATGTCAATTCTTAGGTAATTGTCTTGTATCTTGGTCTTCCAAAAAGCAAAATTCGGTAGCCCTATCAACCGCCGAGGCGGAGTATGTTGCGGCCGGAGCTTGTTGTGCACAAGTTCTTTGGATGAAACATACTCTCCTTGACTATGATTTACATTTTGATCATGTTAAGATTTTTTGTGATAATACTAGTACAATTCACATGACCAAAAATGCTAATCAACATAGTAAAACCAAGCACATTGATATTAGGTATCATTTTCTTAGAGATCACTTTGAAAAAGGTGATATTGATATTGACTATGTTTCTACCGATTTTCAACTTGCCGATATTTTCACTAAACCTTTAGATTATGCAAGATTTTCCTTTATTTGTGGTGAGTTGAATGTATGTATGATTGATTCTTAAAATACTTTTGTTTTGACATGTTTGTATTTGATATGTTTTAACCCTTTTTGATGTATGACAAAAAGGGGGAGAAAAATATATAAGTTTGGATATATAAGTTTGGAGAAAAATATACTTAGATTTTTGAAAGATTTTTGAAAATAATAAATTTTGTCATTATTTGGTTTTCCTTGACAAAATTTATGGTGATGATTTTTCAAATGCTTTGTGTATGATTTCATAGTTTTTCATATTCATGATAGATACATAGCATTGTTTGAGGGGAGCTTTCCAAGCTTCTTCCTCTCTTTATTTGTTTAATAACTATATGTTTTGTCATCATCAAAAAGGGGGAGATTGTTGGCCCAAGGTTACAATCACCCTTGTTTAGTGTATTTTGATGATTACAAAACATATTAGTTATTGTACTAATAACAATTGTTGTTTAAGTGTGTTTCAGGTTTATCATCACACTAGAAGTACTCTCACTCAAATACAAGGTTTTGGACTCAAGACAATTCATTTTGGCTCAAGTTGCAAATATTGAAGATCAAGTGAAGATAGCCCACCTTGAAGAATAGCTTGAAGTCTTTTAGCAAGTTTGTAAGTTTAGAATGTTAAAGTTTGAATATAGGAAATTTGGCTCTAGGATTTGCACACACACACTTGTTTCATGTATTTCCTATGTTTTGAAAAACTTGTTTAAAAACATGTACCAAAGCTTTAGCTTATGCCTTAGTTTATATATACATGTACCAAAGCTTATATCTTGAAAAAACTTGTTTAAAACATGTATATAAACTATTTTCTGCATAATACTTAGCTATAGGTATTTTCAAAATATTTTTACAAAAAATTCCATCTTCAAACAGCCCAGTTTTCAGCCTCAGGCAACATCGGTCGACCGGCCCGGTCGACCGGCGTTGTGCCTGGACATGCACTGTTTGTGCATGTCCGTCGGTCGACCGGACCGGTCGACCGACAGAGAGCCTTCTGTTCTCGGGAAATTTCGGTCGACCGGACCGGTCGACCGGAAGAAGGAAACTGTGTTTTCTCCTTTTTGGTCGGTCGACCGGACGGTCGACGGGAGCCAACGGCCATATCCAGCTAGGCTGGCGGTCGACGGACCGGTCGACCGCCAAGCCTGCAACTCAGCAACGGCTCTTTCCTCTTTGGGATTTTCTGAAAAACTGTTTCTTTTTCTGTTTTAGCAGACTTTTGGAGAGTGGTTGGGGAGCTTTTGCAGGTTGTATTAGGTGAAAAGAAATTGTTTTTAATCTATTTTCTAACCCTATAAATAGAGGAGAAGTCTCTCTTCCTCATTACTAAGAAAAATCCTCAAGTTTTGTTGTTTTCAAAAGAGAAAGAAAAATTGTTTTAAGCCTTCAATTCCTACTCTTTCAAGATTGTTTTTCAGTTGTGTTTGATTCTCTATATCACTCTACAACTGAAGTTTTCTCACCACACTTCATAGAGCCAAAAATTCTATACTCATTCTATAGTGAAGTTGTAATTGAAGTGAGAGTATTTGTAAAAGAAATTGAGAAAAGTGTAGTGATCAAGTTGTGATCACTTTGTTCTTGTAATTCCTTCTTGTGGAGTAACCTCTTCGGTAGAGGTCCTTTGTACTCGGTGGAGCTCGGTGCTCGGTCTTCGGTAGACCCAATTGTAAAGGCATCCTCGGTGGATAGTGGAAACCCTTCACGGAGGTGAAGGCGGGGACTAGAGCAAGTGTGCTCGAACCTCGAAACAAATCATCTGTTTGCGATTGCCTTTGCGTTCTTCTTGTTTTTTAATTTCTATTGCTTTATATTGCCTTGAATTAATTGCTTGAGAACTAACCTCTACTTGTGGAATCTTGTGTTGTTTACCTCACTTGCTATACTTGTTGTTACTTTGTGAGCATTTCATCTTCATCATCATACTTGGCATTGATCGATCACACCTCAATACAACACGGTTGCATTACGCACCTCTAACCCATTTAAGGGGAATTGGGAGGAAGGAGTTCAGAACCTCGCAAGGGGTATTCGGCTCTTAGTCGTGTTTTTGAGAGATCGTTGCATCACTCATTTAATTAAGGTTTAAAAAGATCACTAGATTAGCATTCACACCTATTCACCCCCCCTCTAGGTGTTTTTCAAACGCTTGCTCTGAGAACTTCCGCTTTCTTCAGAGTTTCTAACAGGGGCACTGTCTTCATGGATGAAGACGACTCCAGGGAAGAAGATAACCCAGAGCTTTCATGCTTCTGTTTGGTCTCTTCAAGACAAAGTGTCTCCCTGATCACCTTCCATGTCCATATTCTGATGCAGAGAGTTAAACTCTTGACAGAGGCCTCTGCTGGTATGCCGTCCCGACTTGCCGTGATGTTTCTAGTCTACCCAAGTTTGCACTTTGGCATCATCTCGGTTTCCTCATGAAGTCTGAGTTGGTGCATTCCTTCTGGAATTTGCGCCGCCGACTTAAACTTCCTTGGACGCGAGTACAGAAGTCTTTGGCACTTGGTGCGACTTTGTTCATGAAGCTCGCGTTTTAAGGCCACTGAGTTGGATGAATTCCAACTCGGGCTGAGGGTTTCAGACCCGAATTTTGCAACCCCCGTTCCCTCGACAGGGAGATGGCAATTTTCGGCGTCTGAGTCCTTTTCGCGTCTTGTGTTTTAGGCGCGGGCGCAAAATGAGACGCGTTTGAATCCTGTGTGTTGGCACAGTTTTGATTCGCGTCCGCTTCTGTTGATGCGGTATTTTGACTCACTGCGCGGGCTCGTTCCCGCGTCTGAAGTCTTCGACAATAGCCGCGTCTGTCACTTAGTTTTCTTTGTTGAAGTATACTAAGTTCCAGATTTTCTAACCCCCCTGTTTATTCCTTGTAGGTAGGCTTGATCGTCCTTTTTCAGGTTCGCTGGGCCCCTTTAAGAATATTTCAGTCGGCGGACTTGTTCGACGTTCGTCCACAAGGGAATATATTATGGTCCTCGTCATCCACAAGGGAATATATTATGTCCCTGACGAGGACTCGACCCTCGCCAAGGTCTCTTCAGATCCACTGCACCGGTCATGCCTGCTGGCAAGAGATGGTCAGGGTAAGTATGGCGGCGAGGGGGCTACGGTGGATAAGGTGGCAGATAGGATCCTCTTCCTCTCCCACTCCAGAAGTAACATCGAGGACTCCTCATGTCTGCTGGATGGTCTGCTGGGGAAAGAGATGCTCATGAACGAAGGGTTGCAGGACTTTCTGTTGCCACCAGACCTCGAGAACACCATTGCTCTTAGCTTAGTCAGCTAGGGCTCTTTTGGTGTTTACATCATGCATCGTGGTGCAACCAGCTTCTGATCGTGGCCAGAATTTGGCACTTCTTCGGCCACCGTGCACTTGGAATTAGATGCGGCTTCAAGGAGTGAGTGCAACCTCTGAGAGAGAGAGGGACTTCTTTGTACTCCTTAATTGTAACACTCAATCTTATTGTATAAGAGAGCGTTTTTACTGTAGCACTCAATCTTATTGTATAAGAGAGCATTTCGTATCACTTTCATATGCTTGGAAATAAATAAAAGTGACACTTTTCTTTTTGCCTCTTCATTGTCTTTGAACTTTTTGTCTTCAGTTAGACTCATAGAAGCAGAAAATCTTTGACTTTGTCAAAATTATGATGATAATCTTAATAAGTCAAATTTTGTAGGGAAAGATCCTATATCAGGAACTTTCACAATACTGTAAGAGGTGTAATATTAACTTGACAGAGATGAAATAATTTTTTGTGGACCTGCCACTTTATAAGAGAAAATGACAAGTAGAATTGGTATCCCCAGGGAGGGTGAACTTTTATCAAGTGTTTGGGATTAACTTGATTGAGCTCAGCTGGGGATTTGATGGAAACACTGTTGATGGTGTAGTATTAACCTAACAATGTTTTTAGGTAGACTTGTTATTCTGTTGAAGAGAATAACAAGTGAGACTAGACTCGTGGGGAATCTAGGAAAATTTGTTACCGTTAGAGGTGTGATATTAACTTAACGGGTTGAAAGTGGTCTTGTCAGAAGTGTAATGTTAACTTGACAAGGATGTGAGTCAGAGGTGTGATATTAACTTAACTCAGAAGTGTCACTGTCATAGGTGTAATGTTTAACTTGACTGTGAGGGTAATGCTAGAGGTGTAATGTTGAACTGAGCATTGGTCATCTCGGCTTGTATAAGGAAGTCCGAGGGAAAGTCATGGCCATAGGTGTATTGTTTAACTTAGCCATGACTTGATGCTAGAGGTGTAATGTTAACTTGGCATCATCCATTTCAGCTTCGATATGGAAGTCTGAAGAAAAGTGACTGTCAGAGGTGTAATATTAAACCTGACAGAAACCTGATTACTGTTTAGAGGTGTGGTGTTAAACTTTAACAGTAATTTGTCAGAGGTGTAATATTAACTTGACAAAGATTGACTCATGATAAGAGCAATTTGAGGACCTGTCATTCTATTGGTTAGAATTGACAAGTGAAAATTTGAAGTGCCAGAGGTATAGTGTTAACTTGGCAAATTTGAAAGTTCGATACTCCGTGTAGAGTTGACAAACAAAATTTGTACTCGACAAGGAATATTGAAAAGTTTTCATTACCAGAGGTATAGTGTTAACTTAGTAATGGTTGTATTTTGTAGACCTACCATTCTGTGGATGAGAATTGGTAAGGGATTTTGGAGGAAAGAGTGGAGCCAGGTCCACTTAGGATTTTTAGCAAACCCTCAGCTATCAACGGATTTGAGGTGCCTTTACCAACTACCGTTTGAGTTGGGCTAGCCATGCTATTCCTCTCAACATGATGAGTTGTCGAAGACTTATGTTGGGCTTAGAAGCCAACGTTTTCCTCTATCCTTAGCCGTCGGGGGCGTCGGATGTTATAATGAAGAAATTCTTCTTACTTTGATCAGAGGTGTACTTTTAACTTGATCAGCGGAAGAATACCATCTAAGGATAATATTTTTTTAGGAACCTGCCATTGATCGGCATCATGAGTGTATCGCCATTTGAGGTTATGAGGCGATATGACCCATTTGAGTAGACTGACTCTACTACAAATGGTCCTTCCCATTTGGGTTGAAATTTTCCTTTTGTCTTGTGCGTTATTACCATGGGTCTTTTGACGGCTAAGACAAGATCGCCTTTCTTGAAAGTTCGCATTTTAACTTTCTTGTTGAAGGCTCTGGTAATTCGAGCCTGGTAGAGCTCGATTTGCTGTTGGGCCTGCAGACGCTTATCGTCTAAGGCTTCCAATTCTTGGAGTCGCTGTCGATGCTTCTCCTCGGTTGTCATCTCCGCCGTCAAGGCGACGCGTAGAGATGGAATTTGGATTTCCAGTGGGAGCACGGCTTCACACCCGTATACCAAAGAGAATGACGTAGCTTTAGTCGGGGTTCGCACAGTTGTGTGGTAAGCCCATAAGCATTCACCCAACTTGTCGTCCCAGTCTCGTTGACTTTTCGAGACGAACTTCTTGAGAAGCTTGCCAATAGTCTTGTTGAAAGCTTCTGCGAGGCCATTAGCGGCAGGATAGTATGCCGTTGAGGACATACTCTGGATTTTGAACTTAGCGCAGAATCTTTGGAAAGCCTGGCTGATGAACTGCGGTCCATTGTCATGGACAATTCGCCGAGGTACACCGAAACGGTAAATAACGTGATGTTTCACGAACTTGATCACGTTAGACGATTTTACCTCCTTCAAAGGGATGGCTTCGGCCCATTTAGAGAAGTAATCGGTTATTGCCAAAATAAACCGATGTCCTTTTGATGATGGTGGGCTGATAGGGCCAACCACATCCATCCCCCACATTTCAAATGGCCAGGTAGAGGTTGTAGAGTGGAGATACCCTGGTGCTTGATGGATGAAATTGCCATGCACTTGGCAAGCGTGGCATCTTTTAGCATAGGTGACGGCGTCGACAACCATCTTGGGCCAATAGTAACCCAATCTTTGGAGTCGATGTGCCAGTTTTGGGCCAGGTTGGTGGGCTCCACACATACCGTCGTGGGCTTCTCTCAATACCTCTTGGGCTTCTTTTGGTGAAAGGCTCCGGAGTAAGATCCCGTCATGCGATCGACGATACAATGTTCGCGTAATCGCATTATAATAGAATTTGGGGGCTTTCTTTCGAATGGCAGCCGCCTCTTTGGTGTCTTCAGGGAGAATGTCGTATAAGACGAAATCAATGTAGGGGAATCGCCAGTCTTTAAGCTCCGGACCGGTTGACAATTCCAGTGCTTCTTTGCCTTAACAATCTCCCTTTGACTCCTGATAGCCCTCGAGAACATTTCTCGGGCAATACAGGTCGTGGCTGTAGACGAATATCTTCTCCATTGCTCCGGCTGGAAGAGCTAAGGAGGCCGCGAGGGATGCGAGTGCATCCGCGTGCGCATTTTGCCTGCGCGGTACATGGTCGATGTAGAAGCTTGTAAATCCCTCGGCCATGCGGATAGTTGCGTTGTGGTAGGGTACTAGGTCCTCATGTCTGACTTCGTACTCCCCGCGAACTTGGCTGACGATGAGTTTAGAATCGCCGTATGCCTCAAGATTTTTAACGCCAATCTCATCGGCGAATTGCATCCCAATCAAAAGAGCGTTGTACTCTGCCACATTGTTGGAACAAGGCTCAGTTAATGAGACAGCTCGGGGAATCACATAATTTTGTGGGGATACGAGTACCACTCCTACCCCTGCTACTATGTGTCCCTTTGGGCTCGTTCTTGATGCACCGTCGAAGAAAAGTTGCCATACTTGACTTTCGAACGATGTCTGAGTCAGGCAGACTTCAGCAACTTCATCTGGGAGATCCTCGTAGACTTTGGCTGCCCTTGGATCTGGGTGCTCGGCTAGGAAATCCGCCACTGCTTGTCCCTTAATGGCCTTTTGTGGTAAAAAGTGCATCTCATATTAGGAGAGCAATATGGCCCATTTTGCCAGCCGGCCGTTTAATGATGAAGGCTTAGTCATAAGTAACCTCAGGGGGTTGACTTTTGATATAACGTTTATAGTTTGGCCTACCAGATAGTGCCGCATTTTTGAATAGCGAACACTAATGCCAAACATTCCTTCTCGATCGGGTTATACGATGTTCGGCTCCGATCATTGTTCTACTCAAATAGTAGATTGCTTGCTCTCATCCTTGGTCGTCGTTCTGAGCTAGTAGAGCTCCCAAAGAATGATCCATTGCTCGGACGTATACCAGGAAAGGCTTCCCGGATACCGGAGCTGCAAGGACTGATGGTTGGGTGAGGTATTGCTTGATTTCCTCGAACGCTTGTTGGCAAGCGTCATCCCAAATGAATGAGACACCCTTCTTCATTAACTTAGCGAAGGGTTGGCATCTTCCGGAGAGATTTGAGATAAACCTGCGGATGTACGCCAATCGTCCTTGCAATCCCCTGAGTTCTTTGAGATTTCTCCGGGTTGCATCTCCTGGATAGCGCGGACCTTTTCCAGGTCCAAGTGAATTCCGGTGGATGTTACAACAAATCCTAAGAATTTGCCACTGCCACCCCTAGGAAGGACTTTGTGGGATTCATCTTCAATTGATGAGCCCGCATGATGTCGAAGACCACCTTCAGGTCCGCTATGTGATCACCTTTAGTGCGGCTTTTTACCGCGATGTCATCAACATAACATTCCACCATTTTGCGTATTTGCTGATGGAAAATGGCGTTCATGGCCCTTTGATAGGTTGCCCCCGCGTTTTTCAGTCCGAAGGGCATGACGGTGTAGCAATATACCCCTAGAGGTGTCCTGAAGGAGGTATGCTTTTCGTCATCAGGATACATTTTAATTTGATTGTATCCTGAGAATCCATCCATGAAGGACATTCGTTCGAATCCACAAGTGTTGTCAATCATGACATCTGTGATTGGCAGTGGGAATTCGTCTTTGGGGCAAGCCTCGTTTAGATCACGGAAGTCGATGCAGATCCGGATCTTCCCGTTCTTCTTGGCAACTGGGACAATGTTGGCTACCCAGTCGGGATGTTGTTCTTCCCTGATGAAGCCAGAATCAATAAGTTTTCTGACTTCTGATTGAATTGCCTCCATTATCTCTGGATGGAACCGTCGCTGCTGTTGTTTGACAGGTTTTGTGTCCGGATTGATGTTGAGGCGATGCATAGCCACCTGAGGATCGAGTACTGGCATGTCCTCATAATTCCAGGCGAAGACGTCTATATATTCTTGTATAAGAGATATTAGATCCTTCTTCTCTGAAGGTGACAGGCCGTCACTTATGAAGATGGGCTTAGGGTTAACCTCATCTCCTAGGTTGATCTGAACAACCTTGTCTTCTGTGGGTGGCTCGCGCTGTTCAAAGCGAGTGTCCCAAAGAGCATTTAAATGTTTGATCCAAGGATCTGTATCAAATTGGATCATTTCTTCATTTCCATCTTCCAGGTGGCTTGTCGAAACCATATTCACTGAAAGTTCCTTGAAGATGTTGCCGACACTGACATCTGACTCCCAAGATGATGTGTCTGAAGAGTAATTGTTGCTCAACAATTCTTGAGAATTGGAGGCTGATGGGACCGGAGTCGATACATAGCCCAACCCCCGGCGCGTCTGATGATAATAATCAGGGGCCTTCCCTTTCGGCACAAAGGATCGAAGCAGCGTCCTCCTTCCTTTGCCGAAGTTCAACTCGGGTCTGTTGGTCAGGTCGTACCCCATGCATCTCATCATTTTGAGTGCTTTTGGTTCATAATGACCGAACTGAGGGGACTCCTCCTCACTTCCCGAGTCTTCGCAGGGCATTGGCTCAGACGAGATTCGCCCAAAAAGAATTGGTTTTTGGCCTTTTCGTCTTGCTGGAACCATAAATATAGATTCTTGCGCTTTACCATTATCTTGGTATGTCTCGAAGGATGACTTCACTGGTACATGCAACGATGTCAAAGCATCTACTGCCGACCAGGGGTCATCGTCTACTTCGGTGCTAGTGTTTGATGGTACTGAATCAGAAGCAAACACAGAAAAATACGCAAAATCTAAATCTTCATTAATATACCAACCGCCTACATCGTCGGTGGTATTATCAACATCGAGCTTATTGGTGCTCTTTACAAGTGGTTCTAACTCCCACAGGCACTCTTCTTTCTCGGGCTCGGTGTCAGCTTCGTTACCAGAGTCTGGCTCCTCTGGTCGCGGGACTTCATCCGTCTCCACCGGATCTTGGTACAACAAAGAGTCAGTGAAATAATTCTCGACCCCTTTGAACGGATACCTTTCGGCAATCAACGTCTGCACCTTTCCACTCCCGTCAATGTATTTCATGACTTGGTGGAGAGTGGAGGGAACGATGGAGTTGCGGTGAATCCACGGTCGTCCCAGCAATAGATTGTAGGAAGTGTCGGCATCGATGATGTAGCATGTCACTTCCGACTTGAGGCTTCCAATCTGGCATTTGAGCTTGATTTTCCCCATCGGATGGGTCTGGTTGGCATTGAACCCATAGATAGTTGTCTGAGTAGGGCTCAAACGATGAGTAGGAATGCCCAGATGTTGCATGACCCGGCGAGGCATGATGCTCAACGCGGACCCTGGATCTACCTGAATGCGGTTCACCTCAGACGATCCAATATACCCTGTGAAATACAGGGGTCGATCATGCTTCCCTTTAACCTACATATCATCTGCTATGAAGGTAATGCAGGGAGCATTTGGGGGTGTGGGGGCAATCCTCTACATCTTCCTCCTTCGGCACCTGGGTCATGAAGACCTCGGCATTTGCCAGAGCTTCTTGTAGAGCTTCTCTGGTTGACTTTGACAGCCTAAGAAGCTCATACAAGGTAATCCGTGTCGGGATGTTGGCCAATTGAGCCAGGACATCAAAGCGGTAAGGCGCCGTGGATCCTTCCGCGATGCCCTTTTGAAGGGCTCGAGAAAATCGAGTCTCCTTCTGTTTCTCCACAGGTTGTTTTGTGGAGGGCTTAGTTGGCTCTGCAGCTGGTTGTGGAGGGGTTGCCGCCGTTTCGCCATACTGCTTCAAGTAGGGCTGTCCCGAACGGGTTCCCGCCATCGGTTGGTTGGGCTCTGCGGCCAAGACTATTGTTTCCTCCTCTGAGTCGGTTAACGAGGGAACATCAGTCTCGGCTTCTCGAGAGGAGGCACCCACCACATTGCAGGATGAGGCCTTTGCCTTACCTTTGGATTTCCTGTTGGTCACAGTAGTCCATTGCTGTTCATTGACAAGGTCAGGGTGGACCCACATGATTTCCCCTTGAGGTGTAGGGACGGGTACCAGGCCTTTCTCTTGCTGCTGGTGAGGGTCTGTGTTGACCACTCTCAGCTCTCCTCTTGGAATAGGGGCCACCCCCGCAGGCGTTGGGGGTTGTCTTCCGAACTGGAGAACTGACATCACATTAGCCGTCACCTTCTTCTGCTCTGGTCGGAGCTTTAACACCTCCGCGTCAATCAGAGCTTGAAGGATGTCCTTGAAGACGTAGCAGCTCTTAGTAGGGTGCCCCAGCATCCTGTGGTACAAGCAATAGATGGGATTGTCGGTCTTGCAGACTTCCTCGGGGCGCCTAGCTTCAGGGAGCTTCAGTCGGTTGCTCTTGTTGAGTAGTTTAAAGAGTGAATCGACATGTTCCTCCTTGAAGGAATATTGCTTGTTGGCACGTGGCTGGCTTGAAGAGCCACTCGCATTGCCTGATTGAGGCTTGGCGGGAGACTTGGTCTCCGTTGCCAAATTATCTTCCGCTTTGTTTGGAGGGATGTGTCCGGCGCACGCCTTGTTGACCTTTCCGGCCTAGGCTTACCTTCCTCTGCTCTGACGCGGGCGACAATCTCCTCAGCCTGTTCACCTTGTTGGACTAATTGCTTCCAGATGCGGCTTTCAGCAACTCCTATTTGAGCAAGGAGTGAGGTTTGGAGATTGTGGCGGCATGTTTCCACCAGGGTGGCCTGGGTCATACCGCTTGGACACCGGAGTGCCACGTTCCGAAACCTTTCCACGAAAGATTTGACGGACTCCCCTTTTCGCTGTTTGGTAGCCAAAAGAGTGGGCATCGTGACTTCGGAGTCATCCTCGAAGAAGCGTGTTAAGAACAACTTCTCCAAATCGCCCCAGTTCTTGATAGAACCTTCTGGGAGCTTCATAAACCATTCAAAGGCCAACCCTTTCAGTGTGCCGATGAACAGGCGCGCCAGGATGGCGTCATTATCTACTACATTCCCGGTTTGGGATTTGAAGTAGTAGATGTGCTGGTTGGGTGACCCCTTCCCATCAAAGGCTTGGAGAGTTGGAGCTTTGAACTTGGGCGGGTACGGAACCAAGTCCCATTCAGCCGGGTAGGGCCGGACCACTCCTACTTCTTGGAGGTCTTTGCGATTGGCAAGGGCCTCGAGGCGTCGCTCCAGTTGACTCATTCTTTTAGCATGAGCCTTTCCTGGGTCTTGGTCGCCCTTTACTTGCGACGAGGACTTGGACGAGCCGGAAGTAGATCGCCGCGTCTCCTCAGAAGGTTCGGAAGATGAGCTTTCTCCCTTTCTCCCTTTGCCCTTTGACTTTTTAGGAGGGGACCTCCTCCTGTCTTCGAGCAGCTGTGCAATCGCCTGCTTAAGGGAGTTGATAGATTCCTGTTGAGAAAGAATCATATCCATTTGTGCCTTCTGGATCTGCTCTAAACGTTTAGCCGTCTCCTCAGGAGTGCCTGTCATGTAGGCAGAGGTCTCCTTTTCGACGGAAGAGTTCGAAGCCCTTGATTCCGCTACGGCGGAGTGAGAATCATTCATTTTAATGCCATGAGCTAAGGCATTATAGTCAATTGGGGGAATGGCCCCAGTCCGGGTGCGAGTGTGTCGGTACACTCCTTCCGGTTCAGAGTCAGACTCGTCAAAGCTGACCGCAGGTTGTTTTCCCTTGCTCCTGCTTGTCATATTCGCAGTGAGCTCCGGGTACTCAATGTCAGAGAAGGTTCTCCTTCTGTGGGAGCGTCTTCTTTTAGCTGACGGGGGAATCAGGGTCAGCTGTCTGACTAAAGACTGCTGGTGCACGCCTGATCCGCAACGGCACTCAGAGAGCATATGGATGAGCCGTTGGCAGCACCACGACGAAGTGGCCTGATTGGCACTTCTTTTTTTCGTCAAATAATCCCTCAAGTCCATAGGAGGGGGATTGAAAAGGTTAGCCTCGCAACGTCGAAGACGGGAGGCATCCATGTGCCGTACAGCCTGGACGCAGGCTTCAGGGATGCGGTTCTCGCACCGCAGCTGTTCAGCGCGCGTCTGGCGTCTTTGTTGAGACAAGACGCGCCTGTCGCGTTGCTGCTTGGTGTGTCGGGGCAGAGACACTTGAGAGAGAGTGGGCTGCTGGGCCCCATGTCTATAGGCGCGTGCCTCTTGTGCTTGACAAGGCGCAGAGGCTTCACATTGGTGTTTGATGAGTTGGTCCTCAGAGGACCTAACCGAAGGAATCTCGCGTTTGGGCCGCCAAACGCGGACTTCGCGGGGCGCGAGCAAGGCGCAGTTTGTATGCTGCGTCCAGCCTCAGTCAGACAACCAGAGGTTCCAACTTGCAGCTAGCGCGCGCGTCTCCTCTATCGACGCTCAGCGTTCCGGTTGCGTCGCGGAGGTGGAGAGAGACCAACAACATCCTGATGCTGAACATCAGAGATTTTAACCACGCGGGTCTCCTGAGAGACGCTGACGCGGGTGTTCTGTGCGACGCGGTTGGTCGCAAAGGCAGTTGTGCTTGGGGCCACGCAGGCCTTCTGAGAGGCGTCGGCGCGTGCACCTTGCTTGGCACAGTTGGCAGCAGGGGCGCCCGGGAGAGTCACAGATCGGGCTTCTGGGGCATTCCCTGTCGAGACCCGGCGGCAGACGCGGGTCTTTGGGCTCTTGGAGCCGGAAGAGAGAAACTCTTCGTACTTTGCCTGGTCGAACTCGACAACGAGCGATTCGACCATCTTCCCCTTACGGAGGACGCCATCCTGCGCCACGATTTGCTCATCAGTGATAAATAGAGTCCCCAGCGGAGTCGCCATCTCTTGTACGCGCCGGAAAAGAGAGAAGAGGAAATGCTGTAAAAATTTTCCTTGAATCAGATGAAAAGATTACAACAAAAACAACTTTCCCTTCCAGTTACAAGGGAGGGAGGATGTTGAATCTTGAATCCCCCCTTTGTTTAATGCTGGGTTCTTCGTGTAGCGGTGGAGAGTGAATCTTGTTCTCCGTTGACCGGATGACCGTCGGGATCGTCAGGGATCTTCTCTTCGGCTGGTAGAAAGAGTAGCACAGCTCTTGTCTACCAAAACTCTCAAAGAGAAGGTAAGCAAAGAGTAGCTTGTACGCAGCAAGCTTGACGAAGAGTTGAGCTCTCTCCTGTCTCTGTCTTGTCGTCTGATTGCCTTCTGCCTTCTAATTTTCTTCTGATCTCCAATTGCCCGTTGCTTGCCGATCGCCAATTACCACTCTCTTCTCCTTGCCTTCTGATCGCCCCTACCTCATAGCAAACGAGGCTATTTATAGAGGTCCTAGGGGGTGAACGTGCCCCCTAAAAATGCTCCACGTTGAGGGGCTGACCTCCCCGCTATGTGGGCGGCGACTGGCCCCATAACCAGGGAGGTTATAACTGAGATGCGGGTTTCAGCCCACGCGCCTTGAGGTTGAGGCGCGGGTGTTGAGCCCACGCGCCTTGATGCTGAGACGCGGTTGTTGAGCCCACGCGTCTTGATGCTGAGACGCGGGTGTCGAGCCCACGCGCCTTGATGCTGAGACGCGGGTGTCGAGCCCACGCGCCTTGAGTCTGAAACTCTGCCTTTTAATGGCTTGTCTATTAGTGATTTTAGACAGCCTACAGAGCCCAACCCAAAGAAGGCTAAGAAAGGGTCTGAGGCTGAAGCTTTAACCCAGTTGCCTGAAGTAATCCCTCCTAGTGCTGAGGAGCAGGAGGAGGAAGAAGAAGAGGAAGGAGCTCCAACACTTTGTCCCCGAGGCTTGCGTAGTAGGGGCCCTGCGATCCTAGCAGAGGGGGAGCCTGCAGGCGAATCCATCCTGACCGAAGGGGCTGAAGGGCCTGAGGAGGCGATGGAGGGGCTTGAAGTTGAGATTCTAGGAGTTTCAACTCGGCCTGGAACTTCTTTGACCCATGAGAGAAGGGTGGAGGTGCAACAACCTGGGTCTCCCAGCGTGTTGATGTCTATCTCTTGGGTTGTTGAGACCAGCCCTACTACCAGGGTTCTTAGAGGTAAAGCCCTGATCATTGAGACCTCTTAGCTCCAATTGTCATCTTCGTCATCTGAGGAGCATGAATATTATTCCAGCGAGGAAGTCGACTTCGGCGATGAACCCACTCTTCCTGATTCTATCAAGTTCTCGTATATATCAGAGGAAGAGATGTAGGTGTACATCCCTGCGATGGTTCCACCGACAGGAGAGATTGCTACCGCTGAGGGTATTTCTTTTACCCTCCTTAATTGTTTCTCCATCAGGTTGGGAAACATTCCTTTGAATTTCTTCTACAGGGGTGGCCACCAGTAGCGAAGCCATAATTTCTCTCACATTGAGGAGATGATTCAGGAACTGGCCCAGCAGGAGGGTCTCGAAGTCCTGCTACCGGGATGCCTCATAAGGGTGTATCCTCTGAGACCGGGGAACCCTCATCCTCAAGTGGCTTGTCTAAGGACTTACCATCTTCAGATCCTCAACTTGGTAAGAGAATAAAGACGTGCTGAATGATCTCTTTTTCATTGTTACCACTGACATTAATGTTATGGTTGTAGAGATTGCTAGGGTAGCTCAAGTAGAGGATCCCATGCTTAGCATTGGCGTAGAGGATAGCGCAGTTCAAATTTCGGCTGGTGAACCCAGTGCTGTCGAGTTTGTTGCTTCCCCTGTTGTTGTGGAGGCTACCACAACAACCGTTCCAGAGGTGTTGGCCATGGCCTTAGTGTCAGAAGAGCCTGTTGTCAGCCTCGTCCCTGCACAAGTTGAGTCGGCACCTATTTCTGTAGATATTACTCGTCCTATCATAGAAAGAGGATCCGGGAGTGTACCAGCAGGGTTATCTCCAGCTACCAACAACATGAAAGAATTTGCGCATCAAATGGTGCAACAATTTTTCACCTCCATGAAGTCTTGCATTGAGTTGGTCATTTCTAGGGGAAGTTCCTTCGAGTTTGCTCGGATGCTTCTTGAGAATCAGATCGAGAACAACCGTCACACTGGAAGCCCTGAGCAAGCTAGGGCATACCGATACTGGTTGAATAGCTGGGGATATACCTGAGGAAACTAAAGACCCTAGAAAAGGCTAGCTCGATGGATGAGGCTCGGTTGATGCTGAGTAGGCTCCTTGTCGCTCAAGAATATGAGCGAAAAGAGATGGAGGAGCAAATGGCTGAAGAGGCTCGTCATCTCTACAATTTCCAAGCTGACTACCAAAGGTTGGTTGATGATTCGAGGGAATCCAAGATCGTCACCAACAGTGCGGAGCAAGTCATTGTCATTTCTCGGGCAACTATTGCTAAGGCGCAAGTTTTGATTCAAGTCAATGAGTAGAAACTTGTTGTCGCTAGAAAAAAGGCTAGAAGAGCTGAAAGCTGCCAAGAAACTGGTCTAAGAAAATCTTACTGCTCATTCCTCCAGGTTGGAGTCTCTTTAGACACAGCTGGCTACGAAGAGATTCTTATCAGAGGAAGAGTTGCGGGTTCAAGCTTTAGTGAAAGTCGAGAAGGCACGCCAGGATATGCAGCTGTTATAGGCGGATTCTTTTGACTTCGATCCACTCAAACCCGTGTGGCTCGCTCTTTCTCCTTAGAAGCGAAGCTAAGTCAGCCTAACCCTCACACTCACTCACTCAAGAGAGAGAGAACACTTGGAGAAGAAGTGGAAGCTTGTACTGCTTACTCTTGCTTTCCTTGATGATTACAAATGAGCACCCTTAGCTCCTATTTATAGGCAAGAGCTTGTATAAGAATTCTCTAGAATTGGAGGCTTCTATAATATCTAGAAGCTCCCCTATATTCATCACTAAATATCTTATTCTAGAATCCTCTAGGAATCTTCTATGGAATATCCTTCTAGGGAGTATCTATCTCTCTAGGGGAATCTTCTAGAGAATATCTCTCTCTTTACATGGTATGTACAATATTATCCTAACCCACTCTACCACATGGGATGAGCCAAATGAGCCCAATATGAGCCCAAGTGTACCAAGATGGAGCGGTTCGTGACGTTCTCCCCCATCTATCCGAGCGAAGCCCTCATCGCTGAGTTTTCTCCTGATGGAACTTCTCAATCAAGTCCTCGAACTGCCAAAGAGCTCGTGCCGGTTCCCAACTGCTATCGCTATCTGGCAATCCCTTCCACTTCACAAAGTATTCCAACCTCAGGTGGTTGTTTGCTTCACGAACTGTCCTATCCGCTATGATCTCCTCTGCTTCCTTATCGAACTCCATGCGAATTCCTGCTAGTGCTCGACTGGATTTCCCACGATCCAGATCTTCCGCGTCCTTATGGTAAGGCTTTAACATGCTCACATGAAAGACCGAATGTTACTTCACTGTTGGGGGGAAGCTGTACCCTGTAGGCTACATTCCCTACTCTTTTCTCAATAGGAAATGGGCCTTCATACTTCCTTATCAAGCTCTTGTATAGTCCCTTGTGCCGATCCAAAGTAGAAAGTTTGACAAGGACTAGGTCACCAACCTGATACTGTAAATCACCTAGAGGGGGGGTGAATAGGTGATAATGCTAATCTAGAAACTAAATGCGGAAGCTAAAAAAATTTTTTGCAACACACTTAATACAACCAACAAGTGTAGCCGAATCCCCCGTGAAGGGCTCTGGACTAACTCCTCTTGATTCCCCTAGATAAGGGTTGAGGTGCTATATGAAGCTCTTGTGGTTAAGTATAAGTGAGGCACACACAAGTAATCCAAGCATATAAGAGATATAGCAATATGAACGAAGCAAGGCACAAATGCAAGCGATAAGATATGAATGAATGAATGATGCTTTGCACAAATAAAGAGAGAGAGTTAAGAGATAATGGATCAAATGCAAACACAAAGATATGTTTCGAGGTTCGAGCCCCAAGCTCTACGTCCCCGCCTTCACCGAGAAGGATTTCTAATCCACTATCTTGTCCACCGAGAACTCCCACCGAGGGAACCTCCACCGAGGAGGATTTGTACAATAAGGGAGTACCGAACTACTCTCTCAACACCGCCTCACAACCGAGGGGTAGGCCCGTAGCCAAACAACAACCAACGCCTCTACCGAGGAGGGTTACAACCAATCTCCACCTCACAATAGAGGGAGCAAACCACAATCTCAACCTCTACCAAAGAGGGAGCAAACCAATCACCCGATCAACCTCTACCAAAGAGGGATACAACAAAAGCAAGGGTGTTTACAACTAGTGGTTTCTTTCAACCACAAACAATCTCTCTTTTCCACAAAACAAGATCCTAATAGATTAGGATAGAGGATATAGCTCAAGTGTGGAAAACTAAGTGTTTTGATCAAAGAAATACTCTTGGGAAAATACCAAATAGATATTGAAATGAAGAACAATAAAATAATTTCCCAAAAACCTATTTCCTTTGAAAATAACAAAACACTTAAAACAAACAAAATGAATCTTTTTTGCTCTTTAAACTCTTTTTAAAACTTATTTTTAAAACCATAGAGTAGGGAAAAATTAGCTCAGAAAATCTTATCCAGATAGGCCCAAAAGAAAACTAACCGTTAGGCTGATCTGTCAGCCTGACAGGCATGCGGTCGACCGGCCGGTCGACCGCCAACGATAAAAAATATGACCGTTGGAGCAATCCGGTCGACCGCCCGGTCGACCGCCCAGATACAGAGAGCAGAGCTCTCTGGTCCGGTCGACCGGTTGGTCGGCCAGCCCATTCTGCTGCTAGACGTGCACAGCTCTGTGCATGTCGGTCGACCGTGCGGTCGGCCGACCTGACCTGTCAGCCAATTCTGGGTCAGAAACTGGGTCAGAAAAATATGTTAAAATATTTCTAAAAATTCTTTAAAAACTTCTAAAAATCCCCAAAAATAGTTTTATCATTTTGCATTGATATATAAACATGTGATAAAAATTTCAACTCAAATATCAAGCAATTTGAACTATTTTTGTGTCTTATTATTTTTATCAAAAACCAAAACTTGTATTTTATCAAACTTGGATTTTTCAATACATGAATAGGAAAGTCAAAATAAGTTTGTCTAAGAAGTTTAAGCATGCATGTATAGAATGAAACTACTATACATAAACCAATTAAACTTGTTTTGATCAACTATTCATGAAAACAATATTGGTTAAACCAAAATCGAAAAACCAATATCCAAACATAAAACGTGTATGTTGTGCACTTGAGCATATCAACTATTCTTATCTTTACACATGGATCTAAAACACACTAAACTAAAACTAGGTTACCTAAGTCTTCTTGATGATCTTCATCTTCAAGTCGACTCGATCCAAAACGTGATCCACGAGCTAGGCTATGTATGATCTTGATGCTCGGGCCCTGGAATCACCATGTGAAAGTTTCCAAACTCCTCTTTTTGAAGCAATCACCAACTAATATCTTGTTACATGATCTGAAACTAAAATCACAAGATTATTAGTAAACATAACTACATGAGTTAATCATCATCAAAACTAGAGAGGAAGGCCTCCGGGCCAACAATCTCCCCCTTTTTGATGATGACAAAACTCATGGAGTTATATATGCATGGATTAAAGTTAAGCTTCAAAGAAGCTCCCCCTTAACTCATGCATAAAACAAATAAACAATAAATATGCAATGAATGACAATGCAAAAACAATAAAAGGCTCTAGATACCCAATGAAATGTTCAAAAACAAAACATGCTCTAGATACCAATTAAAATTAAACTAAATTAAACTTAATATATGCAAAACATAAACATGCATATATAAAACTCAACCAAACTCAAAATCTTTCTCCCCCTTTTGTCAATCATCAACAAAGGGGTAAAAACCAAAACAAAACAAAATCTTCTCCCCCTTTTTAATACAAAGAAACAATCATCAATAAGGGGTAAATAAAGACAATGTTCTCCCCCTTTTTGTCTAAAACAAAAAACAAAACCAAATAGGGGTGACAATCAATTAAGATATCAATTGAAAATATGTCAAAGTAGCATCTTGATACCAATTGAAAGTAAACATAGATCAATCAACAAATAGTATATGCGATATACATTCATGAAGAGGAAGATGTGAAGCTTCCCTACATAGATACATTACATGAAGGAGGGATGACAAGCCCTAATTCACATAACGTACACTAAGCAATGCATAAGAGGAGATGTGAAGCTCCCCTACACACGTGTACCACATAAAGAAGAGATTGTCAAGCTCTTCAATACAAGATACACTCATCATGAATCTATACGTAGAAGAGATGTTAAGCTCTCCTTGCATATAGGCAATACAAATCAAAACTTTTGTATTTTTAATTTTTTATTAAACAAAATTTTGAGATACCAATTTTAAAACATTCAAATAAACATCTTGATATCAAAAAGAGTATTTTTCTTTTTAAGTATATGATATCAATTTAAAATTTTATTTCTATCATAAAGCAAGGGAGTGGAAATACAAATACCAATTGTAAATATGAAAATTGAATTTTCTCCCCCTTTATAAAATACCAATAAAAACAATGCGTAGGCTTGAAATAAGATACCAATTGACAATTGAATCAATTGAAACTCAAGCTTAGCATAAACACAAACATATATATATATATATATATATATATATATATATATATATATATATATATATATATATATATATATATATATATATATATATATATATATATATATATATATATATATATGTATGAAAAATAGATATCAATTGAAATTGATATTCTTTGAAATGCAAGCATACATATACGAAAATATATGAGTATACAAAAAATATCAATATTGATACCAATTGAAAGAATTTCAATGATACCAATTGAAACAACAATAATGATCAAGTGTATACATCATATAACTACCACCCAACTCATGCACATGTATCATTGGATTCTTTCAATATAGAGCATACATAAGCATGGTCTCCCAACCAACCGCCCTTGGATGGTAGGGGTTTCAAAAATAGGTTTGAAAATTGAAGTATGTTTGAAAAACTCTACCATAACGAAGAATACCGTAACTAGTTATATGAAAAAAATTTGTAAACTAGTACGAAATCCTTCAAGTAAGGAACAAAACAAAATTATTTTTCATGAAACATGAAATCCACATGATAATCAACACTCTAAGCCAATTAAGCATAAATATGACTCATGAAAACAAACACATGAGTAAACAATAAATGTGAGTGTACAAATAAGATGTGAAGATTATAATCATGAAAGATATTCAATTAAGCTCAATATTCCTTGAAACACGAAAATATGAAAATTATCAAAACTATTTAATCTTCAAGGTATATGTATGTTCTATACAAACTAAAGTATACATACATATCCAAACACAACGAGTCCACAAAGATATATGCATGAAGGCACGTGCCTCAAAAGGATGTATATGTATATACAATAATTTGGATAAAATGGACATATGCATGAAGTTAAATATAAACACAAGAACATGAAATAAATCCAAAAATGGGAATACAAGTTTAAAATGTATGAATCATCAAAACTAGATTATACTAGCACATCTAATGGGAACAAATAAGCAATCAAGCACAAATATATATAGATTTATTTGTGACCCACTATATGCACAAGTATAAATCCTAGTCTTAATGAAAACTAACATTTAAACATATATTCAAATCATGAAGCATCAAAACAAGATATGAATCATCATGATAAATATAAACATGATTATTAAGAAAATCCACATGTTATTAAACCTATGATAAACATGATAGCTAAACAAATGGTGAGAACACAAAAATATTGGTCCATATTAAACATGGGTGTCTCAAAAGGCTATACATGCATGTCAAGAATTTAATAAACATAGTATTGACATAATAATCTATAAACAACAAAACATGCTATAAACAATAAACATGAAAAGCATGCAAATAAATGGGAGTTAGGGATCGTTACCAAAAACCTATGAGGCAACTCTCCATGTCTCCAAAACAAGGTGGTCTTCTCCACCAAACATCCCTTGAAAGTGATGCATCCAAATGATTTCCATGAAGCTCGGAACGCATCCACTCCAAGGTACCATCGCTCTCACGTCATGCGAGAGCCCACACCTACATCATAAACAATAGGGGTGGTCTTTGGTACCCACAACTTTTTGGGTCCATGGGGGTTAGTACCTTCTCTAACCCAAACAAATTTATTTGCTAAGTTAGAAACATGTATTCTATCATAACAAAATTTAGCAAGGTGGCCCTTACGTCCACAATGTGTACAAGAGTACACATGAGCATACAAGTGATGATGGTGTCCGTGAGGAGCATGTGTATGCCGTGGAGGGTGTGCATGCATAATAGATGGAATTTGCTTCTTTCGAAACAAAGATTCCAAACGTGTATGGCCCACAACACATTGGCTCAAAGTGGAGCCCAAACAATCAACACTCTTCTTAAGCATGGATATATCATTTTCAATCAAAGAAGAAGTGTGGCATGCAATAGGTGAAGTGTGTGATACTACCCTAGCATGGCAAACATGTGTATCTAAATCATTTTTCAAAGATTTATTTTTATTTAAACAAATTTCTAATTCTTTTGAAATAAAATCAATTTCTCTTTCAAAGAATCATTTTCTTTTAAAACAAATTCAATTTTTGAAGACAAAACATCATTACTTTTCAAAACATTATCACAATCATTTTTATTTTTCAAAATTTATTTTAGAGCAAGGTCTAGTTGAAATCTTAATGAATCCCTTTCATTATAGACCTCAATCTTCTCTTGCAAAACCTTGTCAGGTCTAGAATGCAAACTTTTATTTTCTTTTTCAATTCCTAGACTTTTATTTTTCAAAACTTTATATTTTTCAATTAATTTTTCACAAATAATTGATAGTTCTTCATTCAAAGCATGGGCATCAACATAATCATTTGAAGAACTAGCATCATCATCATCATCATCTAAGTGGGTTTCCGAGTGTACCTCAAGGGAGTCATTCCCTTGGACCGTATAGCATTGTTGTGGCTCGGATTCTCCACTAGATTCCTCTTCTTGTTGGATTGGCATTTGAAGCTCGGAGGTGGTGGTGGTTGTCAACTTGTTCCACACTGCAAAGGCGGAATCAAGATTAGAAACATTCATAAGATAATCTTTTGATAGCGTGCTTCTAATGGCCTCAAGGGCTTGTGCATTGCCCCTATATGCTTGCTATCACTAAG
Organism: Agave tequilana; assembly: GCA_038442645.1. Taxonomy (NCBI): domain Eukaryota; kingdom Viridiplantae; phylum Streptophyta; class Magnoliopsida; order Asparagales; family Asparagaceae; genus Agave; species Agave tequilana. The sequence goes on from JAVJIF010030386.1 coordinate 28,538, forward strand.
GTAGGATTCCTTGGTAATGGCTAGGTGAACCTTATATCCCAGGGTTTGTAAATAAACGGACATCCTAGTCTTCCAAACAATGATGTTGGAAGGGTCAAACATAGGTGGGGTCATGAAGTCCATGGGTCCAAGCTATATGAGTGCAAACAAGAAAATACAAATGATAGATTAGCAAACAAGGATCTCACTCCTAGGATGTTAAGCCTAAGTATCAGGAGCGTAGGCTCTGATACTAATTGTAAATCACCTAGAGGGGGGTGAATAGGTGATAATGCTAATCTAGAAACTAAATGCGGAAGCTAAAATAATTTTGCAACACACTTAATACAACCAACAAGTGTAACCGAATCCCCCGTGAAGGGCTCTGGACTAACTCCTCTTGATTATCCTAGATAAGGGTTGATGTGCTATATGAAGCTCTTGGGTTAAGTATAAGTGAGGCACACACTAGCAATCCAAGCATATAAGAGATATAGCAATATGAACGAAGCAAGGCACAAATGCAAGCAATAAGATATGAATGAATGAATGATGCTTTGCACAAATAAAGAGAGAGTTAAGAGACAATGGATCAAATGCAAACACAAAGATATGTTTCGAGGTTCGAGCCCCTAGCTCTACGTCCCCGCCTTCACCGAGAAGGATTTCTAATCCACTATCTTGTCCACCGAGGACTCCCACCGAGGGAACCTCCACCGAGGAGGATTTGTACAACAAGGGAGTACCGAACTCCTCTCTCAAACACCGCCTCACAACCGAGGGGTAGGCCCGTAGCCAAACAACAACCAATGCCTCTACCGAAGAGGATTACAACCAATCTCCACCTCACAATAGAGGGAGCAAAGCACAATCTCAACCTCTACCAAAGAGGGAGCAAACCAATCACCCGATCAACCTCTACCAAAGAGGGATACAACAAAAGTAAGGGTGTTTACAGCTAGTGGTTTCTTTCAACCACAAACAATCTCTCTTTTCCACAAAACAAGATCCTAATAGATTAGGATAGAGGATATAGCTCAAGTGTGAAAAACTAAGTGTTTTGATCAAAGAAATACTCTTGGAAAAATACCAAATAGATATTGAAATGAAGAACAATAAAACAATTTCCCAAAACCTATTTCCTTTAAAAATAACAAAACACTTAAAACAAACAAAATGAATCTTTTTGCTCTTTAAACTCTTTTTAAAACTTTTTTTAAAACCAGAGAGTAGGGAAAAATTAGCTCAGAAAATCTTATCCAAAACCCCCAAGAAATGGGGTATTTATAGGCCCAAAAGAAAACTAGCCGTTAGGTTGATCTGTCAGCCTGACAGGCATGCGGTCGACCGGCCGGTCGACCGCCAACGGTCAAAAATATGACTGTTGGAGCAATCCGGTCGACCGCCGGTCGACCGCCCAGATACAGAGAGCAGAGCTCTCTGGTCCGGTCGACCGGTCGGTCGGCGGCCCACTGTGTTGCCAGACGTGCACAACTCTGTGCACGTAGGTCGACCGTACGATCGACCGGCCCTTGGTGCGGTCGACCGTGCGATCGGCCGACCTGGCCTGTCAGCCAATTCTGGGTCAGAAACTGGGTCAGAAAAACATGTTAAAATATTTCTAAAAATTCTTTAAAAACTTCTAAAGATCCCCAAAAATAGTTTTATCATTTTGCATTGATATATAAACTTGTGATAAAAATTTCAACTCAAATATCAAGCAATTTGAACTATTTTTGTGTCTTATCGTTTTTATCAAAAACCAAAACTTGTATTTTATCAAACTTGGATTTTTCAATAAATGAATAGGAAAGTCAAAATAAGTTTGTCTAAGAAGTTTAAGCATGCATGTATAGAATGAAACTACTATACATAAACCAATTAAACTTGTTTTGATCAACTATTCATGTAAACAAATATTGGTTAAACCAAAACCGAAAAACCAATATCCAAACATAAAACGTGTATGTTGTTCACTTGAGCATATCAACTATTCTTATCTTTACACATGGATCTAAAACACACTAAACTAAAACTAGGATACCTAAGTCTTCTTGATGATCTTCATCTTCAAGTCGACTCGATCCAAAACGTGATCCACGAGCTAGGCTATGTATGATCTTGATGCTCGGGCCCTAGAATCACCATGTGAAAGCTTCCAAACTCCTATTTTTGAAGCAATCACCAACTAATATCTTGTTACATGATTTGAAACTAAAATCACAAGATTATTAGTAAACATAACTACATGAGTTAATCATCATCAAAACTAGAGAGGAAGGCCTCCGGGCCAACAGATACTCCATATGCCTCCTCTTCTTATCAGCCCATTTCTTCATCCTCTTGACCCCTTGTTTAGACACGAACGCGCCAACTCGTTCTGCTCTTGCCACCCTTGGCAAATTTATAGGCAGCTGGGCTATTTCCCTTGTAGCCCGTAGCAATGGAGTTAGGAGTGAGCGGTTGTTGTCCAGTGACGATCTCGAACGGACTCTTCCTGGTAGACTCACTCCTCTGTAGGTTGTAGGGGAATTGGGCTATGTCCAGAAGCTTCGCCCTATCCTGCTAGTTAGCACTCACATAGTGTCTCAGGTTGACCTCCAACAAGCCATTCACCCACTCTGTCTGGCCATCCGTCTGAGGGTTGAAGCTAGTGGAGAAGTCAAGTCCGACCCCATAAGCTTGAAGAGCTCCGTCCAGAACCTGCCCATGAAGCGGCCATCTCGATCACTCACGATCGTCTTCGACAAACCACAATACTTCACCACATGCTTCAGAAATAGTGGGGCTGCTACCTCGGCTGGACACTTGGCTGGGGCTGAAATGAAGATGCCATACTTTGAAAATCGGTCGACGACCATCATTATAATATTGCACCCCTCGGACTTGGGTAAGCCCATAATGAAATCCATGGAGATGCTCTCCCACGGTCGCTCTGAAATCGGCAGTGGTTCTTGTTTTCCATTTATTTACAAAGGGGAAAACTTACAAAAAAGAAAAGAGTTGAGGAGCTAAATTACGAGTAACACAAAAGATTACAAGTAGATCTCCTCAAAAATTCTGGAGAAGTGTGCCAGTAGGAGTCTGGTCAGCGCGCGACCACTTTGTCCCTCTGACGATGCGAGCGATGAGATTCCCTTCTCGCCTGGTTCGGGGAATCAGAGAACAGAAGGTTGGTAGAACCCTCTTGTTACTTCTCAAAACTGTCTTCGCCTAGGAATTCCTTCTCGCCTGGTTCCGGAGATTCCTTGAGAAGAAGGTATTAGGGTATCAACACCCTGATTAGAGAAGTGATTCTCTGAAGTCTCTGAATTCTTGGAAGCAAGAGAATAGATCTCTATTCAGCCTCTCTATGCGCACGGTCGTGAAGAAGTCCTCTCGTGCAGGGGTCTCTCTTGCGTGGTCGTCTCTTCTTCTGTAGTTCTCTCTCCTTGTGCCCCTGGTGGGCTATTTATAGGGAGAGCAAGGGTATAATTGTCCCTTGAAAATATAGAAACAGATTGAATGAAATCTGTTTAAATCTGGAAAGTAGCCTTGTTGCGAGGCTAGAATCAGCTTCTGCGAAGCTAGAAGTAGCAGGTCGATTGATCCTCCTGATCTGTTTTGATCCTTTCCATATAGTTGAAAGATTTTCCTTGATCCTCTTACTCGTTTTAGGAGAGTCAAGAGATTATGGCAATCAACTGCCAAATTTGATCTCAGATTTGATCTTGATTGGATTTGATCTTGATCCTGATTAGATTTGATCTCATCTGGAGATTTAATTGGTCAAAAGTTGACCATAGCTGACCCGCAGCGGAGCTGCCCGCGTTAAGCTCGCAGCGGAGTTGGAAGAAACATCTGGCGAAGTCAGAAGACAGCTCTTCAGCGGAGCTAGATAACGTTTGTAGCGAAGCTGCCGAACATTCTTCTGCTTCAAGCGAAGCTAACTTTTTGCGGAGTTAACTGAGCACTTCAGGCGAAGCTATAGGTTAGCTTCCTGATGAAGCTTTGAACGGCTTCAAGGCGAAGTTAGGTGATCTTAGCCTCTCAGTTGAGGCTATCCCTTTGGGCTCATGTGATGCTAAGTGTTAGCATCTTAGACCTGCTGAGGTCTGTTTAGAGACAATCTGGGCTCACTGTCTGCTTCACTGGATCAGTAGAGTCCAAGTTGCTGCTTTGTCCCTTGGGGATGAATGAAAACTGGTCGTCAGCTTATCTGTCACTTGTCTTTTGTAAATGTCTACAAGTACAGAACCGATCGTCAGCTTGTCTATCGCTTGTCTTTTGTAAATGTCAACAAGTTTAGACATTGTTCAGACCAATCAGCCTATCTTTCACTTGTCTTTTGTAAATGTCAACAAGTTTAGACATTGTTCAGGCCAGTAAGAATCTTGTCTTTTTTAAAGTGTCAACAAGACCCCCTTCAAAGTTTTCGAAAGTTTGCAATGGAATGGCTCAGACTTCGAAATACTTTGAATTGTTTTGATCGGTGGTATGTGAAGTACGAACGTCGCCATGGTGGTTGAGTTCAGCTTCGCTTTCAATCCTGCTTTGGGATAGATTCGCCGAAGAATCGTGTAGATTCGCGATTCTGAGTAGCTCCGCGTCTGGGTAGCTCCGCGTCTGGGTAGCTCTGCATCCGAGCCTCCCGGAATAAGTTCGCTTTGGAACATCTTCCTTTTCCCGAGGCCAACTGCTTTCGGCCAGTTACGAGAAGGATTGCTCCTTTTTCGAGGTTAGAATAACCTCTCTTGCATTAATCGAGGGAGATCATTCCTCCTTTGTGCGCTTCCGAGGGAGAATATTCCCTTTCTCAAGGCTTAATAAATGCCTTAATGAGGGAGATCATCTCTTCCTTGCACGGTTTCGAGGGAAACCGTTCCCTTTTTCAAGGCTCAATAAATGCCTTAAATCCGCTCGCGCTTCTATGCTTGAAGCGGCAGCGCTCAGGCCATGAGGCCTATAAATAGGACACCTGAGGTCCTCTGAAGAGAAGTGGTCTGCTCTTCTCTTCTCTTGGTTATTAGAGAGAGATACTCAGATCTCTGAACTAGTGGGGATGCCCACTCTGGTCATTACCCGGCCAAGGACTGGTAAGTCTCGGTCATCCAGAGACTTTAGCAATGGACAAATGACTTTAGGGAATTTATCTCCCTTAAATTAGCTTTAACAGCTGCCTGAGGGATTGATTTTCCTTGTTCTTTATTTGTATTGGACTGATCTGCAGAGAAGGGTTTCAGCCCAGCTTCCCAGCGAAGCTATCATCTTGATCAAAGAAAGATCATTGCATGCTTGTCTGCTAAGTTTGCCACATAGGCAACACTTGGGACTTAGTCTCTTCAAAGTTGAGCTAGTCTTGCCATATAGGTGGGGTCGAGACTGCGTTCCTCAGGATCAGTCTAGCTTAGCCATATAGGCGAGGCTAGAACTTGGTTTATGCTGAGCTAGCCCATCATCACTGTGCAAGCGAGGCTATCTTCTGCTTTAACTGAAATCAATCCTTAACTGAATCGGATATAAATTGCTTCGCCCCAAAGAATTTGACTTAGCATTTCTTGGCAGCTTTTCCTTTGACTTACTGCTAACTTGTTTCAGTTCGCATTGCAGTGAGCTATGTTCGCCAGTCTCTGATGGAAGAGACCAGAAGGTTGCCTCTTGCTTTTCCAGTTGAAACTTTAAATCCTAAGCAGGAGGAACAAGTGGGGCAACTGATGTATGTTCCCAGAAGAGGTTGCAGTCGCTTATCTGAGATGATCCACTTCGAGGCGAGGCTGGTAGTCGCTTATCCGAGATGATCCATTTCGGGAAAGCGGACATCACCTGTAAGGTCTCGGATCCTTCGCCAATTTTCATCAAAGAAGATCCAGCTTTTCGATGGCAAAATCTGCCATTATGCGAAAGATTATGGCCTTGTGCAGGAGGAAGGCCTTTCTAGTCCAGTTGGTTAGGCTTGGAAGTAGATAGGACCACTTATATGCCTTTTGAACAAATGATTCTGTTGTACGAAACACAACTTTGATGTAGTAGTATCAATGTACCTTCCCTTTTAGATCAATAAAAGTTCAGTTTCTGCTCATCCTTCACTTGAATTAGTTTGGCGGAGTTAGACTTCATACGAGGTTAAAGACAGAATCCGAGCTTCCAGTGAAGCTAGCATGAATGTTCCGCGAAGCTCGGGCTCGTGCATTCAGCGGAGCTAAGGCATGTTTTTCGGTGAAGTTATTCATGCGTCGCGCGAAGTCAACACTTGACTTATGGCGGAGTTAGCCCTTAGCGGGGCTGAATCAGCGCTTCTCGGGAAAGCGCTTTAGGCGCCGTTTCAAATTAATTTGAAATGACAGCCTGTGCTCTTATCGAGCGTCGTTTTAAGCGATCATCAGCCTATAAAAGCCTGATCGGGCTGAGAGAGAAGGCATCACTTCTCTTTAAAATATACAGAGCACTTGACTCTTTTCTTCTTCGTTCAAGAATCCAAGAGCCTCCTCCTTTCTTCAATGGCTCCCAAGAGACGGGCGGGAAAAGAGGTCGCAACCTCTGCAACGAAGGGTCCTTCTCCTCCTCCGGTCATCGAACGACCAATCACCGGTAGGGATCTTTCCCTTTTAATCAGAGATTTTCATCTCTCTCTTAAAGCCGATTTCTGGCTATCTTTTGATGAATGCAGGATGATCAATCATGATCTTGTGATTTTAGGGAGTTTAATTCCCTGAATTTGCCTAAATTTCTTAACTGGGAATATTAGAACCGAAGGGTCTCTTCTTCAAGCTTCCAGGCGAAGCTATCCCTTAGGCGGTTCACATCCTGTTGAATGACAGGATGCGAAGCTGTCCTTTGAAGTGTAACTGAAAAGGACTTTAATGCCCTTTAGGCAATAAACCCCTTCTGACGAAGTTAGCCCTTGGGGCTTTGTTGCATTCTGTTGTTCGAGGCTAAGCTTCAAGAGCGAAGCTAACACATGGATATTTTCCCGCTTCCTACCTTCGTGTGGAGTGTGGAGTTACGGTGCAGCTGCGAAGCTAAGCTTCGGGGCGAAGCTATCATTAGGCCAGCTTCGCTCGGAGAGCGAGGCTATGCCTTAACAAAAATTGTATTTTTGTTTTAGCCTTTGTTTGGCTGATGAACTAATCATAGTCTTTTCTTTATTTTTGCAGTGCACTATATTCCTGGTCCTTTAAACAGTCTATTTGGCACGGCCAGGGGTCTAGATGGCAATGTCAGCCTGTAGTTCCAAGGGCAGGCTTCACTGTTCAACGAGCGAAGCTCTCCAGCTAGCGATTACTTATTCATGGTGGGGATCAGCGCGCCATGAGAAGCATCTTAACCACTGCTCCCCTTGAAGATTCTGACCGACGAATCTATCGGAAGCCCAGCTTCATGTTTGGAGACGCGGCGCCAGACCATGATCGCCAGCTGCTAGTCGGAGAGGGGCAGTGGATTTTTCAATTAGATGGCGAGAAGTTCTATCTTCCGTCTAACAAGCGGCATTTTCCATTGTCCTTCTTCCAATGCGTGATGAGGGCTCGGAAGATGCAGTGGCAAGTGAGTCGAACTACTAAATCCGTTCACGTACGGAAGTTGATAATTCCCTCACCCGGTTACACAAGAGCGGGGCCTCCTCGTTGCATAATGGGTCTCCACCCTGGGAATGTACTCCCAGACATCCCAGTAGGAGAAAACCCTGCGGTGGCGCAGACCTTTGGGAATCAATTCTTTAAGGTTCGTGGTAACTATCCAGCAACTGACTTCAGGACTCCAGGTGGATTCACCCTCCGAAGGCATGGTGGAGGGATTTGACTCTATATGTCCTTGCTCATTTCGAGGAGGATCTGGAGAGGCTGAATCTTTATGAGGCCATCAGGGCGACCTGTTATGGCATCCAGATGAGCGTCGCGAACTTCTATGCCATCTTTGAGTTATACTGCCCGTCTACAGGGACGTTCTTCACCCCTGTTGGCGAATTGGGCATGGCTCTGCACGAGATGTGGGAAGTCTCTGCTCTGCCTTTGGGATCTCTCCCATACGAAGAATATTTCCCATGTGAGGCGGAATTGGCACTTCTGGAGAAGCAGGAGCCCGCCTTGTTTGAGACCTGCCAGGAGTTAATGTGCCACTTGTACATTTGCTCCAGCATGCATGGGAGCAGTAAGGGAGCTTCATGCAGCTTGAAGAGCTGGGGAAATTATTTGTTCCCAGATATGAAAAATACTCCTGAGGTGGCTCATTGTGGAGTTGCTGATGAAGACATCTTTCGCCGGATGCAAAAGCATTCTCAAGGGGATCTAATTCTGGAAGAAGATGATGGCCCCTATGAAAAAGGCGATATTCTTTGGAGTTTCCACCATCAGGCTCGTCGGCCGACATCCCGGAAGGCACTTCTAGCTGGTTTCTTGACGATCTGGTTGAAGAGATGTGTGGTGCCGTCTTCTTTGGGTGACGTCATTCATCTGACAGTTTTGTTGCCTGCCGCTCATCTAGTCCATGGTCGTTCTCTTGGACTTCTTCCAGCCATGGTGTACTGTATTCAGAGAGGCCTTCGCGCATTGACAGAGGCTTTCTATAGGCCACCAACGACGAAGCGGAAAGGGGACTATTTTGCCCTGCGACGGACCAAACCCCAGAATAGGTCTGTCGTATACTTATTTGATGGCGTAGTTTGCCCTTCACTGTCCCTCCATGATCGAAGCCGGAGAGGATCCCCCAGAAGGTGTTCGAATGGCGCTTCTCCACCGATTCGAGGGATGTTCATGGCTGAAGACTTACGTGGCTGCGGTCCGTAAGTTGCTGTGCCGCTATGACGTCTATAGCCTTTTCCGCTGCTTCCTCTATATTCGGGATGCGGGCTATGGTGAAGAGTTCAAGGACGTGGGGGAAGGGCAGACGTCATTGATCCGGGGAATTTTTGAGTGGCTGGTCAGCATTCAGCCCTCACATTTGTTGTACAGAAGCGGGGATACCTGCTACTTGGAGCCTTATGTTCCAAGTCGGTTTGTACGTCAGTTTGGATATGACCAACTATATGTGAAAAATCCGAACAACAATCTGGCTTTCATGGGGAGCCTCATCGATGGAGCCCATGCTTGGCGGTTCTTCATTGCAGGCTGTACCGAGGCGCGGTTGTGCATGCCGCTAAGGACTCCGAACCTTATGGTGACCTTGGGGTTCTGCCAATGGTATACGACCTCAAACTCCACACCCATCGGATTCTCTATTAATTCTTCTGATGTGAAGTTAATTTCTTAGCAGCTAAAGCAGAAAGTCACTGAGAAGGGCGAGGGTAAAACGGTTCGCGTCCCAGGCCTCAGGGGAGTTCATTGCCGTTGATGACAGTGAAGCCTCGGATGCAGGAAGTCCTCGCTTCGAAATAGAAACGGGTGCTGAAACTCCAGCAGCTGCTTCTGGCGTGGTGGGGACGGCCCCCGTAGAACAGGTCGATGTTGAAGAAGTGGAGGAAGAAGATCCCGACGTCCACTTCAAACGAAAGCGGGAGGGTGGATCTCGTAGGAAGAGAGTAGTGAAGAAGCCTCGTTGCTACGCTCCTACAGTTGTTGCAGAAGGCGGACCATCTGCAGCGCTTCCTCCTCCTGCCCCATTAGCAACTGAATTGTCGGCTCCTAAACTGACTACTGGCGAAGGCGCTCTGAACCCGGGTAAGAACAGTTTCGTCCTTGCAATACACTTTTTATGCATTCCAAACAGCTCATTATTTGCTTTATGGTTTAGGAACTGAGGCGGCGAGAAGCCCGAGAGCTGAAGCTGTCGGAGAACAAGGGGAGCATTATGATCCCTCGTTTACCTATAAGGAGGGCGATAAGGCTGGCTATTTTGCCGTCTCAGAAGAGTCCGGAGATGATGCGGCTGACGTAGGTCCTTCGGGCGCTGGGACCTCGAAAGGAAGTCTCGAAGCTTCTAGCTCCTTTGGGTGGACCACGGAGGGTTCGGCAAGCAAAGGTGGGCCGGCCATTCGTGTTGATTCTGCCAAAGATTTTCTTATGGAGCCCGTGGGGACTGATGCAGCCGTCAAGACGATTGAGGCGACATTATCTTTTGGTATTGTTTTGACCTTTTAGCACTTGCTATTTGTTATGCCCTGCCTAAACAAAGTCTTGTCGCAGGTGTTCCGCCTCTGAGTGCATCGAGTTCAAGAGAGCCAACCAATCTTCCTGAGGGATCCAGGGGTGAACTAAGTACTTCGACCATGACGGATGCTGCTGAGTTGGATGCTTTGTATGGTGACCTGCCCTCTTATCAGCCTGAATCAGCCAGAGGGGCTGAAATTGAGGAGACGGTAGTCATGGAGCCAACCTCGCTTCCAGTTATATCAATCAGCGAGATGCCATTGGTTTCGCCAGTACCGCCTATCTTGTCAGCCGTGGAGCTGAAGGTGATTACCAGTCCTACTTCCCCAACACTGGTGGTTGAGCCCGCTCTCCCGAAAATAGTCACTAGTCCGACCTCGGTTGTGGCTAGTGTACTAGTTTCAATGAAGACTCCTCCGAGATCACCGATGACCTCTCACGTTGCTGCAGCCAGTGCTTCTACTATTCCTTCCACAGTGGTGTCAATAAAGCCAGTGGAATCTTCAGGGGCTGCTCGTCTGCCAGGAGTGATTGAGGCCGAGAATGAATTTATGGCTGAGTTAGTCGATAGCTTTTATAAGAGCTTAAAGCGATCCATCGCTTTGATTTTGAAAGGCTCAACTACCTCATTCTCTACTTTGAAGGTGGTCCTCTCCCGAAGCATTGAGAGTATCCGAGACTTTGGAGGGGATGACCAGGCCGCTGCATTGGAACTTCTGGTGGACCAACCTAAGAGGATGTAGACGAATGGCATCGTCTTAGCCATTCAGACCTGGAGTCTTCAGTTAATGAGCAGCTTGCGCACCTTATGCTTAGATGCATGAAGCTCATCTTGCCGCTCAGGAAGCCGCTAAGGCCATTTCTTTTGACTTGAAATCCTTGGAGACAAGGAAGGTAGAGCTCGGGGACGCCATAGATGCTTCTAGCAGTGCTCTTCTTGACGCTGAAGATAAAATTGAAAAGGCCAAGGAGATGATCAGGAAGGCAAATCTTCTTTTATCCAAGGCTGAACCAGTGCGTCTTGAAGAGACTGCGCGGCTTGAGCAGCTTAAGGCTCAAAATGACGAACTCTCGCGGCAGGAGTTAGCTCAGAGGGCAACCTTGGTTGAGATTGAAGCTCGCTTGGCTCAGACAGCGAGCTTTAATGAGGCTGAGCTAAGGTCGCAAGCGCTTGTCTAGGCTGCTGATGATAGGAAGACAAGGCTGGCCATTCTTGAAGAGCGGATCAAATCTTATGAAGCACCATCATAGCTTGTAATATATGTGCCTTCACGTATCCCTTCTTTTCGGAATCAATAAAAGTAATTTTGTTTTGACTCCCTTATCGTATTTCCAACTTATTTTATCTTTTGAATTGTCGCTTTCAAGTTGTACTGCAGCCATTTGAGAAAATAGTCCTTACTGTACTGAATAATGAGACTTGACTATCTGCCGACTCAGAGGTCGCAATGACGTAACCGATTGAAAAGACACCAAGCTCAATAAAGTCCATGTCGGACTAAAAGGTGAGTCTTGGCTATCTGCCGGTTCAGAGGTCGCAATGACGTAACTGGTTGAGAAGCTACCAAGCTCGAAGTAGTCCTTGTCGGACTAAAAGGTGAGACTTGGCTATCTGCCGGTTCAGAGGTCGCAATGACGTAACCAGTTGAGAAGCCACCAAGCTCAATAAAGACCTTGTCGGATTAAAAGGTGAGACTTGGCTATCTGCAGGTTCAGAGGTCGCAATGACGTAACCGGTTGAGAAGCCACCAAGCTTGAGGTAGTCCTTGTCGGACTAAAAGGTGAGACTTGGCTATCTGCCGGTTCAGAGGTCGCAATGACGTAACCGGTTGAGAAGCTACCAAGCTCGAGGTAGTCCTTAACGGACTAAAAGGTGAGACTTGGCTATCTGCCAGTTTAGAGGTCGTAATGACGTAATCGGTTGAGAAGCCACCAAGCTCAATAAAGTCCTTATCGGACTGAAAGATGAGACTTGGCTATCTGCCGGTTCAGAGGTCGCAATGACGTAACCGGTTAAGAAGCCACCAAGCTCAAAATTTTGATGGGATTTGGAAAAAGGTCTCGTTTTCATTGCGAAAAACAAGGAGATCACCGTCATAGGTTTAATGTTAACGTAACAGCGAAATGGATGCCAGAGGTTATACTGTTAAACATAGTATAAAAGGGGTCTCATTCTCACGGGGAGAAACGAGGAAATCACTGTCATAGGTTTAGTGTTAACGTAACAGCGAAATGGATGCCAGAGGTTATACTGTTAAACATAGCATAAAAGGGGTCTCGCTCTCACGGGGAGAAACGAGGAAATCACTGTCATAGGTTTAGTGTTAACATAACAGCGAAATGGATGCCAGAGGTTATACTGTTAAACATAGCATGAAAGGGGTCTCGTTCTCACGGGGAGAAACAAGGAAATCACTGTCATAGGTTTAATGTTAACATAACAGCGAAATAGATGCCAGAGGTTATACTGTTAAACATAGCATAAAAGGGGTCTCGCTCTCACGGGGAGAAACGAGGAAATCACTGTCATAGGTTTAGTGTTAACGTAACAGCGAAATGGATGCCAGAGGTTCTACTGTTAAACATAGCATGAAAGGGGTCTCGTTCTCATGGGGAGAAACGAGGAAATCACTGTCATAGGTTTAGTGTTAACGTAAAAGCGAAATGGATGGAAAAATCTTTATATGTGGTCTTACCATTCTATGGATGAGAATTGGTAAGCGATTTTGGAGAGGGAATCAAATGAGAACAGGTCCCTTAGGATTTTTAGCAAATCCTCAGCTGTCAATGGGTTTGATATGCCTTTACCAACTACTGTTTGAGTCGGGCTAGCCATGCTATTTCCCTCAGCATGATGAGTTGTCGAGGACTTATGTTGGGCTTAAAGGCCAACATTTTCCTCTATCCTTAACCGTTAAAGGTGTTGGATCATTTGGTTAGCGTATGTGTAACCTTGATTCTCCTTCAGGACAACCAGTATATGACCAGATTCCTACTGGTTTATGGTTGTATGATCCCATTTGGAGGAGAGAGAGAGAGAGCTCTTTATGTGTACCTTGGATTTGAAGGTTTTGATCAGAGGTGTAATGTTAACTTGATCATGAGAAGGATCCTTAATCAAGGATAATACTTCTTTAAAAACTTGCCATTGATCGGCATCATGAGTAAATCGCCATCTGAAGTCATAAGGCGATATGCTCCGTTTGAATAGACTGTTTCTATTACAAACGGTCCTTCCCATTTAGGCTGAAATTTTGCCTTTGGTTTTGTGCGTCATGATCATCGGTCGTCTGACGGCTAAAACCAAATCTCCTTTCTGGAAGACTCTTTGTTTGACCTTCTTATTGATGGCTTTTGAGATTCGAGCTTGATACAACTCGATGTGTTGCTGAGCTTGTAGTCGCTTCTCATCTAGGGCTTTGAACTCTTGAAGACGCAACCGATCATTGTCCTTGATGTGATCTTAGTGGTCAGAGAAACTCATAATGACGGCATCTGGATTTCCAATGGTATGACTGCTTCACACCCGTACACTAGGGAAAAGACGTATTGCCTGTCGGGGTCCGAACCGTGGTTCGGTAGGCCCAAAGACATTCACCAAGCTTTTCGTCCCAATCTCGCTTATTTGAGGAGACGAACTTTTTGAGTAACTTGATGATCATCTTGTTGAATGCTTCCGCCAAGCCATTAGCGGCGGGATTATAGGCAGTTAAAGCCACATTTTGAATTCAGTATTTATCGCAGAACCGATAGAATACCTAGCTTATGAATTGGGGACCTTTATCATGGATGATCCGCCTAGGGACGCCAAATTGATTGATGACATGGTGTTTGATGAAATTAACCACATTAGAAGTTTTGACTTCAACCAGTGGTATGGCTTTTGCCCACTTTGAAAAGTAATCAGTTATTGCTAAGATAAACCGGTGACTCTTTGTCGAGGAGGGGCTGATTGGCCCTACGACATCGATGCCCCATGCTTCAAATGGCCATGAAGCAACAGTTGGATGGAGCAACTCCGAGGGCTGGTGTATGAAGTCCGCATGAATTTGACATGCTTTATACCTTCGTGCATATCGGATGGCATCGACTATCATGGTTGGCCAATAGTATCCAAGCCTATGCAACCTGTCTTTAAGTTTCAGACCTGGCTGATGAGCTCCGCATATGCCGTCGTGTGCTTCTTTAAGCACTTCCTGCGCCTCTGAATTAGAAAGACAACGGAGGAGGACACCGTCATATGAACAACGGTAAAGTGTCTTCAGAGTTGGGTCGTAGTAGAAACGGAGAGACCTTCGTCTGATAGATGCTGCTTCTTTAGGATCGTCTGGCAGCAGACCATGTAGAGCATAGTCGATGAGAGGAAATTGCCAATCTCTGGCTCAAGATCCGTCGAGATATTATAGACCTCGCTGGTTCTTAACATATGTTTAGGGCAGACAAAGTGTCGAGTCGCCACTGTGAGGTGATACTCGGTGTCACTGGCAAGGCTAGTGTTGTTGCTAATGCAGCAAGAGCATCCACCTTGGTATTCTGAGATCGAGACACGTGCCCGATGTAGAAGCCATCAAACTGATCAGCCAATTCGATGACCGTGTGGTAATAAGGCACCAAGTCCTCGTGGCGGACCTCATATTCGCCTTTAACCTGATTGATAATCAGTTTTGAATCGCCGTAAGCTTCGAGGTAGCGTACCCCCATTCCGTGGGCGAGCTGAAGACCAATGAGCAGAGCATTATATTCCGCTACATTGTTGGAGCATGATTCTGTCAGAGAAAATGCTCTAGGAAGGACATAATTCTGTGAAGAGATAAACACAACCCCCACACCGGCGATGATCCTACCCTTAGGACCTATTCGTGATGCTCCATCGAAGAACATCTGCCATACCTCATCCTCTAAAGTTAGATTGGACTCGAAGACTTCATCTGGAATATCTTCATAAAGTCTTGAGTTTTCTGGGACTGGATGATCAGCCAAGAACTCCGCAAGGGCCTGGCCTTTAACCGCCTTTTGAGGGATAAAGATCATGTCGTATTGAGACAAAAGAAGCGCCCATTTGGCTAATCTTGAATTCAGTGATCCTGGCTTCGTCATGAGAAGACGCAATGGATTAACTCTGAAGATGACATGTATGGTTTGGCCTACCAAATAATGTCGTGTCTTCTGAACAGCAAAGACAAGAGCTAAGCACTCTTTCTCGATAGGATTATAGCGAGATTCCGCCCCTATCAGAGTCCTGCTCAGATAATAAATGGCCTGTTCGTGACCATTGTCGTCTTTTTGAGCAAGCAGGGCACCAAGAGAATGGTCCATGGCTTTCACATAAAGCAAGAATGATTTCCTGATGTGGGTGCTACCAAGACTGGAGGTTTTGTGAGATATGTCTTGATATCCTCATAAGCTTCCTGACAAGCCTGATCCCATAGAAAGGAAGCACCCTTTTTCATGAGTCGGGTGAACGGTTGACAACGGCCTGAGAGATTTGCGATGAATCTTCTGATATAAGCCAGTCTACCTTGCAAGCCTCTAAGCTCTTTGAGATTCCTTGGTGGATGCATGTTCTAAATGGCTTTGACCTTGTCTGGGTCAAGATGAATTCCTTTTGATGTAACAATAAACCCAAGGAACTTGCCACTCGAAACTCCCAAGAAGGATTTTGTCGGATTCATTTTCAGTTGATGAGCTCGCATTATGTCGAACATCGTTCTCAAGTCACGAAGATGGTCATTCTTATTGCGGCTTTTGACAGTAATGTCGTCGACATAGCATTCTACCATTTTTCAGAGATGATCACGGAAGATTGTACTCATTGCCCGCTGATAGGTTCCTCCGGCGTTCTTCAGTCCGAAGGGCATTACAGTGTAGCAGTATACCCCCAATGGTGTTCGGAACGAAGTATGCTTTTCGTCGTCGGGGTACATTTTGATCTGATTGTACCCTGAAAAGCCGTCCATAAAAGACATTCTTTCGAATCCACAGGTGTTGTCAATCATGACATCGGTGATGGGCGGTGGGAATTCGTCTCTAGGACAAGCTGTATTGAGATCACGGTAGTCGATGCAGATTCAAATTTTCCATTCTTCTTGAGGACGGGAACGATATTAGCAATCCAATCTAGATGCTGTTCCTCCCGTATGAAGCCACATGCAATGAGCTTATGAACTTCGGCTTCAATAGCCTCCATAATGTTCGGGCAGAACCGACGTTGTTGCTGCTTGACTGGCTTGACGTCGGGTCTGATATTCAGACGATGCATGGCGACTTGTGGATCAAGTCCGGGCATATCTTCGTAGTTCCATGCGAAGACGTCTACATACTCCTTTACGAGTATTATTAATTCTTCTTTTTTCATAAGTGATAAGCTCTCACTTATAAAGATGGGCTTAGGGTGATCTTGACTACCCAAGTTGACTTGCATCACCTTGTCTTCAGTAGGTGGTTCGTGCAGTTTGAATCGCTTTTCCCATTGAAGATCTAATTGCTGAGCCCATGGTTCCTCATCAGTAGCTTCTGCAGGTTCCAATTGACTGCTTGAGGTCATATTAACGGTAAGATTCTCAAACATCATTCCTATACTGACATCTGAGTCCCACTAAGAGGATGAGGCAGAATGTGATAGAATCGGTTCGCCATCCCTGAATTGAATCGTTGCTGGTGGTGTGGGTGTAACGTATCCCAACTCCCTGCGTGTGTTATCATAGTAACTTGCAGGTTTCGCTTTTGGCACAAAGTTACGCAGCAAATTACGCCTTCCTTTTCCGAAATTCAGGCCTTCTCCACCTTTTAGGTTGTACCCCATTTTCTTCATAATATGGCGTGCTGGTCACGCGTAATGGAAGAATTGTAGGGTGTCTGAGTCTGAAATTGAATTTGTGGCTGTGGACCCTCGTAGTTGGGCTCTACCGAAAATTATCGGTGACTGACCTTCTTTGGATGAAGGGATCACTAAAACGGCCCCTTCTACAGATTCCATGGGTGTACTAGACGTGCTTGGTTTATGTAAAGGGATGTGCAGAGAGCTATCCGTAATGGATCCAAACAACCCAACACTCGCAAGATAATCAAAAGAAATATTATCATTAATTACCCATTCACCTTCATCTTCAGAAGGAGTGTTACATTGGGGGTTATTAAGATATGCTATAATTGGTTCGCCAATCAAAATGGCTGGCATGTCTGCTTCAGATTCTGAATCTGCCTCATTGCCACTATCATCATCGTCGGGCAACGATTCTTTTGATGTTTCACCGGCCTCTTGATACAGGAGAGCGTCAGTAAAGTAATTTTCTACCCCCTTGAATGGTTGCTTCTGAGCGAAGATAGTTCGTACTATCGCGTCATCTTCAACATATTTGAAGCACTGGTGCAGAGTAGAGGGAACGATCCAGTTGGCGTGGATCCACGGTCGTCCTAGTAGCAAGTTGTATGACGTGTCAGCGTCAATGACATAGCACGTCACTTCAGACTTCAGGCTCCCGATTCGGCAACGGAGTCGAATTTTTCCAAGTGGATGATTACTCCCAGTATTGAAACCGTATATTATAGTAGTAGTTGCGGACAACCTATATAGTGGTATACCGAGAAAGTAGAGGAGCCTTTTGGGGATGATGCTGAATGCAGACCCCGGATCAACGTGTACCCTTTCAATGCATGTTGAACCGATGTATCCGGTGTAGTACAGAGGTCGATCGTGCTTGTTGTCTTTGAGAAGCATATCTTCCGCTGTGAAGGTAATAGCGGGCACCTTTGATTGTACCTGATGGCATTCAGGTCATGGAGACTGAGCGTCGTCTTTAGGAATCTCTGGCATATATGTCAGGAATGATTCTGAATCAGCCAGCGCAACTCTGAGCGCTTCTCTTGACTCTTTTGAGAGATGAAGGAGCTCGTGTATTGTAATACGAGCCGGGATATTGGCCAGCTGGGCCAATATGTCAAAACGAAAGGGCGTGCCAAGCCCTTGGCCTGAAGGCTTCTTCAGGACATGTAGGCTTCTCCTTTCCCTTGGTTGGAACCGAAGCAGGTGTTGGTACTTGTACTGACGTCGTTTGCTATTGTGTCCTGTCAGTAGCTCTCTCATACTGCTTTAAGTATGATTTTTCGGATCGAGTACCCGTCGGCTGAGGTACATCAACCTGCGTCGCGCAAGCGTGCTTTTCTCCTTTAGAATCATTGAGAGAAGCTGATGTGAAATTGTCATCGTCTGGCAGGATGGAGATGACATTGCAAGATTTGCCCTTCGACTTGGACTTCTTTGAATCCCATCGTTTGTCTTGGACAAGGTCTGGGTGTATCCATATGACTTCCTCTGTCTCCAGTGTCAAGGGAACAAGACCCCTATTATCCTGAGTTTTAGCCGCAGGATGTTTGACTTCTAGCCGTGACGCAGGGACTGGATAAGTCCCATCAGGAACTGCGACCTTTGGGGTTTTGCCGAACTCGAGGGTCACCATATTGGCAGTAACTTTCTTCTGCTCTGACTTCAGTGTCAGGACTCCAGCGTCGATCAAGGCTTGAATTCTGTCCCTGAGGACAAAGCACTTATCGGTAGGATGATGAATCATCCTGTGGTAGAGGCAGATTTGGGATCGTTCGTGCGTCTTATCTCATTGGGACTTTGAGCCTCTGGTAGCTTCATTTTATTCCCTTTGTGGAGTAAATGGAATATTATGACCACTTGATCATCTCTGAAGGAGTACTGTTTCGGAGGGAACTTAGACTCCTGATTATTGAAGCCGCTCTTCTTGGCCTTCGCCTGAGCATCCCCTGACAATTCAACGGATATAGTCTCTTTTCCTTTGGCTTGAGAAGACTGCGCCATGTCGCCACGTCCTTTATTGTTCATACCCCATTTGCTTTTAGGGGTGGATGGTTCGAACTTTTTAGCCGACTTTTCGGCTATCTCAGCTTGTTCGACCAATTCTTTTCAGTATGGGCTTTGACAGCACCCATGCGAACCTCTACTTGGTCCAGGAAGTTGTGCCTGCATGTCTGTAAGAGCATGGGTAATGGCATCCCTGTTGGGCACATCAGAGACAAGTTTCTGAACCGCTCAATGTAGTCACGGAGATTCGCCCTTCTTCTGCACGATGGAGAGGAGCTTGTCCATGGTTACTTCGGTATCGTTCTCATAGAAACGAAAGGAATCGGTGAAAATCACCTAGAGGGGGGGGGGGTGAATAGGTGATAATGCTAATCAATGCACAATTAAAAAATATGATGCAACAATCAACCCGAAACAAGACTAGAAGCCAAATACCCCGTGAAGGGTGATTAGTCTACAATTCTGCATTATTATGTCGCATTCTCCCACAGATTAATGAATAAATTGTCGTCTAAACCGTGTTTTGGTCTTAATTGCAGGTAGATCCAAAGTCCAAGGGCAAAGGTATAATAAGAGGTTAATTACAACCAATTAAGGGTAATTAAATCCGCATTACTTGGAGGCTAAGAAAGGGATTATCTAGAAGATACATTGAACCTAGCCTTGTGCGCACATCAGACGAATCTGCGGACGAAATCACCCGAAAGAGAATATACCTGGAAGCAGCTAGAAGCCAGACGAACCTGTGGACCAAAACCAGGGAGCTCTCTCCCTGGTATTGCCGCGGAAACGCGACAATAGCCGCGTTTCCACGGCAAAGCTGTGGAGCCACGCGTCGATTTTCGACGCGTGGCCCCGTCTCGTCTTCTGGAAGGGTCTTTTGCCTATAAATAGCACCTGCAGAGGCCAAACCGAAGACAGTCTTCGTTTTTAGGAGTAGGTGCAGATTTTAGGAGTAGTGTAGGTGAGTGTTCTTCATTTCTTGTATTTTCTTTTCTTTGTAGATCATTGTAGTAGGGCTGAGTGATTCATAGAGAGAGAGATTGAGAGGGATTGATGTAATAGAGAGTGACACTCTATGTAAAGGTACCTCCTTTCTCCTCCATTGTAATCTCCTTCACCTTCTAACATGATTTCTTGCTAGTTTTTCTTCTCATGGCAATCTAACTACTAACCACTAACCATCTAACCACTTACTTGATAATCCACATGAATCGGGTTGCCTCTACAAGGCCTTGTTCTTGCAAGAGCTATTGATGGCCAAAGATGATGGGTTCTAACATCTAACTTGCTAACTTACTAACTTGCTAACCAAGCTAACTCTCTTTTATTTCATGCTCTTTTATTCATGCTAGTAGTGTAATGAGTGATGCTTGTATTAGCTTGTTCTTGTGCAATGTTTTGATTGTTATGAACCATCCATGAGCCATGCTTTGTATCGTCTCTTGGAGCCAAGGATTGTGATGGCCGAGGATCAAAATGTGAGGCAACTATCTCGAAGAGGTTACTATGGTTAGTGGAGTATTTAGTAGTTAGTAGCCATGAGTTTTCTTTTACTTTGATTTAGAAATCATTTTCCAAAAATCTTTCTATCCTCTTCATCGTTGTTTTTACCATCCTTCTTAGTTCAACCTTGTTCCATCTCTTTTTCTATTTGGATTTCCAAACCACTTTCTATTTTATTTTCACATCGCCGTTTTCACCGCTCTCCTCACCTACCACATGCTTGTTTTCCTTTTCTTTTCCTTTTTATTCTCTTTTTCATTCTTTTAACAAAGAAGAAGTGTTAACAACTGACGTGAATAGAGACTGTTAATACTTCTATCGCCTCCCTTCCCTGTGGATTCGACCCGTTAAGCTAATGCTATAACGGAAGTATCGAGGGTACATTAGCACATTCGAGCTTTTCATCGATTTCATATAATACACACTTTTGAGTGCTAGTTTCCACCCCGATTAAAATTTTGGCGCCGTTGCCGGGGAAGGGAATGATTTTGTTTTCACGTTTTTGTTAACATTGTCTTCTCTTTTTTGGTGTGCAGGCAATCTTTACAGGTGCTTAACATTGCAGAATAGATCCTAGCTTTGCATCCCCCTGCTCTTGAAAGCAGGGCCCCAGATTCAAAAGAAAAGCTGTGGAACCGCGACTTTTGCCGTGAAACCGCGGCAATTTTGTGAACGTTGTAATTGTTGTTGTTCTGGGATGTGTGAATTGTAATAGCTAGTTGATTTGTGCTGCTATATTTCTTGCTTTGATTGCCTACACACCATAAAAATAAAAGAACTAAAATACGGTATTTGGACGCCTTTAAAACGGTTTAGACATTTGCATTTAGGCACGTGTCAATTCAATTCCAATATACTGTATTTTGTTCTGTTGTTGTGATCCGGATGGAGATGTACATATGGCATTGCATATAGCATAGGACAAACACGTGGGTGATTTATCGCTTTGTGTTATATTCTTGTCTATATTGCACACTTGCACGAATTGAAATTAAGGGCAAAACCCAAACAAGATAAGGTGGGGTTTCATCACCCTTCCTTGGCCCAAAAATCATCTCCCCACTCACACAACCCAATCCTTAATAAAATTTGAATAGACGTTGGCCCCTAGGGACATCTACATCTAGGTCTAGGTCAACCCTCTTATTGGCTTGGTTTTGCTTTTTCTTTCTTTTGTTTGTTGTTTGATTTTTTCTTTTTGTTTGTGATTATTTGTGAAATGGCATTCAATAATAACAATTCTTTCAATCCGAATATGAATCCATATTTCACACCAACTCCATATGATTTGGATAATTCCAACCCGGTGTTTTACAATATGCACCAACCAAATACACCGGGTTGGCCTTATCCGAATCAATACAACCCATACCCACATTCTTATGACTATAATTTCCAAAATAATTTCAACTCGTCACAGAGTCATTGGGGATTCAAGTCCCCCGAGTTAAATTTTCAACCTCCTTGTCCCCCATGTCCACCTTGTCCATCATATTCACCTTATCCACAATATTCATTCCCCGATTTAGCTTCTTATACTCCTTTTTCTACACCTCCCATTGAAGAAAAATCTGAGTTACAAAAGAGTTTAGAAGCCAATCTACAAAGGGCCGAGCAACAACTTCAAGAAACATTGGCCTCTCCAATTCCACAGTATTTTCAAGAGTCTTACTCAGTTCCACCTCTTCACAATGAACAACCATCTGCCTTGGAAATGAGTAAGGAACTTTTTTGTGAGTCCAAACAACAATCACAAAATCTGATGGACTCACAATTTCACCACCAATTCCAAAACAACACTGCATCTCTTCAACAAAACGATGAACCAATGACTTATAAAAAGATGCTTGAATTCATGACTCAGGCTCAAAATGCTCGTAACCGTGACATAGATATGATGATCCAAACTCTTCATTCTCATCCTATTTCTAATGTCACTACCCATTCTGACAGAGCCAAAGAGTCATGTTGTTTTGGAAATCAAGATTCAATTTCAGCACACCCATCTGAACTTGTCCAAACTTCAAATGTTAAAAATCCCATTGACATTTTGGCAAGTTATCCATTTTCTGAAATTGAACTTGAATATGAATATGATCATGAACCTCTAATTAGTGATTCAATTCTACTTCCTGATTCAATTATGACTTTAGTATCTTCACCTGATTTCAATCCTTTTCCCGAGTCAGTATTGGATCCAGTGCCAATCCATTGTGAAATTGAATCACCAATCATTTATGATGATCATATTGAACTTGACCAATTTCTTACTTTTGAAAGTCCCATTGATAAATTGGCAAGTTCTCATTTTTGTGGAATTGAACTCAATAGGAATGTGACTTTGATCCTCAAATTTGTGATCCAGTTCAAATTCCTGAATCATTATTGACTCCTGTTATAATACCCAATTTGAGTAACATTTTAGAGTCAGTTTTGATTCCCATACCTGTCATTCCTGAACTTGAATCACCACTCTTAGAAAGTCACATTCCATTATGGGGAAATGAATGTGGACTTGAGCTTCATCTTCTTGATTTGGACCCACTTTCTGAACCAATCTCGACTCCCGAACCTCTACTTGATTTAAGTCTTTTTTCTGAGTCGATATTAATTCCTGTGCTTCCTGAGTCCAAATCAATCATTCCATTCTGGGACAAGGGTTTTGAAAAATTTGACTCCGAAATTATTTTGAAAATTTGGAAATTGGATGGGGTAAATTTTTTAATAAAAATCATAAATGCATATATCTTTCTAGTGGGTTGTATCGGACTCCACACAAGAATGATTGGACCGCCTTTCGTGGACCAATCAGACCGCCACCGGAACCACCACCTTGAGGTAATTTTTTTCCTTCCCTCTCTATTTGTTTCATACATACATATATCACGATGCATTGAGGACAATGCATGAAATAAGTGTGGGGGAGGGTTTACTAACATAGAGTTTTTAGATTTTCTTTCTTTTACACTTCTTTTAGGATACTTTTAGAAATCTTCTCTTTTGTATAGGAATTTTCTCTTTCTTTAAAAACTTTTTGAAATAAGAGACAAAGTTTTAATCTATTTTTAAGAAAATTAAGATGATCTTAGAAATTAAGAAAGCCTTAATTATGACATCTTAAACCCAGTTGAAATAATGGATCTTGTTTAAAATTATAGGTTAAGTATAAAAGATTGGGGAGATAATTTTATCTTGAATTTTTTGCCTTAGATAGTATGCACTTCACACTTACACAATTTTTGGGATGGAAACAAAGACCTAAAATGCCATAAAGTAAAAAAAAAAATTTAAATAAATAAAACATCACTTATTAAGCTGGATAATTATGCCTTAAGAAGCATGATTATTCACGCCTAACGGTGGTAAAGGAAATAAATAATCCCCTTTAGTTTTGTGGCCTTTTTTACTCGAGTCCTTAAACCCGAGGGATGTTTTCTCATCTGGTGCCCTAGGACCATCTGGTTTGGGAGTCATCGGTTATAGGCTCGCTACATGGGTGAACTAGAAAGCCTAAACTAAGGGAAGAAAAAAAAGAAAAAGAAAATAAATATATAAATAAATGGCTTGATGGTTAGAGTTAAAATCCCATAAATCTTCACTATCACAAAGTGCATATTATCTAGGTATTATGAAAGATAAAATATTCAATCCAATTTTGAATTCTTACCTTAATTGAAGACAAGATCTTGCATAGAGACTAAGTTTAAGGAAGAATGATTTTTGGTGGACTTATGACCTTAGATCACTTATATTTTTGCAAAAATATTTCATCAACTTGTCTCTCTTTCAAATGTGTTTTCAAAATACTAACATTTGTCTTCTTTCTTTATGGATTTTGTGGGTGCAATCCGCTGAAAACCCTCAGGAGACAACACTCCTCCTCTAGGGTAACCTAGAGGTTTAACGGCTTGTTGCACACGCTCAGTGCAATCGCGTTACCTGCGAAAGTGGTGTAATAACATCTGTAGTATAGTTTTCTTTTCTTGTTTTGCTCGGGACGAGCAAAAGAATAAGTGTGGGGGTGTGATTAGTCTACAATTCTGCATTATTATGTCGCATTCTCTCACAGATTAATGAATAAATTGTCGTCTAAACCGTGTTTTGGTCTTAATTGCAGGTAGATCCAAAGTCCAAAGGCAAAGGTGTAATAAGAGGTTAATTACAACCAATTAAGGGTAATTAAATCCGCATTACTTGGAGGCTAAGAAAGGGATTATCTAGAAGATACATTGAACCTAGCCTTGTGCGCACATCAGACGAATCTGCGGACGAAATCACCCGAAAGAGAATATACCTGGAAGCAGCTAGAAGCCAGACGAACCTGTGGACCAAAACCAGGGAGCTCTCTCCCTGGTATTACCGCGGAAACGCGGCAATAGCCGCGTTTCCGCGACAAAGCTGTGGAGCCACGCGTCGATTTTCGACGCGTGGCCCCGTCTCGTCTTCTGGAAGGGTCTTTTGCCTATAAATAGCACCTGCAGAGGCCAAACCGAAGGCAGTCTTCGTTTTTAGGAGTAGGTGCAGATTTTAGAAGTAGTGTAGGTGAGTGTTCTTCATTTCTTGTATTTTCTTTTCTTTTTAGATCATTGTAGTAGGGCTGAGTGATTCATAGAGAGATTGAGAGGGATTGATGTAATAGAGAGTGACACTCTATGTAAAGGTGCCTCCTTTCTCCTCCATTGTAATCTCCTTCACCTTCTAACATGATTTCTTGCTAGTTTTTCTTCTCATGGCAATCTAACTACTAACCACTAACCATCTAACCACTTACTTGATAATCCACATGAATCGGGTTGCCTCTACAAGGCCTTGTTCTTGCAAGAGCCATTGATGGCCAAAGATGATGGGTTCTAACATCTAACTTGCTAACTTGCTAACTTGCTAACCAAGCTAACTCTCTTTTATTTCATGCTAGTAGTGTAATGAGTGATGCTTGTATTAGCTTGTTCTTGTGCAATGTTTTGATTGTTATGAACCATCCATGAGCCATGCTTTGTATCGTCTCTTGGAGCCAAGGATTGTGATGGCCGAGGATCAAAATGTGAGGCAACTATCTCGAAGAGGTTACTATGGTTAGTGGAGTATTTAGTAGTTAGTAGCCATGAGTTTTCTTTTACTTTGATTTAGAAATCGTTTTCCAAAAATCTTTCTATCCTCTTCATCGTTGTTTTTACCATCCTTCTTAGTTCAACCTTGTTCCATCTCTTTTTCTATTTGGATTTCCAAACCACTTTCTATTTTGTTTTCACATCGCCGTTTTCACCGCTCTCCTCACCTACCACATGCTTGTTTTCCTTTTCTTTTCCTTTTTATTCTCTTTTTCATTCTTTTAACAAAGAAGAAGTGTTAACAACTGACGTGAATACAGACTGTTAATGCTTCTATCGCCTCCCTTCCCTGTGGATTCGACCCGTTAAGCCAATGCTATAACGGAAGTATCGAGGGTACATTAGCACATTCGAGCTTTTCATCGATTTCATATAATACACACTTTTGAGTGCTAGTTTTCACCCCGATCAAAGGGTTCTGAACTTCTTCCTCCTGATTCCTCTAGATATGAGTTAGAGGTGCGCAATGCAATCTTGTTGTATGAGTATTTGATTGACAATGTGATTATGCAGCAAGTGAATATAACAATGAAAATGAAGAGCAAGTACAATGTAGCAAAGAAAATGTGAAGCAAGTAGATAAAGCAATGAATATAAAGTAAATGATTGAAGCAAGAATTAAGAGCAAGTAAGAACAAGTAAACCAAACGCAAACACCGAGAATTTTTCCGAGGTTCGAGCACCCAGCTCTACGTCCCCGCCTTCACCCAGAAGGATTTCTAACCACTATAACTTCACAAAGAATTACAATCACACTGGAGTACCCAACTCCACAATCTCAAGTACAAGTTCTCTCTTAGTGATCAAAAGACCACAAACTATCTTTTGCAAACGCCTCTTTCCCTTACAAGAGCCCTGTAGAGTAATGGTTAGAATTGAAGCTCAAATAGTGTAAGTGGAAAAAGGAAATGAACTAGAGAGAGTTTAGAAAATAAAATTTCAGCGATGAGAGAATCTTCAGCATAAAAACCAAGGACCAAACTCTCTTGAAAGCTTTGAAAACTTTTGAAACTTTTTGTATATTGCTTGTTGTTAAAAACATAACCCTAATCACCTCTATTTATAGGAGAGGGCTAGGGATTAAAAAGTAAACTCATACAATGTTAATTAGGAAGAATTTGACCCATAAAATATCCCCTAAATTCGTTTAGAAACAAAAAATACAAATTTAAAACGTGTTTAAAAGCTAGCCGTTATGGCTGAAACGGCTACCTCGGTCGACCGGCCGGTCGACCGGGATTCAAACAAAAAGAGCCGTTGCAGGCTCTCGGTCGACCGCCCGGTCGACCGAAACAAATAGAGAGTGACACCACTTCAGTCGGCCAGCCGCCCGGTCGACCGAAGTCTTCGGTCGTCCGCCCGGTCGGCCGAAGAACGTGCACACGGATACGCATCCAACCAGCCAGAAAACCAGTCGAGTGTCGGTCGACCGGCTCAGGCCAAAAGTCAAAATTGAACAAGAATTTTAAGGAGATTTTGATATCTAATAAAATATTTTTGATTAGAGATATATATAAAACATAAAATTGAGTTTGTAATCAAAAGGCTTTGTATTAAATTATTTTGTATATATTTATAGGGAATATTTCTAGGAAATGCATGTGCGCAAAAACGTGTGTGTTGGAATATAGAGCTTCAATCCTAATCACTATTCTTTAATAAAACTATAAAACTAGAACAAGACTAATGAAGTCTTATGAGCAATCTTGAAGTCTTGAACCATGCAAAGCCTAGCTAGAGTCTTCTCTTCTATGTTCCTTCCTTGATGTGCCATAAGCCTTCTTTGCTCCATGAACTTAGAATTTCTTGCAAAAGCTAAGCAATAGTCTCCAAACATGGTACAAAACCTGAAACTTATCTTTAACAAACTTATTAGTACCAAATAGCTCTTATTTGTTTTGTTATCATCAAAACTCTAAACAAATGGAGAGTGTAACCTTTTGGGCCAATATTCGGGTTTCTAGGTCGATCCAGGAATTGACAGAGCCCGGAGGGAGACTTCGGAACCAGTCAAATGCTACCCCCTTTAAGGTGCCAATGAACAGTCTAGCCATGATAGCATCATTGTCTATAACATTACCGGTCTGGGACCGAAAATAGTAGATGCGCTGGTTTGGCGAGCTTTTACCATCGTACGTGTGTAACGTCGACGGTTTAAACTTCGGTAGGTATGGCACTGAATCCCATTCTAGCGGGTAAGGACGGACTATCCCTACTTTCTTTAATTCATCCCTCTGAGTTAGGGATGCGATTTGAGCTTGGATGCCTTTAGGGACTTCAGCGTCCAAAGAAGAACCCTCCTTGACTTCTCCGTCTTTGGCTGTTCATTGCTAAGATGTTCTTCCTCATCGTGATTGCTTCCGGTATCGTTGTTAATCCAGTTAATGAGGAGTTGAGCGAGCATCTGTTGGATGTTGTCCAAAGCTTCTTGCTGGGTTTTGGAAGTTTGCTCCTGAGCTTCCAAACGTCGACGAAGGTCGTCATTACTATTGTCAGCCATATTGACTGATACTCTGTCCGTTCGCACTGAGCTAACGGTCACCGAAGAGGCATACCCACTATCTTCATCTTCTTCATCGGACCATTGGACTGATCCTTTCATTGGTTCTGGTGAGGCTACTGCAGCTGAAGAAGATGGCTGTTCATAACTGTAGGGTATTGCAACCCTAGATCTGGTGTTTCGGAAGACACCTTCTTCATGCACCAGGACTTCGCCCAAGCCGGGGCTGTAATCTGGATCTGGGGAACTGCAAGGAGTGTCGTCGGACGCTTGTCTGCCCCTGCGCAGCTCTCGTCCTCTTCCGGTCATGTTGACGGATGCAGAAGGTAGGTCCGCGAGTCGCTCCTTTTATGATTTTCCACTGGGGCTTGTACCGACAGCTGATCAAAAACTGATCGTCGCCTGGAGAAGTGGCGAGGATTGGTCCTAGCTGGCAATGGATTGAGTGGACTGTCACCAACTGACATCCCACTTGTTGACAATAGGATGAAGAAGTTTGGAAAGATTCCGACTTGCGTTTGTTTGTCAAGAATTCCCACAAGTCAGACCCGTTTGGGCCTAAACGATCCAGCGCAAAGGCTCTTTTGGATCGTGTATAGGACGACGTCCTGCTCCTTTTATCACCATAGAGGGGATTAGCACTGAATAGTGCTTCAGCTCTAGCTTCGCGGCTAAGAACCTTGGGAATGTCCTTGGGTGCTGAAGCTGCATAAGCAACGCTGTCAACACTTAGGGATAATCCCTTAGCTCCGCTACAAAGCGCGAGCTTAGCGCTTGATGAACTGGGGAGCGGAGCAGGCTGTGGTGCTTTATCCGCTATGCTGCTGCGAAGGCAATTAGCCTTAGATAGTGCTTTGGCTCTAAGTTCGCAGCTAAAAGCTTTGGAAACGCCCTTGGGCGCTGAAGCTGCATAAGCAACGCTATCAGCACTTAGGGACGATCTGTTAGCTTCGCTGCGAAGAGCGAGCTCAGTACTTGAAGAACTGGGGAACGAAACACGCTGTGGTGCTTTGGTTCCAGCTTCGCGGCTATGAATGTCGCGCGTACCCTGAGGTACAGTAGCTTCGCTCGTGAGAACGAGGCTGGCGCGAGTTGTTGCTCTTGAATTGGGCGAAGGTACTGTCACCATTGTGACTTCGCGGCATTGTTGGAGCAGGCAGGCATCTTGTCTTTTTCTTTGCAAGAGAGACGCACTTGTGGCGTAGCTACGCCTGAGGCTTTATTCAGAGCCTTCTGCTTTGGCCTCCACATCTGCTTTGACAAGGGAGACTTAGGTTCGCAAGGAACTTGACCGGCCACGCGCGAGGCTGAGGGATGTTGGCAGAATTCTGCTTCTGGTGCCTTGGCCATGGAGACCTTTCTATGCTTCAGTGCATGAAGCATTAGACCACCCCCAGAGAGGGCTTCTTCAAATTTTCCCTGGTCGAAGTGAACGGCCAGGTTCTCGAAAGTAATAGGCCTGCACTACGGGCCTGCTTCCTTGTTGCGCCAGAGGACCGCAGTAGGCTCGCAGAGAGCCTTATCTGTCTCCGCAGAGACTTGCTTTGAAGATTTAGCCAGAGAGGCTCTGGCTGCGCCGACTTTCATTCAGAGATAGACCCGAAGGTCTGTTGATTGGTCGCTAATGTTGCATATTTAGTATCATATTTCCATACTTATTGATTGGTCGCTAATGTTGCATATTTAGTGTCATATTTTCATACTTATTATAGAATAAACTTTGCATTGTCTTAATTAATTGCTTAATTTATTTGCAGGCCCATTCTTTAAGGAGATGAAGAGAAATGAGCCAAAAAGCCCACCAAATTCTAAATTAAATCAGAGTTAATTTGCACTCAGTAAATCAAGGCAAAATCAAGAGGTTGAAAACTGGTTGAGAAGAATCCTCTCAGAATCGATCGGTTGAAGCAAAGATCAACGGATGAGATGAAGCAAGTTTGATTCAGATTCTGACTGGATACATTTTAGTATTCGAATCATAACTTTTGCTACAGAATCTCAATTCTGATGATTCAAGATGATCCAGAAAGCAGACTGACAGAGCTACAACTTTTATGTTGATCATTATTTCTAATTCTGTCATTTGATAAGTGATATTCAGCAATCAACACTCCAACAAACTGCAGATCAGAACTGAATATCCACCTCAAATCAAGTTTGAAGATAAGGGGAGTTCAAAAATTGCCAGATTTACTTATCTTCATACTCCTCTACCCTCTCATTTCTCCTATAAATACCTGCACTCAAAGGCAAAAGGGACGCCAATGTAGATTAGGATTTTAGACTAGTTTTTCCATTTCTTAGTTTAGGTTTTTGTTTTTCTTTTTCATGTAATTGTAATTTTCATTTATGTAAATAAGAGGAGATCAGACTTTCATTAAAGAACAAGAATGAAGCTAGAGCTGGAGTGACACCGGTGTAAGATGAATTTCTTTTCTTTGATTGTTATGAGATCGAATCGATGTTTTCTCTTTGTATGTAGTTTCTTTTAGTCTTCTTCTTCTTTTCTACTTTACTTTTCTTTTTGGTACAACTGTCTTCCAAGTGAGTCTAAAGCATCGAAAGAGCCTTACCTTTGCGAGTGCCACCGATAGCTCATGACGATGGAATTGTGAGTCTCTCTGTATCATTTCATGCTTGTGTATCTTGATGATGTAATGTGGAAGAGACCAACATTCGACTCTTATGGGCTATGCGCTGCTTGCCTCCAATTCAAGGTAACATCGAAGCTAAAAACTCAAGGTAAGCTTTTGGTGAAAAGAAGGTAAGTAACTCTTTATTTCTTTCTTTCATTTTGTAAATTAAATCACCATCTCTTCAAAATCACTCTTTTTCCTCCACTTCATTTGTACATAGTTGCTTTTATTGTTTTCTGAATTTTCCACCTTCTTCATCTTCCATTTTCTTCTAACATAACATAATTCTTTTTCCTTTTTCATAACTAAAAACAGAGAAGAACCTTCATTTTATTTTCTTAAAAGATTTCAATAAAGAACTGTAACGCTTCCATCGCAAACCCTCCTTGTGGATCACGACCCGCATAGCCACTTGCTATAGCGGAAGAATTGAGCACTTGCACATCTCCTTTCTTAAGTTCTATAATCTTGTATTTTGTGTGCAGGTTTGGCCTCAATCACTTATTCTAGAATAAAACTTTGCATTGTCTTAATTAATTGCTTAATTTATTTGCCGGCCCATTCTTTAAGGAGATGAAGAGAAATGAGCCCAAAGCCCACCAAAATTCTGAATTAAATCAGAATTAATTCGCACTCAGTAAATCAGAGCAAAATCAAGAGGTTGAAAACCGGTTGAGAAGAATCCTCTCAGAATCGATCAGTTAAAGCCAAGAATCCAAGGCCATTTCATCAGAATCCGGGACTCAAACTGAAAAATCAACTCCATATAAAGTCAGAGGGCGAAACCAGGGCAACCCACCAACAGGGTGTGGCCATCTGGCCACACCCTGGCCGTGGAAACGCGGCAAAAGCCGCGTTTCCGCGGCAAGGTTGGGGAGTTAGGGGGAGCGTTTGCTCCCCGATCTCCCCGGGATCCTGATGGTTAGGGTTTTGCATATAAAAGGCCATTCTTTGTGCTGAAAATGGACGACCATGCAGAGATAGGATTTAGCCAAGTTTTCCATTTCTTAGCTTAGGTTTTTCTTTTCTTTTTATGTAAATTGTATGTAAGCTTAGGTTAGATGATGATTCATGTAAGTAAGAGAGAGGCATATGTTGAGAGTGACACCGATGTACCCTCCTCCTTTCTTCCATCGTTTCAAGCAATAAAAGGTAACATTTTTATGTTCTTCTTTACTTTCATTTTCTTTTGTTTTCGTCTTCCTCTTCTACTTTACCTTGTTTGTTTTTGTTGAGTTTACAAGTGAATTCCAAAGCACAAGTATAACGATGTTATGTGAGTGCCAACGATAGTTCATGAAGACGTTCTCCTCCTCAAGACGTATCACTTCATGCTTGTGCGAGACTTGATGATATAATGCGAACGGGGACTGAGCTCGGGCTTATGATCTATGCGTTGAACGCCTCCTAAACAAAGGTAGAACATGCAAAGGTTTTTAGGTAAGTCATCAATCAATCTAGGTAAGTATTTCTTCCTCTTCTTTCTTTTCTTTCATTTCTGTAAATTAAATCACCAACACCACTCCTTTTCACGTCCTTGTAAATAATCATTTGTACATAGTCGCTTTCGCCGTTTTCTGATTTTTTCCACCTTCTTCATCTCTCATTTTCTTCTAACGTTAACATAATTCTTTTCCATTTTTTTTAACTTAAACACAGAGAAGAACTCTCGTTTGGTTTTTATAAGGATTTCAATAAAGAAACGTAAACGCTTCTATCGCAAAACCCTCCTTGTGGATCATGACCCGCATAGCCACTTGCTATAGCAGTAAGAATTGAGCACTTGCACATCTTCATTCTAAATCTAAAATTCTGTATTTTTATGTGCAGGTTTAAGCTAAATCAAATTTTGGCACCATTGCCGGGGAGGGTAACGTTTTTATTGAAATCTGAATTTTTTTGAAACTTTTTTTTAGAACTAAAAAGAATTTTCTTCTCTGTTACAGGTTAAGGGCAAGCAAAGCAGGAAATTAAAGTTGCAGTAACATATAAGTGGCCTTGGGCCTCTGCTCTAGAAAGCAGAGATCAAGTGCCCTCTGCTTTGCCGCGTTTTCGCAGCCAAAGCCGCGGATCCGCTGCAAAAAGGAGTGGACTACTAATGTTATTTTTGCAGGGCTGCTTGCTTTGCAAATTATAGTTTTCTGCAACTTTACTTTTTCTTATATGCTATCATATAAGCCTGCTAATAATCAACAGTAAAACATTTGTTGAAAAGATAAAAAAATTGATTAGACGTTTGCATTTTAGGCACGTGTCTTTTCAATTCATTTATTTTTACTATTGAAGAGTGCTGGAGCAAGGTACATAATCATTGCATTTAGCATAGGACTCACTTCTTGGTTGATTTATATCGCTTTGAGTGAATCTTATTTATCTTGTACACTTGCACAAATTGATTTTAAGGGCACCACCCATTAACAAGATAAGGTGGGGATTTAATCACCCTTTCTTAGCCCAAAAATCAGATTCCAAGCACTTACTAACCCAAGCCTAACTAAAAATGAGTAGACGTTGGCCCTAGGGACATCTCGGACTCAATTAGGAGATTATCCTAAGGGGGAAAGGTGTTGAAATTTGACTCTGCCAAATTAGTGTCTAGGAAAGGGATTGAGGGCCGAAAGCCCGAAGGTTGGTGGTTATTTAATTAAGGAACGTCTTTGACGGAAAACCTCCCACCAACCTTGCCCTGACCTGACTGATTAGCTTGTGGTCAAAGTCTGCATTAGGCCTCCCGTGGATAGTCTAAACAGTTAGGAGTCGTCTAGGTCATAGGTCTACCCTAACTTAGGTTAGAATTTTTTCTTATTTGTTTGCTTATTGTTTGTTTTTTCTTTCTTTTTGTGTGATATGGCTTATAATAACAATTTTTCCTACTTCAATAATAATCCATATTACACACCGAGTTCATTTTCGGATATTACCAACCCGGCATATCATGACTTTAACCAACCTAGTGTGCCGAATTGGTCTTATCCGAATCAATATAACCCATGCCCCCAATCTAATAACTATAATTTCCATAATAATTTTAACTCTTCACCGAGTCAGTGGGGATTCACCTCCCCCGAGCATAATTTTCAACCAACTTGTCCCCCTTATCCACCTAGTCCACAATATCCCCAAGAGTCATACTCAGTTCCACCAGTCCAAAATAGAAAACCATCAATTTTGGAAAGGAGTATGCGTGAGTCCAAACAACAATCACAAAATCTGATGGACTCACAATTTCACTACCACTTCCAAGACAACACTTCGTCTTTTCATCAAAACAATGAATCCATCAACTATGAAAAGATGCTTGAAGTCATGACTCATGCTCAAAATGCTCGAAATCGTGACATAGATATGATGGTCGAATCTCTACGTTCTCACCGTTTGACCAGTTCTGATGTCACTAACCATTCTATTAGAGCCGAAGAGTCATGTAGTTTTAGAAATCAAGGTTCCATTTCAGAACAGTCATTTGAACTTGCCCAAACTCCAAATAATATTGATAGTTTGGCAAGTTATCCCTTTCCTGAAATCGAACTTGAAAATGAATATGATCATGAACCCTAACTTAGGGATTCAATTTTACTTCCTGATTCAATAATGACTCCGGTATCTTCACCTGATTTTAATCTTTTCCCCGAGTCAACATTGGATCCTGTACCAATTCATCATGAAATTGAATCACCCATTTTTGATGATCATATTGAACTTGACCAATTTTACACTTTTGAAAATCCTATTGACAAATTGGCAAGTTCTCATTTTTTTTGATATTGAACTCAATGAGATATGTGACCTAGATTTTCAAATCTGTGATCCAGTTCAACTTTCTAAATCAATCTTGACTCTGTTTTGTTACCAAACTTGAGTAATATGTTAGAGTCAGTTTTGATTCCCCCACCTATCATTCCTGAACATGAATCACCAATATTAAGTCACATTCCATTGTTGAAAAATCAATGTGGACTTGAGTTTCAACTTCTTGACTTGGACACACTTCTTGAACCAATCTCGACACCTGAACCTTTACTTGACGTAAGTCACCTTCCTGAGTCGGTATTAGTTCCTATACTTCCTGAGTCCAAGTCAACCTTTCTATCATTTCATACTCCATTTTGGGACAAGGTGGTTGACAAATTTGACTCCGAAATCAATTATGGAATTTGGAAATTAGATGGGGTCAAATACTTAATAAAAATCCTTCATGGATACATCATTTTAATGGGTTATATTAGTGAAATTTCTGGTGGGTTCCTCCGAACCCAACGAAAAGTCGATTGGGCCGCATTTCGTGGACCAATCAGACCACCACCGGAACCACCACCTTAAGGTAACATTCTCCTTCCCTTTTCTTTTTCATGCATCTATACATTAAGTCATACATTGAGGACAATGCATGAGATAGGTGTGGGGGAGGGTCTAACATAACTTTTCTTTTTGTTTAAAAAAAAAATATTAACATTTTCTTTACTTTTAAAAACTTTTTGAAAATGGAAACAATACTTTGACATATTTTTTGTAAGAAATTAAGTTAATTTTAAGGAATAGGAAAATCTAAATTAGGATTTCTTATACTTGGTCAAAATAAGATTATTTGTTTGATTTTTAGGGTTAGGAAGATAATTTGTCAAAGTAATTTAGTCTTGATCTTTACCTTGATGAAGTATGCACACCTCATACACTTACACACTTAGGGTTCAAAAACAAAGATTCTTATGCCTTATAAAAAATATATATATAAAAAAGAAAAAGAAAAAGAAAGAAATAAGAAATCTAATTATAGATTAGCTAGGTACTTTGGCCTAAGAAAGCCTTAGTATTTATGCGAAAGATGATTAGATAAATTTGAGAAAAAAGATATATCCTCTGATTAAGCTGGGTATTTGTGCCTAATAAAGTATAAGTATTCACGCCTAAAAGAGGTCTATATAATAAAATCCTTATTTTTGTGGCCTTATTTGCTCGAGTCCTTAAGTCCTTGGGGTGTTTTCTCACCTGGTGCCCTAAGACCATTTGTTTTGGGAGTCATCGATTAAAGGCTTCTTACATGGGCAGATTAGAAAGCCTAATAGAACTAAGGAATAATACCACAAAAAAAAAGTATATATATATAAATAAATAAGGCATAAGAGTTAGAGTTAATGAACCCTTAGTCAAAATTTTCACAGTCACAAGGTGCATATGACTTAAGGTAAAGTAATAGACTAGATGAGAAGTACAATTTGACTCCTTACTTTGATTGATAACAAATTTTTGAATAGAGATTAAGTTTAGGAATGAAAAATTTTGTTTTCCTATAACTTATAGATTACTTAAATCTTACAATTATATTTCAAATATTTCCTCTTTCAAAATGCTTTTCGAAGATACTAACTCTTTGTTTCTCTTTCTTTATGGATTTTGTGGGTGCAATCCGCTGAAAACCCTCACGAGACAAAAATCGTCCTCTAGGGGAAACCTAGAGGTTTAACGGCTTGTTGCACATGCTCAGTGCAATCGCGTGACCTGCGAAAGTGGTCTAATAATCCTTAGTATAGTTTAGTTGTTTTGCTCGAGGACGAGCAAAAGATAGGTATGGGGGTGTGATTGGTCGCTAATGTTGCATATTTAGTATCATATTTTCATACTTATTCTAGAATAAAACTTTGCATTGCCTTAATTAATTGCTTAATTTATTTGTAGGTCCATTCTTTAAGGAGATGAAGAGAAATGAGCCCAAAGCCCACCAAATTCTGAATTAAATCAGAATTAATTCGCACTCAGTAAATCAGGGCAAAATCAAGAGGTTGAAAACCGGTTGAGAAGAATCCTCTCAGAATCGATCGGTTAAAGCCAAGAATCCAAGGCCATTTCGTCAGAATCCGGGACTCAAACTGAAAAACCAACTCCAGATAAAGTCAGAGGGCGAAACTAGGGCAACCCACCAACAGGGTGTGGCCATCTGGCCACACCCTGACCGCGAAAACGCGGCAAAAGCCGCGTTTCCGCGGCAAGGTTGGGGAGTTAGGGGAGCGTTTGCTCCCCCGATCTCCCCGGGATCCTGATGGTTAGGGTTTTGCCTATAAAAGGCCATTCTTTGTGCTGAAAATGGACGACCATGCAAAGATAGGATTTAGCCAAGTTTTCCATTTCTTAGTTTAGGTTTTTCTTTTCTTTTTATGTAAATTGTATGTAAGCTTAGGTTAGATGATGATTCATGTAAGTAAGAGAGAGATGCATATGTTGAGAGTGACACCGATGTACCCTCCTCCTTTCTTCCATCGTTTCAAGCAATAAAAGGTAACATTTTTATGTTCTTCTTTACTTTCATTTTCTTTTGTTTTCATCTTCCTCTTCTACTTTACCTCGTTTGTTTTTGTTGAGTTTACAAGTGAATTCCAAAGCACAAGTATAACGATGTTATGTGAGTGCCAACGATAGTTCATGAAGACGTTCTCCTCCTCAAGACGTATCACTTCATGCTTGTGCGAGACTTGATGATATAATGCGAACGGGACTGAGCTCGAGCTTATGATCTATGCGTTGAACGCCTCCTAAACAAGGTAGAACATGCAAAGGTTTTCAGGTAAGTCATCAATCAATCTAGGTAAGTATTTCTTCCTCTTCTTTCTTTTCTTTCATTTCTGTAAATTAAATCACCAACACCACTCCTTTTCACTTCCTTGTAAATAATCATTTGTACATAGTCGCTTTCGTCGTTTTCTGATTTTTTCCACCTTCTTCATCTCTCATTTTCTTCTAACGTTAACATAATTCTTTTCCATTTTTTTAACTTAAACACAGAGAAGAACTCTCGTTTGGTTTTCCTAAGGATTTCAAAAAAGAAACGTAAACGCTTCTATTGCAAAACCCTCCTTGTGGATCACGACCCGCATAGCCACTTGCTATAGCGGTAAGAATTGAGCACTTGCACATCTTCATTCTAAATCTAAAATTCTGTATTTTTATGTGCAGGTTTAAGCTAAATCATCTGTTCGTCACATTGCGACACTTGTTTTCTCAGCAGTGGAGAAATCATTCCCCAGCGGAGTCACCATCTTGTTTTCCATTTATTTGCAAAGGGGAAAACTTACAAAAAGAAAAGGGTCAAGGAGCTAAATTACAAGTAACACAAAAGATTACAAGTAGATCTCCTCGGAGATTCTGGAGGAGTGTGCCGGTAGGAGTCTGGTCAGCGCGCGACCACTTTGTCCCTTTGACGATGCGAGCGATGATTCCCTTCTCGTCTGGTTCGGGGAATCAGAGAACAGAAGGTTGGTAGAACCCTCTTGTTACTCTCAAAACCTTCTTCGCCTAGGAATTCCTTCTCGCCTGGTTCCAGAGATTCCTTGAGAAGAAGGTATTAGGGTATCAGTACCCTAATTAGAGAAGTGATTCTCTGAAGTCTCTGAATTCTTGGATGCAAGAGAATAGATCTCTGTTCAGCCTCTCTATGCGCACGGTCGTGAAGAAGTCCTCTCATGCAGGGGTCTCTCTTGCGTGGTAGTCTCTTCTTCTGTAGTTCTCTCTCCTTGTGCCCCTAGTAGGCTATTTATAGTAGAGCAAGGGTATAATTGTCCCTTGAAAATATAGAAACAGATTGAATGAAATCTGTTTAAATCTGGAAAGTAGCCTTACTGCGAGGCTAGAATCAGCTTCTGCGAAGCTAGAAGTAGCAGGTCAGTTGATCCTCCTGATCTGTTTTGATCCTTTCCATATAGTTGGAAGATCTCCCTTGATCCTCTTACTCGTTTTAGGAGAGTCAAGAGATTATGGCAATCGACTGCCAAATTTGTGAAAATCACCTAGAGGGGGGCGAATAGGTGATAATGCTAATCAATGCACAATTTAAAAATATGATGCAATAATCGCCCAAAACAAGACTAAGAGCCGAATACCCCGTAAAGGTTCTGAACTCCTTCCTCCTGATTCCTCTTGAAATGAGTTAGAGGTGCACAATGCAACCTTGTTGTATGGGACTATGATTCACAAGATGAATGAAAACAAATGAATCTTGCAATGAAGATAGAGAGTAAGAAATAAGTGCAATGAAAGTAAAGAAAGAATCAAGTGCAAGTAAACCAAACGCAAACACCGAGAATTTGTTATCGAGGTTCGAGCACCCAGCTCTACTTCCCCGCCTTCCCCAGAAGGATTCCAACCACTTCTACTATCACAAAGATGTTACAATTCACTTGAGTACCCAACTCCACAATCTCAAGTACAAGAAATCTCTTAGTAGTCAAAAGACCACAAACTCTCTCTTGCAAAATTCTCTTCCCTTACAAAGGTCCTTAGAGAACAATGAGTAGGAATGAAGCTCTTGTGTGCAAGGAGAAAAGAAAAAGAAATCAGAGAGTTCTTGAAAACACTTCAGAAAATGAGAGAGAATTTCAGCACAAAAACCAAGAAACCAAGTCTTTTTGAATGCCTTAACTTGTGTGGAATTTTGATAATTTTTCTAGTGGACAACCTCTCCCTAAACACCCCTATTTATAGGAGAGGGCTAGGGTTTAGAGATAAAACATATTTAAGGCTAATCAGAAAGTGTTAAAACCAAAACATGTCATTTAAACACACTTAAGTGAGAAAAGGACAAAAAAAACCAGCTTAGGAAATAGCCGTTACTGTTCAAACGGCTACCTCGGTCGACCGGCCCGGTCGACCGCTAGTTCAAAAAAATAGCCGTTGCAGGCTGACGGTCGACCGCCCGGTCGACCCAAAATACAGAGAGCAGAAGTCTGTCAGTCAGGCATGTCTCGGTCGACCGTCCGGGTCGACGGTGAAACGTGCACACTGATACGCACTGCTGCCAGAAACTCCGGTCACTGGGTCGGCCGACCGGCTTGACCTGACATAGGTCGGTCGACCCTGGCGGTCGACCGGCTCAGGTCAAAAGCCAAAACAAAAACGGAATTTTGAGGAGAATCTATTTTTAACAAAATAGTTTTTGAATAGAATATATATAATGGATAAAAATGAGTTTGTATGCTGAAGATTGTATACAAACTATTTTTGTACATATTATAGGAAATATTTTTGGAAACAAGATGTGCGCAAAAACGTGTGTGATAGAGCTTCAAACCTATTCACTATTCTTTAACAAAACTCTAAACTAAAAACAAATCTAATAATTATCTTGAGCAATCTTGAAGTCTTGAGCCATGCAATGCCTTGCTAGAGCCTTCTCTTCTATGTTCCTTCCTTGATGTGCAAAAACGCCTTTTTTGCTTTATGAACCTAGAATTTCTTGCAATAGCTAAGCAATGGCCTCCAAAAATGGTACAAACTTGAAACTTATCTTAACAAACTAATTAGTACCATATAGCTCCTATTTGGTTTGTTATCATCAAAACTCTAAACAATTGGAGAGTGTAACCTTAGGGCCAACAATCTCCCCCTTTTTGATGATGACAAAACAAATAGGCTATAAGCAAAACTATAGAGGAGAGTAAGCTCCCCCTCAAATTATGCTATCATAAAAACAATGTAAGGTGCAAGCAAAAACCATTAAACCAAAACCATATGATTAAAAATCAAAATATGCTTGCAAAACACTTAAACTCAAATTACAAGAATTCATGAAACACATCATGAATCAAAAACATATATAAACTCATATGGAACCAAAACCATATGAACACATATAACCATACATATATGAACTCATATAACCATACGTAAACTCATTCTCCCCCTTTTTGTCATACATCAAAAAGGGTTAAGAAAACATTTTTATTCAATAACACAAACATTAATTCACCACAAATGAATGAAAATCTAGCAAATCAAGTGGTTTAGTGAAAATATCGGCAAGTTGCAAATCCGTAGAAACATAATCAATATCTATATCTCCTTTCTCAAAATGATCTCTAAGAAAGTGATATCTAATCTCAATGTGCCTGGTCTTACTATGTTGATTTGCATTCTTAGTCATATGAATAGTACTAGTATTATCACAAAATATTTTTATATGGTTATAATGCAAATCATAATCAAGGAGAGTATGTTTCATCCAAAGAACTTGTGCACAATAAGCCCCCGCGGCAACATACTCCGCCTCGGCGGTTGAGAGAGCTACGGAATTTTGTTTCCTAGAGGACCATGAAACAAGACAATTACAAGAAATTGACATGTCCCACTAGTACTCTTTCTATCTACTCTACAACCCGCATAGTCGGCATCCGAATAACTCGTCATTGAGAAATCTCCGGTTTTCGAAAACCATAGACCCATTCCAATTGTGCCCTTAATATAACGAATAATGCGTTTTACCGCAATAAGATGGGACTCTTTGGGACACGATTGAAATCTAGCACAAAGACACACACTAAACATGATGTCCGGCCTACTTGCCGTCAAATATAAAAGACTACCTATCATGCTTCTAAACAATTTAATATCAACATCTTTACCTTGGTCATCCTTATCAAGCTTGGTTGTAGTTGCCATGGGAGTGTTGCAAACTTTAGAGTCTTCAAGTCCAACTTCTTTACGAGTTCCTTTGCGTATTTGGCTTGGCATATGAAGTTCCCATCTTGCAATTGCTTGATTTGGAGTCCAAGAAAGAAATTAAGCTCACCCATTGAAGACATTTCAAATTCACATTGCATAACCTTTTCAAATTCCTTGCATAAAAACTTATTAGTAGAACCAAAAATTATATCATCAACATAAATTTGCACAATTAAAATGTCATTATCAACATGCTTAGTGAATAGTGTTGTATCTACTTTGCCTTTAATAAAATCATTTGAAATGAGAAAACTAGAAAGCCTTTCATACCAAGCTCTTGGAGCTTGTTTCAATCCATACAAAGCTTTATCAAGTTTAAAAACAAAATTAGGATGAACATGATCAATAAAACTGGGAGGTTGTTCAACATAAACTTCTTCATTTATAAAACCATTCAAAAATGCACTTTTCACATCCATTTGAAAAAGTTTAAAATCTTTGAAAGATGCAAAGCTAGTGTCATCCGTATGGCTTCAAGCCGTGCTACGGGTGCAAAGGTCTCCTCAAAGTCAATTCCCTCAACTTGAGTGTAACCTTGGGCCACTAACCTAGCCTTATTCCTAATCACATTTCCGGACTCATCCATCTTGTTTCTAAAGATCCACTTAGTACCAATTATGGTCTATCGTGGGGCCTAGGAACAAGGTGCCAAACTTGGTTGCGCTCAAATTGATTGAGTTCCTCTTGCATGGCTAGCAACCAATATGAGTCCGCCTCGGCTTCGAGGATGCTTTTGGGTTCAAAATGAGAAATGAAAGCAAAGTTACCACATAGGTCATGGAGTTTGGAGCGAGGTCTTACCCCTTTAGATGCATCACCTAAGATGAGCTCCTTGGGATGATTTGTGGCATATCTCCAAGCTTTAGGAAGCGGTTGAGAGCTTTCCTCTTTATCCTCTTGAACATCACCAATGGATTCTAGCTTTTCTTCTTGAGCGGGTGAGTCCTTCAAGGATAGTCTCTCCATGTTATCACCTAATGGTTCAATCTCTACAACATTCTCAACAAACACATTAGATTCTTCAAATTTAACATGAATGGATTCTTCAATGGTA
Source organism: Agave tequilana (assembly GCA_038442645.1). Lineage (NCBI taxonomy): Eukaryota > Viridiplantae > Streptophyta > Magnoliopsida > Asparagales > Asparagaceae > Agave > Agave tequilana. Next base: position 70,691 of record JAVJIF010030386.1, read on the forward strand.
AGTGAAGATCTATTGAATACTCTATAAGCTTTACTAGTTGTAGAATATCCAACAAAGATTGCTTCATAAGCCTTAGCATCAAATTTACCCAAGTTATCTTTAGTGTTCAAAATAAAACACTTGCATCCAAAAACTTTGAAATATGCAACATTAGGTTTTCTAAAATGATACATTTCAAAAGATGTTTTGGAAGAATTTTTACATAAATAAATACGATTTGATTATAGCATGTGGTGTTTACGGCCTCGGCCCATAGATATTGAGGGAGGTCATACTCACTTATCATTGTCCTAGCCATCTCTTGAAGTGTTCTATTTTTCCTTTCTATAAATCCATTTTGTTGAGGAGTTCTAGGACAAGACATTTCATGCTTAATTCCCTTTTCATCACAATAAGTCATGAAGAGTTGGTTAACAAACTCACCACCTCTATCACTCCTTATTCTCAAAATCGAAAAACCCTTTTCTTTTTCAACTCTTTTTCGAAAAATCTTAAAATGAGAAAAAGTTTGATATTTGTGTTCCAAGAAGAAAAGCCAAGTGAAACGGGAAAAATCATCAACTAAAACAAATGCAAATCTACTACCATTTAAGCTCTTAGTTTTAGTAGGTCCAAAAGATCCATATGAATTAATTCTAAAGGCCTAGTTGACATGATATCCTTGATTGGTTTGAAGGAAGACTTGATTTGTTTCCCAAGTTGGCACGCACCACAAATGCGGTCTTTCTCAAACTTCAAGTAAGGAATACCCTTCACCAATTCCTTTGAATTAATCCTAGAAACATGGTCAAAAGATGTATGTCCTAATCTTCTATGCCAAAGCCAAGAATTTTCATCAAAAGCATTTAAGCATTTAGTAGAACATTCCACATTAAGCATGTGAATGATATAAACATTATCATCACGAAAACCGGTGAGAATACAATCATTGGTTTTAACATCAAAGATTTTGCAAGAAGAATCATCAAAACAACCTTAAGTCCACGGTCACAAAATTGACTAATGCTAAGCAAATTATGCTTCAAACCATCAACAAGTACAACATTTTCTATAATGGGAGATGCACCAATTTGAATGTTACCTATACCGATGATAGTGCCTTTGGAGTCATCCCCGAAGGTGACGGAGCCACCTTCCACGTACCTTGATAGGGTTGTAAAGTTATTGATGTCCCACGTCATGTGTCTTGAATAACCACTATCAAGGTACCACCGCTCCCTACGTCTTGGAGCCTTGGTGTGTACCTACATCAAATAATTTAGGACTTGGTTTTGGTACCCACATTTTCTTGGGTCCTAAAGAGTTAGTTTCATTAACCCAAACAAGATTATTTGATCTATTTACTTGGTCATAACAAAATTTAGCCAAATGTCCATTCTTACCACAATATGTGCATCTATACACTCTACCATATTTAAAAGCATAGTGAGTGTGTGATTTGTGAGCATGAAAAGATTTAGCATGAGAAGTGTTATGTGTAGTGTGAGCATGAGAAATCTTAACATGTGAATCTTTAGCATGAGAGGTGTGCTTTTTAGAAAACATTTCTTCAAGTTTCTTAGTGTTAAAAGCACAATCCTTTAAAGTCTTTTCAAAAACAACAATTCTAGTTTTTAAGAAGAAATTTCTTTTTCATCAATCTTAGGAAATTTTGCTTTACAAGCAACTTTGTAAGAACTAAATTCATTTTGGGTAGAAATGAGATTTGAAGAAATTTCATCTTTTTCTTTAGAAATAATAGCAAGTTGATTTTTAAGAAAAGCAACTTCCTTTTCCAATTTAGAGCATTCAATCTTTTTATTATCATATGTTTCTGAAAGTTCAACAAAGGCATGAACAAGCACTTCTTTACTTAATTCATCATCTTCATCATCAAGAGGTTGAGGGGTTACCTTTGGTGTGTTTGCCATGAAACACATATTCGCTATATCCGCCTCTTCCTCGGACTCGCTTTCCGAATCCCAAGTTGCCTTGTACGCTTTCTTTTCTTCCGGTTTCTTTGGATTGAAGGAGGAGGTCATCTTCTTCTTGAACTCCGGGCAATCGGCCATGATATGTCCGGGTTTTCGACAATTGTAGCATATAATTCTTCTCTCCTCTTTGCCTTCAAATTTCCTTCGGAAGTTGAGCTTGTTCCTCCGGTACATTCTCTTCATATTGCGAACAAGTAGTGATAGCTCCTCATCTTCTTCTTCATCTTCTTCATCGTCTTCAAGAGTGGATGAAGACTTGAAGGCTATGGATTTCTTCTTTAGTGGAGCGGCCTCTTCTCTTGCTTTCTTTTCCATCTCATGGGTCTTTAAGTTCCCAATGAGACTAATTAGGTCCATCTCATCCTTTACGTTCAATTCTTTCAAGGTGGTGGCCTTGATCTCCCATGATGTAGGAAGTGCCCGAATCACTTTTCGCACCTTTTGGTCATTGGAGATGTCATCACCTAAAGAAGAAAGAGTATTGGTGATTTTAGTAAATCTAGTAATCATACAATCAATAGATTCTTCATCAATCATTTTAAAGGATTCATATTGGGACCTTAAGAGATCTATCTTAGCTCTCTTAACTTGTGAAGTCCCCTCGTGTGTGACCAATAAATGATGCCAAATCTCATAGGCGGATTGGCAATGAATTACCCGTGTAAGGTCATCCTCATTCAAGGCGGTTAATAGGGAGTTTTGGGCCTTGGAGTTAGCCTCATATTCTCTAAAGGTGAAGTCAGTCCAAGTGCTCTCATCACTATCGGGTACTACATAGGGTTTGGTCAAGGATTTAGCTACTAAGCTACCTAAAGATTGCAAAAAGATAGTCATCCTAACCTTCCAAATAGGGAAATTAAGTCCATCAAATTTAGGAGGGGTTTTGATGTTGTCGGCCATGTTTACTAGTGAATGAATGGATGAATGAAAATGTTGATTAGCAAGTTTTAAGGATCTCTCTATGGATGTTAAGCCAAAACCTAGAGTCCAAGCTCTGATACCAATTGAAAATCACCTAGAGGGAGGTGAATAGGTGATAATGCTAATCAATGCACAATTTAAAATATGATGCAACAATTGCCCAAAACAAGACAAGAGCCGAATACCCCGTAAAGGGTTCTGAACTACTTCCTCCTGATTCCTCTTGAAATGAGTTAGAGGTGCACAATGCAACCTTGTTGTATGGGACTATGATTGACAAGATGAATGAAAACAAATGAATCTTGCAATGAAGATAGAGAGCAAGTAATAAGTGCAATGAAAGTAAAGCAAGAATCAAGTGCAAGTAAACCAAACGCAAACACCGAGAATTTGTTATCTAGGTTCGAGCACCCAGCTCTACTTTCCCGCCTTCCCCAAAAGGATTCCAACCACTTCCACTATCACAAAGATGTTACAAATTCACCGGAGTACCCAACTCCACAATCTCAAGTACAAGAAATCTCTTAGTAGTCAAAAGACCACAAACTCTCTCTTGCAAAATTCTCTTCCCTTACAAAGGTCCTTAGAGAATAATGAGTAGGAATGAAGCTCTTGTGTGCAAGGAGAAAAGAAAAAGAAATCAGAGAGTTCTTGAAAACACTTCAGAAAATGAGAGAGAATTTCAGCACAAAAACCAAGAAACCTAGTCTTTTTGAATGCCTTAAACTTGTGGAAATTTTGATAATTTTTCTAGTGGACAACCTCTCCCTAAACACCCCTATTTATAGGAGAGGGTTAGGGTTTAGAGATAAAACATATTTAAGGCTAATCAGAAAGTATTAAACCAAACATGTCATTTAAACACACTTAAGTGAGAAAAGGACAAAAAATAAACCAGCTTAGGAAATAGCCGTTACTGTTCAAACGGCTACCTCGGTCGACCGGCCCGTCGACCGCTAGTTCAAAAAAATAGCCGTTGCAGGCTGACGGTCGACCGCCGGTCGACCCAAAAATATAGAGAGCAGAAGTCTTCAGTCAGGCATGTCTCGGTCAACCGTCCGGGTCGACCGTGAAACGTGCACACTGCTACGCACTGCTGCCAGAACTCCGGTCGACTGGGTCGGCCGACCGGCTTGACCTGACATAGGGCCGGTCGACCCTGGCGGTCGACCGACTCAGGTCAAAAGCCAAAACAAAAATGGAATTTTGAGGAGAAATCTATTTTTAACAAAATAGTTTTGAATAGGGATATATATAATGGATAAAAATGAGTTTGTAGGCTGAAGATTGTATACAAACTATTTTTGTACATATTATAGGAAATATTTTTGGAAACAAGATGTGCGCAAAAACGTGTGTGATAGAGCTTCAAACCTATTCACTATTCTTTAACAAAACTCTAAACTAAAAACAAATCTAATAAATTATCTTGAGCAATCTTGAAGTCTTGAGCCATGCAATGCCTTGCTAGAGCCTTCTCTTTTATGTTCCTTCCTTGATGTGCAAAAACGCCTTCTTTGCTTTATGAACCTAGAATTTCTTGCAATAGCTAAGCAATGGCCTCCAAAATGGTACAAACCTGAAACTTATCTTAACAAACTAATTAGTACCATGTAGCTCATATTTGGTTTGTTATCATCAAAACTCTAAACAATTGGAGAGTGTAACCTTATGGGCCAACAATTTGATCTCAGATTTGATCTTGATTGGATTTGATCTTAATCCTGATTAGATTTGATCTCATCTGGAGATTTAATTGGTCAAAGGTTGACCATAGCAGACCCACAGAGGAGCTGCCCGCGCTGAGCTCGCAGCGGAGCTGGAAGAAACATCTGGCGAAGTCAGAAGACAGCTCTTCAGCGGAGCTAGATAACGTCTGTGGTGAAGCTACCGAACATTCTTCTGCTTCAAGCGAAGCTAACTCTTTGCGGAATTAACTGAGCACTTCAGGTGAAGCTATAGGTTAGCTTCCTGATGGAGCTTTGAACGGCTTCAAGGCGAAGTTAGGTGATCTTAGCCTCTCAGGCGAGGCCATCCCTTTGGGCTCATGTGATGCTAAGTGTTAGCATCTTAGACCTACTGAGGTCTGTTTAGAGACAATCCGGGCTCACTGTCTGCTTCACTGGATCAGTAGAGTCCAAGTTGCTGCTTTGTCCCTTGGGAATGAATGAGAATTGGTCGTCAGCTTATTTGTCACTTGTCTTTTGTAAATGTCAACAAGTACAGAACCGGTCGTCAGCTTGTCTATCGCTTGTCTTTTATAAATGTCAACAAGTTTAGACATTGTTCGGACCAATCAGCCTATCTTTCACTTGTCTTTTGTAAATGTCAAAAAGTTTAGACATTACTCAGGCCAGTAAGAATCTTGACTTTTTTAAAGTGTCAACAATTCTAGCAATCCGGCCGGTACTCTTTACTCCATCTTGTCTTGTTGGCACACAAGACAAGTCTTCACATAGGCCTCAACATCATCCCTCAAGTGAGGCCAATAATAATTTTCTTCTGTGAGAGCTAAGGTACGTGTGGCGTCCTGATCCTAGCGGGTATGGGGACGTCACTGCGACGTACATACGCGGGGCGATGGTACCGTCACGTATGTACGCTAAGCATCAATAGAACACAATACAGGGTTTAGAGTGCGGAAATACGTGGTATTATACATTCCAATACAAAATAGTACAAGTACTTAGTCATCGCAAATAGTGACATAATATTACATTAATATTACATCACTAGATAGTACAAAAGTAGATTGTATAGGGTACAAAAGATAATAACTCACGAGCTGGAAAGGGAATCTCGCGAGTGGGGAAAGACTGGACGAAGCTACGACTGATCCGCCTGCTCCTCGAAGTAGGCCTGATCCTCAGCTGATGGGTCCACCTCGGTCCAACCTGTCAAATCTGAACATACAAATCCAGGGTTGTTAGTGGGCAACCCAGCGAGTGCAAGAGAACCCAAGTGACAAGTATAAATAAAAGTAAGTGCATCAGGTCAAGTATAATATATCAAAATCAATAAGCATGGAATAATCACAATAAATAGTGAATCATGAAATAAAGCAAGTGTAGCAGGTTAAATATCATGTAATCAAATTAGCAAGCATGGAGTAACTACAATAAATGGCAAACGACAATAAAATTCATGTAGCATGAGTCAATTATTAAGTTATTATTAAGACTCCTTCAATTTGTATGTTTCGGTATATGACCGGTGCCATATACTTCCGCATACAAACTGAGCGAGGTTGGTTATTGAAAATTGATGGGGAACAACGAACCATGTTTAGAATGGGTCCCGTGCATGCCTGGGACAACAGTCTAGGAGTATCCGGTATTGAGCCGGAACGTACCGCTAGGCACCGGGACTTACTATATGCCCGAAGGTCTTAGTATACGCCCGAACAGGAATAGAGTGTCACCGTCCCCACAGGATATACCCAGGGGATTATAGCACACCCGGCAGGCAGGCAAGGGGGTAGGGGTGCCAGTACACCCCTCGGAAACGCCTCGTGGCCTTCAGGTCGAATCCAACAGGAATAGTTGTACAACATATGTATGGCCACCATAAACACAGAAGCTATATCGATACCCATCGATTTCTCCCATCCCGGTGTAAGTTATTTAAATATAACAGAGTCTCAAATAATGCTCACGGGATATTCACAAAAGTCCAATATCCATGGTTATCGTATTACGGGGTCAACAGGAGTATAATATCAGGAGTAATGTCAGGAGCCTCCCTATTTTAGGGGTTCAGGTATACAGGAGTACAGGAGTACAAAATATCTGATAATAATAATATAATAACCATGTTAGCTCCCCGTAAAGTGATAGTTATGAATATGTCATATAATATAGGTATCAGGGGTGGTAGTGTCCGGTCAAGGGTCACGATGTCAGGTCAATGTGTTTGTACCACATGAAAGCATGTCATATATCGGGTGTTAGGAGCAGGTATCAAATATATCAAGTACCAATGTAAATACTGAGTGCCAGTGTAAATACCGAGTGCCGGAGTCATAATTCATATATCAAGTGCAACTTGCCAAGTATTGGTGTAAATACCGAGTGCCGGTGTAAGTACCGAGTGTCGGAGTCATAAATCATATGTTAACTCGCATAGCATGGTATCATGTACTAAAATTACGGTAGCAAGTGCTAGGCATGCTAAAATATCCACATATCAATTTCATGCTAAAAATACAAGAGCATTTATTTTTAAGTGTATTAAAAAGCACTCGCCTGAAACCGGGATGAAATACCGGTTAAAATTCTGAGAAACCCGCAACCGTATAAGTAATTCACTAGCCCATAGTTATATATTAAAATATATAAATATAAATATATATATAAATATTTGAGAGGGAATGAGAGAGGAGAGAGAAAGTTGTAGGAAGGAGAGAGAAAAGGGTGTTTTTAAAAGGGAAAATAGGAATTAAAAGGGAAGGGGGTAGGGTTGTAAATATAGTAAAGTAATTTGAGAGAGAGGGGATGGGTATTTTAGGAATAAGGGAAAAGTGGGTTTTTATTTAGGGAAAGAAATGAAAAGAAAGAAAGAATGAATGAAAGAAGAAAGAAAGAAGGAAAGAAAGAAAAAATGAAGGGAGGGGGATGGCCGGCCGGCCGCCAGCGCCGGCGGCGCCACCGGGAGGGGGTGGATGGCGTGCGCGTGGCCCCGGGGTGGAGTAGGGAGGAGGAGTGGTGGTTATGTGGTGGTGTTTGTTTGGTGTTTGGTGGTGGTGGTAGATGGTGGTGGTAGTGGTTGTGGTGGTGGTGGTGATGATTGGTGGTTTTGGAGAGTTAGAGGAGGAGAAGGAGGTGGTGGAGTGATGGAATTGGTGGAGGTGGTGGTAAATTTTGGAGGAGGAAGGGAGGCGATGGAGGTGGGTTTTGTTGAAATTGGTGGTGGTTGGTGGTTGATGGAGGTTAAAGAAGGTGGTGGAGTGGAAAGGGGTTGTGGGGGAGGTGATTGGCCGGCCTAAGGTGGGGTGGCGGCGGTGATGGAGAGGCGACAGTGGGATGTTGGAGAAGATGGGTTGTTTTTGACGGAGATGAAGTTTTTGATTTTGGATTTTTGAAATGAATAAGGAAATGGAAGTTGGAAGTTTTAATAGAGAAGGAGAGAGGAATGGAATGATGAATTAGGGGGGTGATAGGGCTGCGGTAGCAGCCCTACTGCTGTAGGCAGCAGCGGTGGGTGGCTTGTAGGTGGCAGTGCATTAATCGTGGGGGAAAGTCAAAGGAAAGAAAAGAAAAAGAAAGAAAGAAAGAAAATTAAAGAAAAGAAAATAAGAAAAAGAAAATAAAATAGTTTAAAATTTTTATTATTAAATAATTTATTTATTATAATTTCTGGAAGTACAAAGTGGGGGAATAGAGAAGGAAAAAGTAAGAAAAGAAATTGTCGGTAAATAATATTATTATTTAAATGGGGCAAAATTCGACCGTTTCAGAATGTTCCGAAAAATTCTCAAAAATAACAAATATTATTTTAAGATGCTCGTGAAATCAGATTCGAGAAATTTAATGAAAATTTCAAATTAAAAATCCTGAAATTTTCCGGCGTTATCGGCCGACAATAGAGTCGGTCAAATTTTATAAATTTAGAAAAATCTCAAAAAAAATGCATTTAGATAGAAAAATGAAATTTTAAGAAGTAACGTGAAAGCCATTTTTTAAAATTCGATCCCATTTGAAAACTAAAAATCTGGGAATCAGTCAGCGATACCGACCGACACCGGTTTTGGAGATTTTGCAGAAAAATTCTAAAAAATTCTAGAAAATCATGAAAAATCTAAAATATTAGAAAACAGTGTCTGAAACTAAAACTGGTCAAATCAGACTACTAGAAAGTCAAATTGGACTACTGACTGGTATTAGGTTCCCGGTCCGGGTCAGGGAGTTCATGACTTCAGCCTCGCGCTTAAACTTCTGACTTTTTGTTTCTGTTTTTATAGAATTTTAACCTTTGGGTTTTTGCTTCTTACAGGTTCTGGCCATATCGAGAGCGTCTTTACCGAGTTCATCGGAGATGTTTGGAATGACCAGCTTATTCGATTGGCAAGAACTTGGGATGTCAGAGCTCCTGTCCATGTGCTAGGTTCATGGAAGAATATTTGGACCAGCCTGCTTGTTCAGTTGGTGAGCATTCGGGGAGTCAGAGCTCCTATCCATGGGCGAGGAGGATCCACGCGGTTGCTGGTATCCATCAAGGCCTTATTGGACATGATGTACCAGTAATGCCCTGGGTTCTTCATGGTCATGGTGGGTATGGCACCTTTGAAGGCCACAGGAAAGAGAACGTCACCAGTAAGGTCTCGGATCCTCCCTTCACCAATCTTACTCAAAGAAGTAACAACGATAAAAAATCCAAGCTCATTGGATGACTTTCTGGTGGTAGAGATATTCATTAAGAGAAGGATTACGACCTTGTGAAGACCTTCACATCAGTTGGTCGGGTGGAATCAGAATGATCCCCTGCATTTTGACATCAAGAAATACCATTGTTCTCAAGAGGAAAGAAAGTTGATCTGCTGCCGCAGTCAAGAGGATGAACTTCATGCATCTTTAATGTTTTGAGGAGTGAATGCACCTTTCGCTGAGCAAAAGGGACTTCTTTGTACTTCTTTGTTGTAACACTCAATCTTATTGTATAAGAGTGTGCCCTTGTATCACTTCATATGTTTGACTATTAATAAAAGTAATACTTTTTCCTGTCTTCTTATATGTCTTGACTTCCTCTTTGTATTGAAAATCAGACAAATAGGAGTGGTTACTTTTGATTTGCTAGAAATATGATATTTAACTTAGTAAGTCAAAGTTGAAAAATTCTATTTAAGGAATTTGAGATTACTGTCAGAAGTGTGATATTAACTTGACAGGAGTGGGATGGTTTCTGTGGACTTGCCAATCCACGGATGAGAATGACAAGTGAAGTTTTCACCCCCATGGAGGATTATGACTGAGTATTCATTAGAGATTTAGTATTAACGTAATTAGGACTCAGCTAGGAATTTGATGAAAACATTGTTAAAGGTATAATATTAACCTAACAGTGCTTTTAAGTGGACCTGCTATTCTGTTGATGAGAATAACAAGTGAGACTAGACCCGTTAGGGACTAGGAGAATTTTTACCATTAGAGGTGTGATATTAACTTAACGGGTTAGATTAAATCTTGTCAGAGGTGTGATATTAACTTGACAAGATGCGAGCTAGAGGTGTGATGTTAACTTAGCTCTGCAAGAATTTCAGTTTCCTTTGGAAAGATTGAAAATACCACTGTCATAGGTGTAGTGTTAAACTTGGCAGTAGTGGTATGCTAGGGGTGTAATGTTGAACTTAGCATCACTCATCTCAGTTTCGATATGGAAGCCTGAGGAAAAGTCATTGTCATAGGTGTAATGTTGAACTTAACAATCAACTGGATGCTAGAGGTGTGATGTTGAAGTTAGCATCATTCATCTCTGCTTCAATATGGAAGCCTGAGAAAAAGTCATTGTCATATGTGTAATGTTGAACTTAACAATGAACTGAATGAAAAAGGTGTAAAGTTGAACTTAGCATCGATCATCTCAGCTTCGAGATGGAAGCCCGAGGGAAAGTGACTGTCAAAGGTTTAATATTGAACTTGGAAGCAACTTAATCACTGTTAGAGGTGTAGTGGTAAACTTAATAACAATTTGTCAGAGGTGTAATATTAATATGACAATAACTGATTTGTGATATGAGCAATTTTGAGGACTTGTGACTCCATGTAAGGTAGAGACAAGTGAAGTTTGGAATGTCAGAGGTGTAGTATTAACTTGACAAGAATTAATTTACGATATGAACAATTTTGAGGACTTGTGACTCCATACAAGGGAGAGACAAGTGAAGTTTGTACTTACTGGAGAGTATTGAAATTTTTTATTGTTAGAGGTGTGGTATTAAACTTAACAATGATTGAGTTTGTGGCCTACCACTCTTTGGGAGAGAATTGGTAAGGGACTTTGGTGAAAAATAAAATGAATTGTCACAGGTATAATATTAACGTGACAATCATTAATTTTCGAGGAACATGGGAGGTTCGTTGTTAGATATGCAATATTAACATAACAGCAGAGATTTTAAATGTGTTTCGTTGTCAGAGGTTTAATATTAACTTGACTGAATCCGCTGGCAATCGGGAAATCTAGCTTGTCAGAGGTTTACTATCAACGTGACAAGTCCCAGCTCATTTCCTTGGAGAAATGAATACATGTATTTTTGTGGCCCTACCATTCTGCGGGTGAGAATTAGGCGGAGATTTTGGAGGAGAGGATGGGACCAAATCTCTTAGGATTTTTAGCAAACCCTCAGCTATCAACAGATTTGGTGTGCCTTTACCAACTACCGTTTGAATTGGGCTGACCATGCTATTCCCCTCAGTATGATGAGTTGTCGAAGATTTATGTTAGACTTAAAAGCCAACATTTTCCTCTATCCTTAGCCGTCGAAGGCGTCGGATGTCCATAGCTACACTCGGGAAGAGAAATAAGGCTAAAATTGAAGTCTTGCATTTTGTTTCTTCTTCAATGTTTCATCATGCATCATGATGTAACCAGCGCTCGATCGGCTCGACACTGCTCAACCGTGATATGATCCAGTGAAGGAAGAAAGAAGCTTTTCTTTGGTGTTCTTCCAAACATCTTGGATCTGGAGTTTCGATCATAGGTGTAGTATTAACCTGATCAGGGGAAGAAGGCTATCAAGGATAGTATTTCTTTAAGAATTTGCCGTTGATTGACATCATGAGCGTATCGCCATTTGGGGTAATTAGGCGATATGCTCCATTTGAGTAGACTTACACTAGTACAAATGGTCCTTCCCATTTGGGCTGAAATTTTATTTTGGTGTTATGTGTCATCACCATGGGTCTTCTGACGGCTAAGACAAGGTCACCTTTCTTGAAAGTCCATTCCTTGACTTTCTTATTAAAGGCTTTGGTAATTCAAGCTTGATAGAGCTCGATTTGCTGTTGAGCTTGCAGGTGTTTATCATCCAAAGCCTCCAGCTCATGGAGTCGCATTTGATACTTCTCTTTATTTGTCATCTCTGTTGTCAAGGTGACGCGTAGAGATGGGATCTGGATTTCTAATGGGAATACAGCTTCACACCTATATATCAAAGAAAACGGTGTAACTTTTGTCGGGGTTCAAATCGTCGTGCGGTAAGCCCATAAACATTGACCTAATTTGTTGTCCTAGTCTTGTTGGCTTTTCGAGACGAATTTCTTGAGAAGTTTTTCAATAGTCTTGTTGAAAGATTCCGTAAGGCCGTGAGCAACTGGATAATATGCCATTGAAGACACACTCTAGATTCTGAACTTATTGTAGAACCTTTGAAAGGTTTGACTAACGAACTGGGGCCCATTATCATTGACAATTCGTCGTGGCACACCAAAGCGGTAAATAATGTGATGTTTAACGAACCTGATCACGTCAGATGTTTCTTCGAATGACAGCCGCCTTTTTAGGGTTATCAGGAAAGATACCGTACAATGCATAGTCGATGTATAGGAATCGCCAGTCCCTGAGCTCTGGAACTGTTGAAGTCTCTAGAGCTTCTTTGACTTGGTGGTCTCATGTCGACTTTAGGTGGTCTTCAAAAGCGAATCTTGGGCAATACAAGTCATGTTTGTAGACGAGTATTTTCTCTACCACTCTAGCTGGAAGAGCCAAGGAGGCAGTGAGAGACGCCAGTGCATCTGCATGCACATTTTACTGGGGAGGTACATGGTCAATGTAGAAGTTTCTGAACCTCTCTGCCATGTAGAAGTTGTGTCATAATAGGGTACTAAGTCTTCATGTTTGACCTCATATTCCCCGCAAACTTGGTAACAATGAACTTAGAATCACCGTATGCTTCAAGATTTTTAACGCCAATTTCATCGGCGATTTGCATCCCAATCAAGAGAGCATTATATTCCGCTACATTGTTGGAACATGGCTCAGTTAATGAGAATGCATGAGGGATTATGTAGTTCTATAGGGAGACAAGGACTACCCCCACTCCTGCTACGATATTCCCTCAGGACCCGTTCTTGATGCACCATTGAAGAAGAGTTGCCACACCTGTCCTTCGAAAGATGTCTGGGTCAAGCAAACTTCAGGGACCTCATTTGGGTGATCCTCATAAAGTTTGGTCGCCCTTGGATCGGGAGACTCAGCCAGAAAATTTGCCACCACCTGTCCCTTCACGACTTTTTACGGCAGGAATTGTATATCATATTGGGAGAACAATATGGCCCATTTTGCCAATCGACCATTTAGTGATGATGACTTTGTCATGAGCAATATCAAAGGATTGACTTTTGATATGACATGTATAGTTTGTGTAAAAAACACCTAGAGGGGGGGGTGAATAGGTGTAAGTGCTAATCTAAGAAACTTAATGCAAACTAAGTGCGCTAAATGCGGAAGCTAATGCAAATTATGCACAAACTAATACAATACAACAAGTGTAGCCGAATTCCCCTTGCGAGGCTCTGGACTAACTCCCCTTGATTCCCCTTGAAATGGGTTGAGGTGCTATGTGAAGCTCTTGTTGGATGAGTATAAGTTAGGCACACACACACAAGCAATCCAAACAATGTGCACTCACAATCAAGCCAAGCAATAAAGGATATAGCAATAAGAGATGCAAGGCACAACACAAGCAATATATGATATGAATGAATCAATGCTCAACACAAGCAAGTATGATATGATGATGAGTATGATGATTTGCACAATTATAAGAGAGAGAGAGAGAGACAATGGATCAAAACGCTAACACCAAGATTTATTTCGAGGTTCGAGCACCTTGCTCTACATCCCCGCCTACACCACAGTGTAGGATTTCCACTATCTCAACTCCCACCGAGGGAACCTCTACCAAAGAGGATTTCTTACAACTCTAGGAGTACCAAACTCCTCTCTCAACAACAACCTCCTCACAACCGAGGGGTTAGGCCCGTAGCCAATACAACAACCAATCCACACACCTCTACCGAAGAGGCTCACAACCAAACTCCACCTCTACCGAAGAGGGATCCAAACCAACAACCCAATACAACAATCTCCACCTCTACCAAAGAGGGAGCAACTCAAGAAATCAAGGGTTTACAACAAGTGGTATATTTCAACCACAAACCTCTTTCCTTGTTCTTTTTCCACAAAAACAAGATCCTAAATAGTTTAGGATAGAAGATAGCTCAAGTGTGGAAAACAAGTGTTTTTAGAAACAAGCAACAAAGAAAAATCTTTGGGAAAATACTTGCAATATGATAGAATTGAAGATCTAAGCAAAATTCCAAAACCTATTTTTCTTTGATTTTTCAAAAACCCTAAAACAATAAAGATGAGAAGTTTTTGCACTTAAAACTCTTTTGAAAACTCTTTTAAACACTTCAGAAAACTAAAAATTTTTCTCTTAAAAACTTGGCTAAAATCCCCAAAGAGATGGGGTTTATATAGCCCCTATACAAAACTAGCCGTTAGGCTGAGTTGGCAGTCTGACAGACTGCCGGTCGACCGGCCCGGTCGACCGCCAACGATCAGAATTATGACCGTTGGGCAACTGCGGTCGACCGGCCCGGTCGACCGAGAAACCCGAGAGCAGAGCTCTCAACTCGGTCGACCGTCCCGGTCGACCGTGTCTGTGCCTAACAGACGTGCACGTCTGTGCACGTCGGTCGACCGCAACGGTCGACCGGCCCTTGGTGCGGTCGACCGTCGCGGTCGACCGACCAGCCTGTCAGCACAAAACAAGGTCAGAAAAATTTGGGAAAAATATTTTATAAAAACTTTTTATCATTTCTGAAAATTCCATAAAACTTGTTTTATCAGTTTATGTTAAAACATAAACATGTGATAAAAATTTCAAGACAATATATCAACATATCAATTCATTTTTGAGTCTTGCAAATTTTATCAAAAACAAAACCTTGTATTTTGTCAAACTTGATTTTTCCAAAACATGAATAGGGATATCAAAATAAGTTTGTTTACCAAGTTAAAGCATGTATGTATAAATAGAAAACATCTACTATACATATAACATATGTAAACTTGTTTTGATCAACTATTCATAAAAACCAAATATCAAATCATAAAACGTGTGTGTTTTGTGTTCACTTGAGCATATCAACTAAACTAAGCTTTACAAATGGATCTAAAACTCTATTTAAACTAGGATACCTAAGTCTTCTTGACGATCTTCATCTTCAAGTAGACTTGCTCCAAAACTCCGTGATTCTCCAAGTGCAAAGGTATGATCTTTAAGCTTTGGCACCGGAATCATCATGAATAGCTTCTAATCATCTTGTTGAAGCTAATCACCAACTAATATCCTGTTAATGATCTGAAACTTAGAAACACAAGAATATTAGTAAACATAACTACATGAGTGTTGATCATCATCAAAACTAGAGTGGAAGGCCATTGGGCCAACAATCTCCCCCTTTTTGATGATGACAAAACTCATGGAGTTATATATGCATGGATTAAAGATAAGCTTCAAGGAAGCTCCCCCTTAACTCATGCATAAGGATAAATAATAAATATATGCAATGAATATTAAACATGAAACATGCGTATGCATAAACAATAATGCATAAACAAAACAATAATGCATAAACAATAAATGGTTCTAGATATCAAATGGAATATTCAAACAAAATAAGCTCTAGATACCAATTACAAAGCAAACTCTATATATCAATTAAACTTAATATTCTTGAGATTAAAACATAATATATGCATATAAAACATAAGCATGCATATAAAAAAAATATGTACCAATCATGCATAGAAGTATTTGAGTTTTATATATGCATGTTAACTCTCAAATAATTCTCCCCCTTTTTGTCAATCATCAACAAAGGGGTAAACAATCAAAACCATAGATAAAATGAGGGGTAAAAATCTTTCTCCCCCTTTTTGTCAATCAAAACAATGCAAACAATGTTCTCCCCCTTTTTGTCTAAAAAAAAATCAATAAGGGGTGACTACAAACATGATATCAATTAAAAAATATGTCAATGAAGCATCTTGATACCAATAAACAAGGATCAATATATGTTATATGCTATATACATTCATGAAGAGGAAGACGCTAAGTTAGCTTCCCTACACATATGCATTACATGAAGAAGGGATGACAAGCCCAAATCCACATAACACATATTATGTAATGCATAAGAGGAGATGTGAAGCTCCCCCTACACACGTATATCATATAAAGAAGAGTTGTCAAGCTCCTCAATTTATAATATACTCAACATGAATCTATATGTAAGAGAGATGTTAAGCTCTCCTTGCATATAGGAAATACAAATCAAAACTTTGAATATTTTCTTTAAACAAAATTTTGGAAATACCAATTGTAATTAAACATAAGTCTTGAATTCTTAAACATGAATCTTGAAACCAAAACAAATTTTGAATTTCTTAATATGATACCAATTGTAAATATTTTACCAATTGAAAAGATTTTACATAGAAACATTGATACCAATTGTAAGAATTGTTCATTTTAAAAACATATAATTTGATGTTGATATCATATGTTTAAAATAACAACTTTTAATCATAAAGTGTGGGAGTACAAATACCAATTGAAATACAAAATCAAATTTTCTCCCCCTTTATGAAATACAAACTAAAGTCATGCATAGTCTTGATAACAATTTAAAAGTAATCAATTTAAACAAAATTGAAACTCAAGCACTAGCATAAACACAAACATATATATGTATGAAAAATAGATACCAATAAAAATTGATATACTTGGAATTTAAAGCATACATACATACAAAACATATATGAGTATACCAGAAGATCAAAATGATACCAATTGAAAGAGTTCAATGATACCAATTGACATAACAATAAGTTCAAGTGTATACATCATATTCTCTACCACCCAATCATAATTCAAGTTTTAAAGATTTTCAATTTAGGGCATACATGAACATGATCTCCCATCCTACCGCCCTTGGAAGGTAGGGGTTTTCAAAGATAGATTTGAAAATGTAGTTTTGTTTGAAAATCACTACCAAAATGAAGAACACCGCAACTAGTTAAATGAAAAACTTGTTAACTAGCACGAAATCCTTCAAGCAAGGAATAAAACAAAATTGAAATCACATGATAATCATCACTCTAACCAATAAAGCATAACTCATGAGAAACAAAACATGAGCAATAGATATGAGTGTACAAATAATATGTGAAGATCATAATCATGAAAAATATTTCATTAAGCTCAATTATTCCTTAAAACATAATTCCATCAAAAACATGAAAAATCATATAAAACTCCTTATTTAATCTTCAAGGCATATGTATGTCTAATACAAGCTAAAATATACATACATATCCAAAACTCAACGAGTCCACTAAATGAATATTCATGAAGGCACGTGGCTCAAAAAGATGTATATGTATAAGATTAGTTTGAACTAGATAGACATATACATGAAGTTAAACATAAATACATGAAACATGAAAAACTAAATTTTCATCACAACCAATTTCATTTCAAGGTATATGTATGAATTGTCAAACATGAAGTATACATACATATCCCTAAACACAATTGAGTCCAAATATAGATTTGCATGAAAGACAAATGACTCAAAGGGGTATACATGTATATCTTCAAGTTTGGCAAAATACACATATACATGAAATGAAAACTCATAAGAACAAATACCAAAAAAAATGGAATACAAGTTTAAAATATATGAATCATCAAAACTAGACTATACTAGCACATCTAATGGGAACAAACAAGCATTCAATCCCAAACATATATAGATTTGTTTGTGGCCCATCATATGTACAAATATATAACTAGTCTTAATAAAAACTAACATCTAAACATATATTCAAAACATGAAGCATTAAACACAATATAAAAATCATCATGATAAAACAAATACATGATTATTATGTGAATTCACATGTATTAGATTCATGATGTACATTATAGCTTAAACAAAAGTGAGAACACTAAATATGGGTTCATATAAGCATATGTGTCTCAAATACTATACATGTATGTCAAGGATCTAATAAACATGGAATGAACATACTAATCCATAGACATCAAAAAAATATGCTATAAACTATCAAAACATGCTATAAACAATGAAGTGGAAAGCATGTAAACATAATAAATGGGAGTAAAGGATTGTTACCAAAACCGAAAAAGCAACTCTCCTTGTCTCCAAAACATGGTGGTTATCTCCACCAAATCTTCCCTTGAAAGTGATGCATCCATATGATTTCCTTTTGGTACGGAACGCATCCACTCCAAGGTGCTAACACTCTCACGTCATGTGAGAGCCCACACCTACATCAAAAACTTTAGGGGTGGTGGTCTTTGGTACCCATACTCTTTTGGGTCCATGGGGGTTAGTATCTTCTCTAACCCAAACAAAGTTCTTTGCTAAATTTGGAGTATGTAATCTATCATAGCAAAATTTAGCAAGGTGGCCCTTACGTTCACAATGTGTACATGTGTACACATGAGCATACATATGGTGATGGGTGTGTCCGTGAGGAGCATGTGTATGCCGTGGAGGATGTGCATGCATAGAAGATGGAACTTGTTTCTTTCGAATCAAGGTTTCCAATCGTGAGTGGTTCATGGCACATTGGCTCATAGTGGAGCCCAAACAATCTACTCTCTTCTTTAACATACAAATATCATCATTGATCCTAGAAGAAGAGGTACATGCATTAGGTAGACTAGATGAAGAAGCTACACTAGCATGGCAAACATGTGCATCAATTTTATTTTGCAAAACAATATTCTTATCTAAACAAACATTCAACTCATTTGAAATAGAAATGATTTTGTTTTTCAAAGCAACATTCTCTTTTAAAACAAAATCAACTTTAGAAGACAAATTTTCATTTTTCTTCAAAATAGCAAGGCAATCATTTTTAGACTTTAAAAATTCATTTTCTTTAAGTGCAAGTTCCAATTGAGATCTCAATGAATCCCTTTCATTATAGACCTCAACCTTTTCTTGCAAAACACAATCAAGTCTAGAATGCAAACACTTATTTTCTTTTTCAATTTCTAGACTTTTCTTTTTCAAAATCTTATATTTTTCAATTAGTTTTTCACAAACAATTGATAGTTCTTCATTTAAAGCATGGGCATCAATATTATCATTTGAAGAACTAGAGCAATCATCACTATCTAAGTGGGTTTCCGATTGTACCTCAAGGGAGTCATTCCCTTGGACCATGAAGCATTGTGGATCGGATTCTCCACTAGATTCCTCCGGTTGATTTGGCAATTGAAGCTTGGAGGTGGTGGTTGTGGTTGTCAACATATTCCACACTGCAAAGGCGGAATCAAAGTTAGAAACAAGTAAAAGATATTCTTTTGATAAAGTGCTTCTAATAGCCTCAAGGGCTTGTGCATTGGCCCTTATATGATTGCTATCACCTGTTTTCCATTATGTTTGCAAAGGGGGAAAACTTACAAATAAAAGTTTAAGGAGCTAAATTACAAGTATTCTCAAAAGATTACAAGTAGATCTCCTTAGAGATTCTGGGAAAATGTGTCGATAGGAGTCTGGTCAGCGCGCGACCACTTTGTCCCTTTGACGATGCGAGCGATGAGATTCCCTTCTCGCCTGGTTCCAGGAATCAGAGAATAGAGGATTGGTAGAACCCTCTTGCTACTTCTCAAAACCACCTTCTGTGAGGAATTCCTTCTCGCCTGGTTCCGGAGATTCCTTGAAGAAAAGAGGTTGCTAGGGTATCACCACCCTGAAAAGAGAAGTATTTCTCTTGGAAGGTCTCTGAATTAGAGAACGCACGATGCGTTATGAAGAAGTCTCTGCTTGTGCGATCCTCTCTTGTGCGATCTCTTGTGCGATCTCTTGTGCGATCCTCTTGTGCGATCCCTTGACGGGCTATTTATAGGGAGAGCAAGGGTATAATCGTCCCCTTGAAGATATGGAAACAGATTGAACCGAATCTGTTTGAATCTGAAAAGTAGCCTTGCTGAGA
Source organism: Agave tequilana (assembly GCA_038442645.1). Lineage (NCBI taxonomy): Eukaryota > Viridiplantae > Streptophyta > Magnoliopsida > Asparagales > Asparagaceae > Agave > Agave tequilana. The sequence continues at coordinate 90,625 of JAVJIF010030386.1, forward strand.
GGCTAGGATAGCTTCTGCGGAGCTAGAATTGGCAGGTCGGTTGATCTGTTTTGATCCTTTCCATATCGCTGGGAGATTCTCCTTGATCCTCTTACTCGTTTCAAGAGAGTCAAGAGATAGCGGCAATCACCTGCCGTATTTGAATCCTGATTGGATTAGATTTGATTGAATCCAATCTCATCAGGAGATTTGATTAATCAAAGGTTGACCGTAGCATGCTGATAGCGGAGCTGCCTGCTTTAAAGCTCATAGCGGAGCTAGAGGCAATCTTTGGCGAGGTCCGAAAAGAGGCTTTTCGGCGAAGCTGTCAGTTAGCTTCCTGGCGAAGTTGGATGATGCTAACCTCTCAATCGAGGCTATCTCCTTGGGCTAATGTAATGCTAAATGCTAGCATCTTAGACCTGCTGAGGTCTGTTTAGAAACAATCCGGGTTCACTGTTCTGCTTGCTGGATCAGTGGAGTCCAAGCCGCTTCCTTGTCCCTTGGAGGTGGGTGAAAACTGGTCTTCAGCTCGTCTTGTCCCTTGTCTTTTGTAAATGTCAACAAGTTTAGACATCGTTCGGACTAATGAGAATCTTGTCTTTTTTAAGTGTCAACAAGACCCCCTTCAAAGTTTTCGAGAGTCTGCAATAGCTCAGACTCCGAAACACTTTGAACTGCTGTGATGGTGGTGTAGAGTATGAACATCGCCATGATGGTTGAGTTCAGCTTCGCTCTCAAACCTGCTTTGGGATGAATTCGCCGAAGAATTGTACTGGTTCGCGAGTAGCTTCGCGTCGGGGTAGCTCCGCATCTGGGCTTCCAAGAAATAAGTTCGCTTTGGAACTCCTGTTGCCTTTTCAAAGCCAACTGCCGTGGGGCGGTTACGAGGAGGATCATTCCTTCTTTCGCGCCAATCGAGGGAGATGTTCTCCGATTTGCACGTTTCCAAGGGAGGATATTCCCTTTATTCAAGGCGCCATAAGTGCCTTTCATGAGGGAGACGTTTTCTCCCTTTGCATAGTTCCAAGGGAAAACCGTCCCTTCCATCAAGGCGCAATAAATGCCTTGAATGCGCTCGTGCTTCCACGCTTGGGGTGAGAGTGCTCAGGCCATGGGGCCTATAAATAGGACACTTGAGGTCCTCTGAAGAGAAATGTTTTGCCTTCCTTCTCTTCTCTTGGTTGTGAGAGATACTCAGATCTCTGAATTAGTGGGAAAGCCTACTCTGGTTGTCTAACCGGCCAAGGACCAGTAAGTCTTGATCGTTCAACGACTTCACCGATTTTAGGGAATTCATCTCCCTTGGTTTAGCTTTGACAGCTGCTTTAGGGATTGGCTTCCCTTGCTCTTCATCTTGCACTTGGCTGATCTGCAGAGAAGAATTTCAGCACAGCTTTCTGTGAAGCTATCATCTTGATTTGATCAGAGAAAGATCACTGCATGTTAAGTCCGCTACACAGGCAGAACTTAGGACTTGGTCTCTTCAAAGGTTGAGCCAGTCTTGCCATATTGGTGAGTGTTGAGACTGTTCCTCACAAGATCAGTCTGATTTTGCCATAGAGGTGAGGCTAGGACTTGGCGTTTGCTGAGCCAGCCCATAGTTGCTGCGCAGGCGGGGCTTATCCTCTGCTTTGACTGAAGTCGGATCACTTTGCCGCCGAAGAATCTGACTTAATGTTTTTGCAGCTCTTTCTGTGCTTGGCTGCTAACTTGCTCTAATTTGCCTTGCAGTGATCTATGCTTGCCAGTCTGGTAACTTGATGGAAGAAACCATGAAATTTCCTTATGCTTCCCCGGTTGAAGCTTTACTTTTAAGCAGGAGGAACAATTCGGGGCAGCGGATGTGCGTCCCAGGGGTTGTTGGCAGCCTCTTATACGAGATGATTCGTTCTGAGGTGAGGCTGGTAGCCGCTTTGTCGGAGATGATCCGCTTCGGGGTAGTGGGCGTCACCTGTGAGATCACTGACATCATTGCCGACTTTCAACTTTGGTGGCCTTTGGGGGCGATCCACTTCAGGAAAGTGGGCATCGCGCCTGTTAGATCACTGGTACCACTACCGATTCCCATTATACGTGATCTATCGTGTTGGCGGCGATAGGTTTTTATTGCCAGGCTTCAACAAAAAATGGCCTGGCAAGATCTGCCATTTTGTGGAGAAAAATGACCGTGTCCTTGTGGCGCCACTGACTACGGCCCTATGCAGGAGGAAGGCCCTTCCTGTCCCGTTGGTCTGGCCTGGGAGCAGATAAAACTGCTTGTATGCGAATGACCTTGTTAGGCAAATTGGTGTGTTATATGAAACACAACTTTGATGTAATATCAAATGTACCCTTGCTTTTGAATCAATGAAAGTTCATCGTCTGATCATCTGACTTTTGCTTACTTTCACTGAGAGTTTGGCCATTGCTGGGCTAAACTGTGTGCGGAGCTAAGGACATAGTCCTTCCTTCGAATGGTCTTCGCGAGACTGGTGTGTACCGCGAGCAGCACGCTTTTTAGAGGGCTAAGGTAGGCTTTTCATCGAAGCCCTTGAAGGATTGTGCGAAGTCCGCACTTTACACTAGTGCGAAGTTAACTCTTAGTAGAGTTGAACCGGCGCTTCTCGGGAAGGCGCTTCGGGCGCTGTTTCGAATTAATTCGAAACGGCGGCATGGGCCTTTTTTCGAGGCCTCGTTTCAGGCGCTGATTGGCCTATAAAAGCCCGATTGGGCTGAATATGGAAAGGTCTTCCTTTTTTTGAGAGAACTTTCTATCTCTTCCTCTTCTTCTTCCCTTTCATTCAGAGATCTTCGAGGACTCTAGCAACTCTTCAATGGCGCCCAAAAGACGAGCGGGTAAGGAAGCAGCGACTTCTGCAGCGGAGGGCGTTCCTCCTCCGGTCATCGAGCGACCTGTCGCTGGTAAGAGACTCTTCTTAGAGATGGTGGTCTTGCTCCTTTGGAGTCGATATTTGACCATTAGGACGATCGAGTATGATCTGTCCTTATCAGGAAACTCGTTTCCCTTCAACTTCCCTATTTTGCTTGCACCAGGGAGTTAAGAACTGAACAGTTCTTCTTTGGGCTTTCGCACGAAGCCATTACTTGGGCCGTCTCCGTACTGTTTGAGGAAAAGGACTTGAATAAGTCCTCTCAGTCATGATGACTTTTGACCATAATGCCCTTTTGATGACATCAGCCCTCAGGGCTATACCACTTCCTGCTTATGCGAAGTTGGTGCTTCGGATTTCTTCCTGCGAAGATGCAGTTTCATCCACGAGATCATGCTTCATCGAAGCTATCGCCTTGCTGGCTTTTCTTGCTGAGCGAGGCTATGCCTTAGTGAATTTTTATGCTTTTGCATCCACTTGATCGGTGAACTAATCATAGCTTACTTCTGTTTTTGCAGTACATCACGCCTCCGGCCTCCAGAACAGTCTGTTCGGTCTAGCCAGTCGAGCAGGCGGAAGCATCAGCTTGCAGTTCTATGGGCAGGCTTCGTTGTTCAGTGAGCCGAGCTCCCTTGTACGGGATACGCTCATCCAGGAGGGTCGTCCGCAGGCCATGCGGAGCATCTTGACTACGGCTTCACTTGAAGATATCGACCGTCAGGCTTACAGAAAGCCTGACTTCATGTTCGGGGATGCTGCTCCTGATCCAGATCGCCAGCTGCAGGCCGGTGAAGGCCAGTGGATCTTCCAGTTGGACGGCGAGAGATTCTATCTCCCATCCTCTAAGCGGCATTTTGCTTTGTCTTCCTTCGCGAGCGCGACTCAGGCTCGGAAGATGGCGTGGGGCGTGAGTCTAAACGCCGAGTCTGTAAGTGTCGGGAGGTTGACATTCCAGTCCGGTTACTCGAGGGCGGGCCATCCTTGTAGCATAATGGGGCTATACCCTGGGAAGGTATCGCGGGACCTTCCAGTAGGAGAGAACCCAGCTGCGGCGCCGACCTTTGGCACTCAGTTCTGCAAAGTTGACGGGAATTACCCCGCCACCGATTTTAGGACTCCCGGTTGGGTCCACCCTCCTAGGTCGTGGTGGGCGGAGTTGACCAACTATATCCTCACTCATTTTGAGGGGGATTTAGAGAGGTTAAACCTCCATGAGGCCGTCAGGGCGACCTGCTACGGCATTGAGATGAAGGTGGCGTGCTTCTACGCCATCCTTGAGTTGTATTGCCCGGCCTCGGGGACTTTCTTCACCCCAGTTGGTGAGTTGGGCATGGCTCTGCACGAGATGCGGGAGATCTCTGCTTTGCCCTTCGGGTCTCTTCCATACGAAGAGTACTTTCCCTGTGAGGCGGAGTTGGCTATTCTGGAGAAGCAGGAGCCTGCTCTGCTCGAGACATATCGGGAATTGATGTGCCACTTGCACATTTGCTCCAGCATCCACACTGGTGGCAAAGGTAGCTTGAAGAGCTTGAAGAGCTGGGGGAACTACTTGTTCCCAGATATGACTAGTGCGCCTGAGGCAGCTCATTGCGGAGTTGCTGAAGAAGACATCTTGGCACGGATGGAGGTGCACGCTGAAAAGGACATCGTCGTGGCAGAAGATAATGGTCCTTTCGAGAAGGGTGATGTTCTTCGGAGCTTTCACCATCAGGCCCGTCGGCCTATGTCTCGCAAGGCGTTGCTGGCCGGCTTCTTAACCATCTGGTTAAAGAAATGTGTCATGCCTTCTTCTTCGGTGACATCGTCCACCCGACTGTGCTGCTGCCTGCCGTCCGCTTGGTTCATGGCCACCGTCTGGGTCTTCTCCCGGCCATGGTGTGTTGTATTCAGAGGGGCCTTCGTGCACTGACGGAGGCTTTCTGCAGGCCAATGGCGTCAAGGCGAGGGAAGGGTGCCGTCCTGCCTTGTGATGGACCCAATCCTAGGGTAGGTTTACCGTACACCTACTTGATGGCGTGGTTCGCCTTGCACTGCCCCAGTTTAATTGGAGCTGGGGAAGACCCTCCGCAGGGTGTTCAAACGGCGCTTCTCCGTCGCTTTGAAGGCCGTTCGTGGCAGAAAACTTATGTGGCCGAGGCCCGTAAGTTAGTGCGTCGTTATGACGCTTATAGCCTGTTCCGTTGTTTTCCTCGCCTGCGAGGTGCAGGATACAACGAGGAATTCCATGATGTGGAGTCAGGTCGGTCTCCCATGAGTCGGGGTGTTTTCGAGTGGCTGGTCTGTATCCGGCCCTCGCATTTGCTGTACAGGAGTGGGGATACCTGCTACCTGGAGCCCTACGTCCCGAGCCGATTTGCCCGCCAATTTGGGTATGATCAGTTGTATGTGGGCAACCCCAATCCGGACCTGGCTTTCATGGGGAGCCTCATTGATGGGGCTCGTGGTTGGCGGTTCTTTACCGCGAATGACACTGGAGCGCGGCTGCGCACGCCGCTGAGGGATCCCGGCCTTTGGACGACCCTGTGTTTCTGCCAATGGTATGCGGCTTCGAACTCCACGCCTGCTGGGTTTAATGGCCAACCGTTCGGGTGTGAAGTTAATTTCTCATCGGATGAGGCAGAAGGCTTCTGATAAGATGGAGGGCAAACGAGTCCGTGTTCCTGGCATAGAGGAGTTCATCGCTGTAGATGACAGCGGGGCTTCTGATGCGGGAAGCCCTTATTTCGAGGCAGTGACAAGGGCTGATGCCCACGAAACTGATATTCGTGAAGCGGGTCTGGTGTAGTGGGGACAGCTCCCTCACAACATGTGGAGGAAGTGGAAGAAGAGGACTCTGATGTCCACTTCAAAAGGAAGCGTGGGAGTGGATCCCGTAGGAAGTCGTCGGCGAAGAGGCCCCGTCGCCAGACTCCTACCATCGTGGTAGAGGGTGAGCCCTCTGCTGCGCCTCCTTTTGCTGCTCCATTAGTGGCTGAGCCGTCGGTTGCTGAACCGACTACTGGTGAGATTGGCCCCCCGTCTAATATGCCTTCAACGCACTTTAAATAACTCATCATTTGCTTTTTGTTGCAGGAGCTGAGGAGCATGGGGAGCGAAGGGACCAATATGATCCTCTATTCGCCTATAGGGCTGCAGCCGGTTCCTTTACTCGCTCGGAGGAATCTGGAGGTGATGTGGCCGACATTGGCCCGTCGGGCGCTGGGACTTCTAAAGGAAGTCCTATGGCATCCAGCTCTACAGGGTGGTCTGCGGAGGAATCGGCGAGCAGGCCGGCTATCGCGTTGATTCTGGCAAGAACTTCGCGATGGAACCCCTAGAGACTGATGAGGCTGACAAAGTAACATCAGCCTTTGGTAAAATGACGACCTTTTGATCTCCTCTTGTTTACTGCATCCGCTTTTTGATCATGGCTTTGTTGCAGGTGTTCGGCCTCAAGATGCGTCGGCTTTGAAGGAGCCGGAGACTTCCCCTGGAAGATCAGAGGGTAGGTTGAGTGCTTCGTCCGCAGCGGATGTTGCCATGTTGGACGCGCTGTATGGCGACCTCCCCTCTTATCAGCCCATGACAACTGAGAGGTCGGGGGTTGTGGAGACGGCAGTCCCACAGATGCCTTTACTCCCGAGTGAGATGCCGGCGAGTATGGAGTTGAGGGTGATCACCAGCCCTGCCTCTCCAACTCAGGTGGTTGAGCCTGTTGCTCCAGAGGTGGTTGCCAGTCCTACCTCCACGGTGGCTGGCGTGCTGGTGTCGCTGAGGACTCCGCCGAGGTCACCTTTGGCTTGCCCTGCTGCTGTCGACGTTCCCGCTTCTTCTTCTGCGGCGGTGTCGACTGGGTTGGTAGATTGCTCCGAGGTTGTCTCAAGGGTTGATGAAGCTGAGAATGATTTCATCGGTAATCTGGTCGACAGCTTCTATAACAGTTTGGAGCAGACTATCGGTCTAGTCTTGAAGGGTTCGCCTGTGCCATTCTCGAAGCTGAAGATGGTCCTCTCCCGTGGCATTGAGTGTATCCGGGACTTTGAGGGGTACCATCAAGCTACTGCTCTGGAACTCCTGGTAGATGACCTTGAGAAGGACGTGGAGGAATGGCGCCACCTCTATAGTTCAGACGCAGCGTCTTTGGCTGATGAACGGCTCTCACATCTTGTCGCGCAAAGGCGCGAAGCTCGGCTTGCTGCTCAAGAGGCCGCTGAGGCTATCTCCTCTGACTTGAAGTCCTTGGAGACAGAGCGAGTAGAGGTTGGGAGTGCAATTGACGCTTCCACCAGTGCTCTTCTTGATGCCGAAGATAAGATTAGAATGGCCGAGGAGATGATCAGGAAAGCAAATCTCCTCTTATCTAAGGCTACACCGGTGCGTCTTGAAGAGACTGCGCGGCTTAAGCAGCTTAGGGCTCAAAGTGAGGAATTAGCACGGCAGGAGTCATCACAGAGGGCGACTTTGGCAGAGGTCGAGGCTCGTCTGGCTCAGGCGGTGGACTTCGATGAGGCTGAGCTAAGATCACATGCGCTGGCCCAGGCTGCTGATGACAGGAGAACGAGGCTAGCTTCGCTCGGGGATCGGATCCGATCTTATCATGTACGCCTATAGGCTCCCCCATGTATCCCATCCTTTTGGCTTTAATATAAGATTTTCCTTTTGACTTCTGCTATTTGGATAATGAGACATGACTGTCTGTTGGTTCAGAGGTCGCAATGACATAACCAATTGAGATGTTGCCAGTCTCGAGGTTAGCCCTTTGCAGGGCTAAAAGGGGAGATACTTGCCTTTTGTAAATGTCAGCAAGCATCGAGATTGAGACTTAGCTGTCTGCTGGTTCAGAGGTCGCAATGACGTAACCAATTGAGACGCCACTAAGCTCAATGATAGATGAAACTTGGCTATCTGCCAGTTCAGAGGTCGCAATGACGTAACTGGTTGAGAAGCCACCAAGCTCAAAAATGGGTGATACTTGTCTTTTGTAGATGTCGACAAATATCGAGACCTGTCTTTTGTAAATGTCAACAGGACTCGGGATTGAGACTTAGCTGTCTGTTGGTTCAGAGGTCGCAATGACGTAACCAATTGAGACGCCACTAAGCTCAATGGTAGATGAGACTTGGCTATCTGCCAGTTCAGAGGTCGCAATGACGTAACTGGTTGAGAAGCCACCAAGCTCAAAATAGGTGATACTCGTCTTTTGTAAATGTCAACGAGTATCGAGACCTGTCTTTTGTAAATGTCAACAGGACTCGGGATTGAGACTTAGCTGTCTGTTGGTTCAGAGGTCGCGAAGACGTAACCAATTGAGACGCCACTAAGCTCAATGGTAGATGAGACTTGGCTATCTGCCAGTTCAGAGGTCGCAATGACGTAACTGGTTGAGAAGCCACCAAGCTCAAAATAGGTGATACTCGTCTTTTGTAAATGTCAACGAGTATCGAGACCTGTCTTTTGTAAATGTCAACAGGACTCGGGATTGAGACTTAGCTGTCTGTTGGTTCAGAGGTCGCGATGACGTAATCAATTGAGACGCCACTAAGCTCAAAATTGCAATGGAGTTCGGGAAAAGTCTCGTTTTCACGGGGAGAAACGAGGAAATCACTGTCATAGGTTTAATGTTAACGTAACAGCGAGATATATATGTGGTCCTACCATTCTATGGATGAGAATTGGTAGGTGACTTTGGTGGGCTCATTCTCACGGGGAGAAACGAGGGGATTGCTGTCATAGGTTTAATGTTAACATAACAGCGGAATATATGTGGTCCTACCATTCTATGGATGAGAATTGGTAGGTGATTCTAGAGAGGGAATCAAATGGGAGCAGGTCCCTTAAGATTTTTAGCAAACCCCCAGCTATCAACGGGTTTGATGGAGCTTGGAGAAAGAGAGAGGCTCTCTTTGTGCGTATTCCGGATGCGCGGATCTCGATCAGAGGTGTAATGTTAACCTGATCGAGAGCGAGATCCTTGATTAAGGATAATACTTCTTTAAGAATTTGTCATTGATCGGCATCATGAGGAGGTCGCCATCTGCAGTTGTAAGGCGGTATGCTCCGTTTGAATAGACTGTCTCTATCACAAACGGTCCTTCCCATTTAGGCTGAAATTTGCCTTTGGTCTTATGCGTCATGATCATCGGTCGTCTGACGGCTAAGACCAGGTCTCCTTTCTGGAAGACTCTCTGCTTGACCTTCTTATTGAAGGCTTTTGACATCCGAGCCTGATATAGCTCGATGTGTTGCTGAGCTTGTAGCCGCTTCTCGTCTAGGGCTTCGAGCTCTTGAAGACGCAGGCGATCATTGTCTTCTGATGTCATCTTAGTAGTCAAGGCTACCCGCAATGATGGCACCTGGATTTCCAATGGGATGACCGCTTCGCACCCATATACCAGGGAGAAAGGCGTATTGCCTGTCGGTGTCCGAACCGTAGTCCGGTAGGCCCAAAGGCATTCGCCGAGCTTTTCGTCCCAATCTCGCTTGTTCGAGGAGACAAACTTCTTGAGCAGCTTGATGATTGTCTTGTTGAATGCCTCTGCCAAGCCGTTGGCGGCAGGATTGTAGGCGGTTGAAGCCACATTCTGAATTCGGTATTTATCGCAGAACCGATAGAACCCTTGGCTTGCGAATTGGGGACCATTGTCATGGATGATCCGTCTGGGTACACCAAATCGATGGATGACATGGTGTTTGATGAAGCTAACCAGATTGGAGGTTTTAACTTCGGCCAACGGTGTGGCCTCTGCCCATTTTGAGAAGTAATCGGTTATTGCCAGGATAAACCGGTGACCTCTTGCCGAAGAGGGACTGATTGGCCCTACGACATCGATTCCCCATGCTTTAAATGGCCATGAAGCAGCAGTAGGGTGGAGCAATTCCGAAGGTTGGTGAATGAAGTCTGCATGGACTTGGCACGCTTTACACCTTCGTGCATATTGGGTGGCATCGGCCATCATGGTCGGCCAGTATTACCCAAGTCTGTGCAGCCTGTCTTTAAGCTTTGGACCCGGCTGGTGAGCTCCGCAAATGCCGTCGTGCGCTTCTTGGAGCGCTTCCTATGCCTCTGAATGAGAGAGACAACGGAGGAGGACACCGTCATATGAACGACGGTAAAGTGTCTTCAAGGTTGGATCATAGTGAAAACGGAGCGACCTTCGTCTGATGGACGCCGCTTCTTTGGATCGTCTGGAAGCAGACCGTGCAGAGCGTAGTCAATGAGAGGGAAGCGCCAATCCCTCGGCTCAAGACCCACGGAGATATTATGGACCTCTTGGATCCTTAGCATATGCTTGGAGCATACGAGATGCCGGGTTGCGACTGTGAGGTGATACTCGGTGTCGGCCGGTAAGGCTAGCGTTGTTGCTAATGCAGCGAGGGCATCCGCCTTGGTATTTTGAGATCGGGACACGTGCCCGATGTAGAAGCCTTCAAATAGGCTAGCCAATTCGATGGCTGTATGGTAATAGGGCACCAAATCCTCATGGCGGACTTCGTATTCGCCTTTAACCTGATTGATGATCAGTTTTGAATCGCCATAAGCTTCGAGGTAGCGTACCCCCATTCCCTGGGCGAGCTGGAGGCCGATGAGCAGAGCATTATATTCCGCTACATTATTAGAGCATGATTCTGTCAAGGAGAATGCTCTGGGAAGGATATGATCCTGTGGGGAGATGAACACAACCCCCACTCCGGCAATAATCTTCCCTTTGGGGCCCATCCGCGATGCTCTGTCGAAGAACATCTGCCACACTTCCTCTGCTGAGGTTGCATTAGACTCGAAGACTTCATCAGGGATGTCTTCGTGAAGTTTTGAATGTTCTGGAACTGGATGAGCAGCTAAGAACTCTGCAAGGGCCTGGCCTTTAACTGCCTTCTGAGGAGTAAAGGTCATGTCGTATTGAGACAACAGAAGTGCCCATTTAGCCAACCTTGAATTCAGCGACCCTGGCTTCATCATGAGAAGACGTAAAGGGTTCACCCTGGAGATGACATGTATGGTTTGGCCAACCAAATAATGTCGTGTCTTCTGGACAGCGAAGACGAGAGCTAAACACTCTTTCTCAATAGGATTGTAGCGAGATTCCGCTCCTATGAGAGTCCTGCTCAGATAATAAATGGCCTGCTCATGGCCATTGTCGTCCTTTTGAGCGAGGAGGGCACCGAGGGAGTAGTCCAGAGCTTTTACATAAAGCAAGAATGGTTTCCCTGATGTAGGGGCCACTAAGACCGGAGGTTTTGTGAGATACCTCTTAATGTCTTCATAGGCTTCTTGACAAGCTTGGTCCCATATGAAGGCAGTACCCTTTTTCATGAGACGGGAAAAGGGCTGGCAACGGCCCGAAAGATTTGCTATGAATCTTCTGATGTAGGCTAATCTGCCTTGCAAGCCTCGAAGCTCTTTGAGATTCCTTGGTGGATGCATGTCCTGGATGGCTTTGACTTTGTCTGGGTCCAGGTGGATCCCTTTTGATGTGACAATGAACGCAAGGAATTTGCCGCTGGATACTCCTAAGAAGGATTTTGTCGGGTTCATTTTCAGCTGATGAGCCCGCATTATGTCGAACATCGTTCTCAGATCGCGAAGATGTTCATTTTTGCTGCGGCTTTTGACGGCAATGTCGTCAACATAGCATTCCACCGTCTTTCGGAGATGGTCGCGGAAGATCATGCTCATCGCCCGCTGGTAGGTTGCTCCGGCGTTCTTCAGTCCGAAGGGCATCACAGTGTAGCAGTATACCCCCAATGGCGTTCGGAAAGAAGTATGCTTCTCGTCATCAGGATACATCTTGATCTGGTTGTACCCTGAGAAGCCATCCATGAAAGACATCCTCTCGAACCCGCATGTGTTGTCGATCATGACATCAGTGATCGGCAGTGGGAATTCATCTTTGGGACAGGCCGTATTGAGATCACGGTAGTCGATGCAGATCCGTATTTTCCCATTCTTTTTGAGGACGGGGACGATGTTAGCTACCCAGTCTGGATGTTGTTCCTCCCGGATGAAGCCACAAGCAATGAGCTTATGAACTTCGGCTTCAATAGCCTCCATGATGTTTGGGCTGAACCGACGTTGTTGCTGCTTGACCGGCTTAACGTCGTTCTTGATGTTTAGACGGTGCATGGCGACCTGTGGATCAAGTCCGGGCATGTCTTCATAGCTCCAGGCGAAGACATCTATATACTCTTTTACGAGCATTATCAATTCTTCCTTTTCGATGAGTGATAAGCTTTCACTTATGAAAATAGGTTTGGGGTGATCTTGACTACCCAAGTTGACCTGGATCACCTTGTCTTCGGTGGGTGGCTCGCGCAGCTCGAACCGCTTTTCCCATTGGAGACTTAATTGCTGAGCCCAAGGTTCTTCATCAGTAGCTTCTGCAGGTTCCAATTGACTGGCTGAAGTCATATTCACAGTGAGGCCGTTGAACATTCCTCTTATGCTGATGTCAGAGTCCCACTCGGCAGATGAGCTCGACTGTAATGGAATTGGTTCGTCGTCTTTGACTTGAACCGTTACTAATGATGTGGGTGTGACATACCCTAACCCCCTGCGTGTACTATCATAGTAATTTGCAGGTTTCCCTCTTGGGACGGAGTTACGCATCAAGCTGCGTCTTCCTTTTCCGAAGTTCAGGCCGCCTACCTGCTTCAAGTCATATCCCATCTTCTCCATAATATGGCGTGCCGGTTGCGCATAATGGAAGAACTGTGGGGTTTCTGAGTCCGAGCTTGACTCTGTAGCTGCAGGTCCCCGTGGCTGGGTTCTACCGAAGATTATCGGCAACTGACCTTGTTTGGATGGAGGGATTACCAGCGTGGCCCCTTCTATAACCTCCACAGATGTAGTAGCCGAACTTGACTCATGTACGGGCATGTGCAGAGAGCCCTCTATGATGGACTTAATTGACCCAATACTCGCAGGATAACCAAAAGAGATACTCTCATTAATTACCCATTCACCCTCTTCATCAGAAGGGATATTACATTGGGGGTCATTGAGGAAACATGCTGTAATTGGTTCGCCAATCAAAATGGCTGGCACGCCTGTTTCGGATTCTGAATCCGCCTCATTGCCACTTTCATCATCGTCTGGCAATGGCTCTGCAGGCGTTCCGTCGGCCTCTTGATACAGGAGGGCGTCGGTGAAGTAATTTTCCACCCCCTTGAAGGGTTGCTTTTCAGCGAAGACAGTTCGTACCGTCACATCATCTTCAACATATTTGAAGCATTGGTGGAGGGTGGAAGGAACGATCCAGTTGGCATGGATCCAAGGTCTTCCTAGCAGCAAGTGTGTCAGCATCAATGACATAGCATGTCACTTCTGACTTTAAGCTTCCGATTCTGCAGCGGAGCCGAATCTTTCCAAGCGGATGGCTGCTCCCGGCGTTAAAACCGTATATTGTAGTGGTGGTTGCGGACAACCTGTACAATGGTATGCCGAGGAAATAGAGGAGCCTCTTGGGGATGATGCTGAGTGCAGACCCCGGATCGACTTGTACTCTTTCAATGCATGTTGAACCGATATATCCGGTGTAGTACAGAGGTCGATCGTGCTTGTTGTCCTTGAGAAGCATATCTTCCGCCGTGAAGGTGATAGCAGGCACCTTTGATTGTGCGTGATGGCACTCTGAGCAGGAAGGCCGGATCTCATCACCAGGAACCTCAGGCATGTATGTCAGAAAGGACTCTGAGTTGGCTAACGCATCTCTGAGTGCTTCTCTTGTCTCTTTAGAGAGACGAAGGAGCTCGTGTATTGTGATACGAGCCGGGATATTGGCTAAGTGAGCCAATATATCAAAGCGAAAGGGCGGGGCTAAACCTTGGACTGACGGTTTCTTCAACGCATGGTCGAACCGCACTTCCTTAGGCTTCTCCTTTCCCTTGGCTGGAATTGGAGTGGATGCCGGCATTGGTACTGACGTCGTTTGCTGTTGTATCTCGTCAGTAGACTTGTCATACTGCCTTAAGTATGATTTTCCAGACCGGGTGCCCGTCTGTTGAGGCGCATCTGCCTGCGCTGTGCAAGCATGCTTCTCTTCTTCCGAATCACTAACGGAAGCCGAAGTAAGATTACCATCATCTGGCAAAACAGAGATGACATTGCAGGACTTGCCCTTTTTGCTGGAGTCCTTCGACGTCCGCTGTATGTCTTGGACGAGGTCAGGGTGTATCCACATAACTTCCCCCGTCTCCAATGTCAAAGGGACGAGACCCTTGTTGTATTGAGTCATGGCTGGAGGATGCTTGACTTCCAACCGCGGTGCCGGGGCTGAATAGGTCCCATCGGGAACTGTGACCTTCTGGGCAGTGCCGAACTCAAGAGTCACCATATTGGCAGTGACTTTCTTCTGTTCCGTTTTCAATGTGAGGACGCCGGCATCTATTAGGGCTTGTATCCTGTCTTTGAGGACATAGCACTTGTCAGTAGGATGATGGACCATCCTATGATAAAGACAGTATTTGGGGTCATTTGTGCGCCCTATCTCATTAGGACGCCGAGCATCCGGTAGCTTCATCTTATTTCCTTTGTGGAGCAGATGGAATATCGTGACTACCTGATCATCTCTGAAGGAATACTGTTTTGGAGGGAATTTAGGCTCCTGGCTGTTGACGCCGCTCTTCTTGGCCTTTGACTGCATGTCCCCGGTCAGCTCGACGGACATAATCTCCTTCCCTTTAGCTTGAGAAGACTGCGGGAGATCGCTACGCCCTTTGTTGTTCGCGCCCCATTTGCTTCTAAGGGCGGATGGCTCAAACTTCTTAGCCGATTTCTCGGCTATCTCAGCTTGTTCGACCAATTCCTTCCAAGTATGGGCTTTAACAGCCCCCATGCGGACTTCTACTTGATCCAAGAAGTTGTGCCTGCATGTCTGTAAGAGCATGGGTAATGGCATCCCTGCTGGGCACATCAGAGATAGATTTCTGAACCGCTCAATGTATTCACGGACAGATTCGCCTTTCCTCTGCACAGTGGAGAGGAGTTTGTCCATGGTCACTTCGGTGTCATCCTCATAGAAGCGAGAGAGGAACCGAGTTTCCAGGTCGATCCAGGAATTGACAGAGCCCGGAGGGAGGCTTCGGAACCAGTCGAACGCCACTCCCTTTAAGGTGCCAATGAACAGCCTAGCCATGATGGCATCATTGCTTATAACATTACCAGTCTGAGACCGGAAATAGTAGATGTGCTGATTGGGCGAGCTCTTACCATCATACGTATGCAACGTTGGTGGTTTGAACTTTGGCGGATATGGCACCGAATCCCACTCCAGTGGGTAAGGACGAACTGCCCCTACTTTCTTTAATTCATCCCTCTGAGCCAGGGATGAAATTTGAGCTTGAAGGCCTTTAAGGACTTCGGCATCCAGGGAAGAGCCTCCCTTAGATCTCTCCGTCTTGGGCGGATCATTGCTGAGATGTCCCTCCTCGTCATGATTACTCCCGGTATCATCATTCCGGTTGCTGAGGAGCTGAGCGAGCATCTGTTGAATATTGTCCAGGGCCTCTTGCTGAGTTCTAGAGGTCTACTCCTGAGCTTCCAAACGCCGACGAAGATCGTCATTGGCGTTATCGGCCATATTAACCGATGCTTTGTCCGTTCGCACAGAACTGACCGTTGCTGAAGAGGCATACCCGCTGTCTTCATCTTCTCCATCAGATGATTGGGGCGACCGCCTAAGTTGTGGCACGGTTGGGACCGTCGAGGAGGAAGGCTGTTTATAATTATAGGGTATCGCCACCCTGGATCTGGTGTTTCGGAAAACACCTTCTTCTTGCACCAAGACTTCACCCAAGCCCGGGCTATAATCTGGATCTGGGGAGCCGAAAGGGGTATCATCAGATGTATGACCCTCCCTGTGTCGCTCTCGTCCTCTTCCGGTCATGTTGACGGACGCGAAGGCTGGGCCTAGCGAAGCACTCCTTTCATGATGCTTCTTTGTGGCATGTGTGGACAACCGGTTAAACGCCGATTGACTGTGCGGAGATGCAGCCTTGATTGGATATTGCCGACAATGGGCTGAATGGATTGTCACAAGTGGCATCCTTTTTGACAACAAGGGGAGGTGGTTTGGAGAGACTCCAATTCCCGCTTGTTTGCCAAGAATTGTCGCAGGTTAGGTTCAACAGAGCCTGAACAACCCCGTGGAGAGGCCTTTCTGGAGCGTACAAGGGATAATGCTCCGTTCCTCTTATCCCTGCAGAAGGGATTAGTATTGAATAGTACTTTGGCGCTAGCTTCACCGATGGGTGCGAGCTTAGTGCCTGATGAATTGGGGAGCGGAGCACGCTGTGGTGCCTTGCCCGCTATTCTGCTGCGAAGGGGATCAACCTCAGATAACACTGCGGTCTTAGCCTTGCGGCCGCGAACCCAGTGAATTCGTTGCAGTACAATAGCTTCGCTTGTGAAAGCGAAGCTGACAAGAGGCTTTGCTGCCCTTGATTCAGGTGACGGTATGATTGCCGTCGTGACTTCATGGCTGGCAGCATCGTCAGGGCAGATGGGCATCTTACCCTTTTCTTCGCGGGAGAGGCGCAGTCTCGGCATGACTACTCCGGAAGCTTTAGTTGAAGACTCCTGTTTAGGCTTCCATATCAGCCTTGACAGGGGACGCCTAGGTTCGCAAGGAACCTGAATAGCCACAAGCGGGGCTGTGGGGTGCTGGCAAGATCCTGCCTCTAGTTTCTGATTTGAAACCTTGGCCATGAAGACCTTCCTGTGCTTCCGTGCTCGAAGCGTCAGGCCACCCCCAGAGAGGACTTCTTCAAATCTTCCTTGATCGATCTGGATAGCTAGGTTCTCAAAAGTGCAGGATCTGGGCTGCGGGCATGTTTTCTTGTTGCGCCAGAGAACTGCGGCAGGTTTGCAGAGAACCTTTTCCGTCTCCGCAGAGACTTTGCTTGAAGATTTAGCCAGAGAAGATCTGGCTGCACCGGCTTTTCTGAATTCAGAGATAGACCCGAAGGTCTGTTCGCCGCATTGCGACACTTGATTCTCAGCAGAGGAGAATACAATCCCCAGCGGAGTCGCCATCTTGTTTTCCATTATGTTTGCAAAGGGGGAAAACTTACAAATAAAAGTTTGAGGAGCTAAATTACAAGTATTCTCAAAAGATTACAAGTAGATCTCCTCAGAGATTCTGGGAAAATGTGCTGATAGGAGTCTGGTCAGCGCGCGACCACTTTGTCCCTTTGACGATGCGAGCGATGAGATTCCCTTCTCGCCTGGTTCTGGGAATCAGAGAATAGAGGATTGGTAGAACCCTCTTGCTACTTCTCAAAACCACCTTCTGTGAGGAATTCCTTCTCGCCTGGTTCCGGAGATTCCTTGAAGAAAAGAGGTTGCTAGGGTATCACCACCCTGAAAAGAGAAGTATTTCTCTTGGAAGGTCTCTGAATTAGAGAACGCACGATGCGTTATTAAGAAGTCTCTGCTTGTGCGATCCTCTCTTATGCGATCTCTTGTGCGATCCTCTTGTGCGATCCCTTGACGGCCTATTTATAGGGAGAGCAAGGGTATAATCGTCCCCTTGAAGATATGGAAACAGATTGAACCGAATCTGTTTGAATCTGGAAAGTAGCCTTGCTGAGAGGCTAGGATAGCTTCTGCGGAGCTAGAATTGGCAGGTCGGTTAATCTGTTTTGATCCTTTCCATATCGCTGGGAGATTCTCCTTGATCCTCTTACTCGTTTCAAGAGAGTCAAGAGATAGCGGCAATCACCTGCCGTATTTGAATCCTGATTGGATTAGATTTGATTGAATCCAATCTCATCAGGAGATTTGATTGGTCAAAGGTTGACCGTAGCAGGCTGATAGCGGAGCTGCCCGCTTTAAAGCTCATAGCGGAGCTAGAGGCAATCTTTGGCGAGGTCCGAAAAGAGGCTTTTCGGCGAAGCTGTCAGTTAGCTTCCTGGCGAAGTTGGATGATGCTAACCTCTCAATCGAGGCTATCTCCTTGGGCTAATGTAATGCTAAATGCTAGCATCTTAGACCTGCTGAGGTCTGTTTAGAAACAATCCGGGTTCACTGTTCTGCTTGCTGGATCAGTGGAGTCCAAGCCGCTTCCTTGTCCCTTGGAGGTGGGTGAAAACTGGTCTTCAGCTCGTCTTGTCCCTTGTCTTTTGTAAATGTCAACAAGTTTAGACATCGTTCGGACCAATGAGAATCTTGTCTTTTTTAAGTGTCAACATCACCAAGATAACATCTCTTGGTGGCGGCAAGGAAAACATGCAAGCCTAGGGTCTTTAGGTACATGGACATCCTATACTTCCAAATATCAATGTTGGAAGGATCATAGCTAGGAGGGGTCATGAAGTCCATGGTATAAACTAAATGTGTGCAAACAAGCAAATGCAAATGAGATTAGCAAGCAAATGGATCTCACTCCTAGGATGTTAAGCCTAAGTATCAGGAGCACTAGCTCTGATACCAATTGAAAAACACACCTAGAGGGGGGGTGAATAGGTGTAAGTGCTAATCTAAGAAACTTAATGCAAATTAAGTGCGCTAAATGCGGAAGCTAATGCAAATTATGCACAAACTAATACAATACAACAAGTGTAGCCGAATTCCCCTTGCGAGACTCTGGACTAACTCCCCTTGATTCCCCTTGAAATGGGTTGAGGTGCTATGTGAAGCTCTTGTTGGATGAGTATAAGTTAGGCACACACACACAAGCAATCCAAACAATGTGCACTCATAATCAAGCCAAGCAATAAAGGATATAGCAATAAGAGATGCAAGGCACAACACAAGCAATATATGATATGAATGAATCAATGCTCAACACAAGCAAGTATGATATGATGATGAGTATGATGCTTTGCACAATTATAAGAGAGAGAGAGAGACAATGGATCAAAACGCTAACACCAAGATTTGTTTCGAGGTTCGAGCACCTTGCTCTACATCCCCGCCTACACCACCGTATAGGATTTCCACTATCTCAACTCCCACCGAGGGAACCTCTACCAAAGAGGATTTCTTACAACTCTAGGAGTACCAAACTCCTCTCTCAACAACAACCTCCTCACAACCGAGGGGTTAGGCCCGTAGCCAATACAACAACCAATCCACACACCTCTACCGAAGAGGCTCACAACCAAACTCCACCTCTACCGAAGAGGGATCCAAACCAACAACCCAATACAACAATCTCCACCTCTACCAAAGAGGGAGCAACTCAAGAAATCAAGGGTTTACAACAAGTGGTATATTTCAACCACAAACCTCTTTCCTTTTTCTTTTTCCACAAAAACAAGATCCTAAATAGTTTAGGATAGAAGATAGCTCAAGTGTGGAAAACAAGTGTTTTTGGAAACAAGCAACAAAGAAAAATCTTTGGAAAAATACTTGCAATATGATAGAATTGAAGATCTAAGCAAAAATCCCAAAAACCTATTTTTCTTTGATTTTCCAAAAACCCTAAAACAATAAAGATGAGAAGTTTTTGCACTTAAAACTCTTTTGAAAACTCTTTTAAACACTTCAGAAAACTGAAAATTTTTCTCTTAAAAAACTTGGCTAAAATCCCCAAAGAGATAGGGTTTATATAGCCCCTATACAAAACTAGCCGTTAGGCTGAGTTGGCAGTCTGACAGACTGCCGGTCGACCGGCCCGGTCGACCGCCAACGGTCAGAATTATGACCGTTGGGCAACTGCGATCGACCGGCCCGGTCGACCGAGAAAACCCGAGAGCAGAGCTCTCAACTCGGTCGACCGTCCCGGTCGACCGTGTCTGTGCCTAACAGACGTGCACGTCTGTGCACGTCGGTCGACCGCAACGGTCGACCGGCCCTTGGTGCGGTCGATCGTCGCGGTCGACCGACCAGCCTGTCAGCACAAAACAAGGTCAGAAAAATTTGGGAAAAATATTTTATAAAAACTTTTTATCATTTCTGAAAATTCCATAAAACTTGTTTTATCATTTTATGTTAAAACATAAACATGTGATAAAAATTTCAAGACAATATATCAACATATCAATTCATTTTTGAGTCTTGCAAATTTTATCAAAAACAAAACCTTGTATTTTGTCAAACTTGATTTTTCCAAAACATGAATAGGGATATCAAAATAAGTTTGTTTACCAAGTTAAAGCATGTATGTATAAATAGAAAACATTTACTATACATATAACATATGTAAACTTGTTTTGATCAACTATTCATAAAAACAAATATCAAATCATAAAACGTGTGTGTTTTGTGTTCACTTGAGCATATCAACTAAACTAAGCTTTACAAATGGATCTAAAACTCTATCTAAACTAGGATACCTAAGTCTTCTTGACGATCTTCATCTTCAAGTAGACTTGCTCCAAAACTCCGTGATTCTCCAAGTGCAAAGGTATGATCTTTAAGCTTTGGCCCGGAATCATCATGAATAGCTTCTAATCATCTTGTTGAAGCTAATCACCAACTAATATCCTGTTAATGATCTGAAACTTAGAAACACAAGAATATTAGTAAACATAACTACATGAGTGTTGATCATCATCAAAACTAGAGTGGAAGGCCATTGGGCCAACAGTTTGGCCCACCAAGTAGTGTCGCATTTTCTAGACGGCAAATACCAACGCCAAACATTCCTTTTCGATCGGATTGTATTGATGTTCGGCTCCAATCATAGTTCTACTCAAATAGTAGATTGCTTACTCGTGTCCCTGATCATTATTCTGGACTAGTAAAGCTCCTAAGGAATGATTCATCGCTCGGACGCATATTAGGAAAGGTTTTCCTGACACCGGAGCTGTAAGGACAGGTGGTTGCGTGAGGTACCGCTTGATTTCCTCGAACACTTATTGGCAAGCCTCATCCCTAATGAATGAAACACCCTTTTTCATTAATTTGGTGAAGAGTTAGCATCGTCTTGAGAGATTTGAGATAAATCTCCAGATATATGCTAATCGCCCTTGTAATTCTCTAAGCTCTTTGAGATTCCTTGGAGGTTGCATCTCCTAGACAGTGCAGACTTATTGGCCCAAAGACCGATCGCTCTAGTTTTGATGATATTAACTCATGTAGTTATAGTAATAATGATCTTATGTTTAATTAGTCTCAAATATTTGATCAAGATCTTAGTAGATGTTTAACTTTAATTAAAGGATTCAAAGTCAAGTTTTGGAGGTAGCACGTGTTGATTCAAGAGCTCACGCATCAAGATCGCATCAAGTACTCAAGAGGAGTCTAGCTCATTGGATCAAGGTTTGGACCAAGTCAAGAAGCAGTAGAAGATTTTCAAGAGAAGATTTTCAGAAGACTTGTGTCGAGTTTTGTAAGTGTCAAGATTTGTTTTTAGATAAAATGCAAATGATAAATTAGTTGGTGGATTGGTCAAGTACATTTACACACACACAAATTTATATGTGCTTTAGAAAATACCGTTTTGATTTTTTAAGCTTCAAAATATACATGTGTTTTATCAAAACTTATTTTAGAGCTTATTGTCAAAAACATAGATATTTCATCTCATATGTGTAGTGGATCATATCCATACACACTAAGCTTCAAAAGTGTTTAAAATATCTTGTTTTTATATTTGGAGGAGTTTTGGAAAAATCATTTTTCAATTTGGAGATTTTTTTGAAAACTACGATTTTTGTTTAAAGCCAAAATTTCTATTTCACAAAAATATTTTAAAATATTTGTAATATGTTTTGATTTTTAATCAAACATGTTTGTATATCAAATATATCAATGAACTTATTTTTGTAGAATTTATGAGAATTTATGAGATTTTATTAAAGATAAAAAGACTAAGTTTTAATCCCTAAAAATGTTTGACCAGGCCTTTTGCCGGTCGACCGGACCGGTCTACCGAGACAGAAATCGGCCGACTGGTCCGGTCGACCGATGTGCATAAATGTGCACAGCCAATTTGGCTGGAGGCCTGGTCGATCGACCCGGTCGACCGCCAGAGAGCTCTGCTATCTGGATTTGGCCCCGGTCGATCAGGCGGTTAACCGGCAGAGAGCTCTGCTCTCTCTGTATCCAGGCCTCGCACAACGATCGAAAATCTGACCGTTGGCCGGTTGAACAATGCAACGTCAATGATCGGGGAAAACCGCGCACGAAAAGTGTATGTTTTGAAATTGATATTTAAAGTGTGTGCTTTGGCTTCCTCAATACTTCCATTATAGCATAGCGGCTAAAACGAGTCGAATTCACAAGAACGGGAGGCGATAGAAGCTTTACCGGTTGATTCACGTATGTGTTATATGTTCTTCAATGTTTGAAAGAATGAAAAGAAAGGAAAACAAAGAATGAAAAGAGATGTGTATGGTGGGAACAAAGAAGTGGGAAACATAGAAAAGAATGATTTTTGTGGTTTTTGATATTTCTAAAACAAAGTGAAAAGAAAGAAAACTTATGGCACTAACTACTAATGACTCCACCAACATGCTAACCTCTTAGTGATAGTTGCTTCACATGTATCATTGGCCATCACTAGTCTTTGGTTCAAGAGCTTTACAAAGCATGACTCATATGTAACTCATCACATCCTAACTCAACAAAACAAGAGTATGCTACACTTAAACTATCAAAACTAAAAGTAAGCATGGAGTAAAGTAATGTTAGCTTGTTAGAGAGTTAGGAAGTTAGAGTGTTAGATCCATCATCATGAACCATCAATGGCTCTTGCAAGAGCAAGGCCAAGTAGAGGCTATTAGATTCATGTGGATTATCAAATAAGAAGTTAGACTAGTTGATGGTTAGTAGTTAGTTGCCAAGAGAGAAAAATTAGCTACACATGTAAAAGAGATTAGAGAGAAGAAAATAAAGATAAGATAAGAGAGCAACTTTCATAGATTGTCACCTTCTATTAAAGTACTCTTGCTTCCCAACATATACTACTCTCTCTCCCTATTACAAGACCTACAAAATAGAAAATACAAGGGAGGAAGAAGAACTAACCAAAACTAAACTATCCTAAATTACAACATGGAATGAAAACTACCCTAAACTTTAGATATTTTGCCGAAGAAGACCCCAGGGGGGTATTTATAGGCATCAGGAGAACAGGGGGCAAACCCCGGCCCGAAGCCAGGCGCGTGTCCGCGGCTATACTAAGGCCGCACGCGCGGCGCTTCGAGCTGTGTGCGGTCCCATTTGTCCCCTGTCAGCTTCTACTCCCGGTTTCTGATTTTGGGCCCCAGATTTTGACGAATCAGCTCTTCTAGGTCAATAGTTATGATATAGGCTTTTAATCACCAATTAAATGGTGATTTAGGGTCTTCTTCTTCATTGCACACCATGGACTTAGAATCAAGCAAGTAAAGCTTTATTAGTAGAATTTTATACCAAATAAATATGCGGATGTGATAAAAATTATGCAAAATTAGAGACTAATCAGTCAGCTGCTGATTTGGCCTCCAACGGCCATATTTTGGGAGCCTATAAATTTGGGTTCCCTTGGACTGTTTTCAACATGATTTTAAGAGAGTTTTTGAGCTAGTTTTTTCTGCCTCTCTAAGTGTTTATCTCCACTTGTTTTAGAGCTAAATACTTTCATATCAAAAGGAAAGTTTATCCAGAGTGTTTTCAAAAGTGATTTCTTGAGTTTTTCACCAAAAATTCTATCCAAGTTTTTCTCACGCATACTTGAGCTTTCCATTGCTATATCCATCCTATAGGAGAGTTGTTGTGAGAGTGTTTTTAGATAATCAAAGTGTTTAGATCACCAAGTGTTCTACTATATATTTGAGGAGGCGAACTTGCGGGTTCGTGTTGTTTCGAGTTCTTGTGGGAGCTCGGTGTAGAGGTGCGGCCTCAGCAAGCTAGTGTACTTGCATGTGTTATTCTTGCGGGAATAAGAGAGGGACTAGTGAGTCCAAGGAGTTCTAATATGAACTCGTTGTAGGTGTTGCGGCACCGAGTGATCCGGTGGAATCGATTCTAGAGGAATCCTTCATAGTGTTGAAGGCGAGGACGTAGAGCAAGGGTGCTCGAACCTCGAAACAAATCTCCCGTGTTTGCGATTGCTCTCTCTATCTCTCAGTTGTATTTATATCTAGCTTGCTTACATTGCTTTTATCTTTATATGCTTGATATATCTTGTGCCTTATTGTAGTATGCTTGGGATTGTTTGCTCACACTCGTATTCAACCAAGAGAGCCATAACGGCACCTCAACTCTTATCTAGAGGAATCTTGAGGAGATAGTTCAGAGCCCTTCACCGGGAATTGAGCTACACTCTTTGGTTATATCTTGTGTGTTTGTATAAATAGTTTGTAATTTGCATAAATAGTTTTTAATTCCACATTATTCATCATTAGATTAGCTTATCACCTATTCACTTCCTCTAGGTGAACTTTAATTGGTATCATAGCTTAGTGCTCTTGATTTAGGTCTAACAACCTAGAGTTAAAGCTCCTCATTTTTAGCTAATCACAATATTTATTTACACACACATGGATTTCATGACACCTCCCATGTTTGATATTCTTAACATCCAAAGTTGGAAAGTTAAGATGTTAATATACCTCAAAGCCCTAGGTATTCATGTTTATCTTGCCACAATTGAAGATTCATATTATTTAAATGACAAACATCTAGATGCTAACTCAAAAGCCATCCATGCATTAAAGAGTACCCTAAATGATGATTATTTTCTAGGGTTGCTAATTTTGATTCAGCTTTTGTAGTATGGAACACTATAGTCTCCCTTGGCGAACAAAAGCAATACTATGTGAGAAGTGACTCGGATGATGGAAGTGATGCTTCCAACTTATGCTACATGGTCCAAGGGGATAAGCCCCTTGAGGTAAACTCTGAATCCGAGCTAGAAGAAGATATTGACATGCCATATAATGAGCTTGCTTCATTTTGTCAACAACTTCTTAAAAAATATGATTTGCTTAAAAAGGACAATAAAAGATTGAAGAATAAATATGAGTCCATTTTAAAAGAAAAAGATTCTTTTCAAATAAAATTGAATGCATTTTAAATGAAAATAAATTTTTGAAAAAGGAGAATATTTCCTTGGCTTTAAAATTAAATGAGATTTATGAAGGAAATAAATCTTTGAAAAACAAAATCTCTTTGGTGGAAAAAGAAAAAGAAATTGCTTTGGATGAAAATAACTTTTTGAAAAAAAATTGTTTCAAAAGAAAAAGAAAATATTTCTAAAAAGAAAAAGATAGTTGATTCTTGCCATGCTCTTCATGCTACAATAAATAAAAATGAGATTCAAGTTTTGCAAATAGAATTAATTATTTGAGCTCAACTTTGAGCAATTGTGCATTTAACCATTTTAAATTGAAAACCTTGTTTCAAAAGAAACAAGCTCCACATGTTCATAAACATAACACATGGCATACATATGCACAATTTACACATCATGACCACACCCACTCTCATATGCATGCTAGAGTGTACAAATATACACATTGCGACCGTAAATGCCATTTAGCAAAGTTTTGTTTTGATAAGGTAAATTCTATAAATTTTGCTAATAATAATGTTTGGGTTCCGTATAATGCTAACCCCCATGGACCCAAAAGAAAATGGGTACCAGAATCCCTACCTCTTGTGTTTGATATTGGTGTTGGCTCTCACATGACGTGAGAGGTATGGTGCCTTGGTGGTGGATACATGAGCTAGATGGATATACAATTCATGCACAACTATCAAGAAAATTTGATGGGAGGACCACTATGTTCTGGAGACTTAGAGAATAGTATATATGGTTTGGTAACTATCTCTAAACTCCTATTTAGTTTACATGCTTTTACATAGATAATATTTTCAACATGTTTTGGTTTTGTGCTTCATGTGGTGAATACTTATTTAGATGAACTTTTCATTAAAACTTGTGTATATACTTGTACAAGTAGTAAGTTGCACTTCATTATTATATGTTTGTGTCTCTTTGCTTATTTGTACTCATTACATGCACATGTATAACCTAGTTTTGGTGATTCTCTCATTTATACTTGTTTTTCCTATTTTTGTATATGTTTTGCTTCATGTATATATTATTCTTGTTAAACTAATAAATATACATGTATACCCTTGAGTCACTTGCCTTCATGCAAATTACATTATGGACTCTTTTGTGTTTAGTGTTGGCCCAGAGGCCTTCCACTCTAGTTTTGATGATGATTAACTCATGTAGTTATGTTTACTAATAATCTTGTGATGTTTAGTTTCAGATCATTAATCAAGATATTAGTTGGTAATTAGCTTCATCAAAGGAGTTTTGAAGCCTTTCATATGGTGATTCAAGAGCCCGAGCATAAAGATCATATAGAGCACTCGTTGGAGTCTAGCTCGGTGGATCACGGAGTTTTGGATCGAGTCAACTTGAAGATGGAGATCGTCAAGAAGACTTAGGTATCCTAGTTTAGTTTGTATTTTAGGTCCATGTGTAAAGATTAGATAGTGTGATATGCTCAAGTTCACAATACACACACGTTTCATGTTTTGGATTTAGTTTTTCGGTTTTTGGTTTAACCGATATTGGTTTTCATGAATAGAGAGTATCAATACAAGTTTACATGATTTAATGTATATTAGATATGTTCTATATACATCATGCTTCAACTATTTAAACAAACTTAGTCTGATATGCCTATTCATGTATTTAGTGTTTTGGTATTTTGACAAAACATATTTTGGAATTAAAAGACAAAAACAATGATATGTATATGTTTCATGTATATTGGACCTATGTCCATAGGCAACATGCTTTAAAATGATTAAGTATCATGTTTTTGTATTTGGATATGTTTTGGACAAAGTTTATTTGAAAAATCAAAGTTTTGAAAAATACAGTATTTGGTTTTTGGAAATATTTGTAAGACACAAAAATGGTTCAAAATGTTTGATATTTGTGTTAAAATTTTTAACACATGTTTGTATATCATATAAAATGTTAGAAACTATTTTTGTGGATTTTAAGAAAATTTATGGGAATTTTTAGAATATTTTTAAACTCAGTTTTCTGACCCAGAACCCAGCCTGCCAGGCTCTGGCGGTCGACCGGACCCAGAGTCGGTCGACCGGAATGGTCGACCGACGTGTACACACCTGTGCACGTTAGCCAGGCACTTGGGCAGTCGACCGTGCGGTCGACCGGTGGCTTCCAACGGTCATATTTTTGACCGTTGGCGATCGACCTGGCCGTCGACCGCCAGCCGCCAAAGGCTTAAAATTCAGCCAATGGCTAGTTTTTGGATTTGGGCTATATAAACCCCATTTGCTTGGGATTTCGTCTAAGGTTTTTGAGAAGAAAAATTTCCCTATTCTCTGGTTTTTCAAGGCAAGTTTTCAAAAGTGTTTAAGAGCCTAAAAGATTTCATCTTATTTGTTTTGAAGTGTTTTGTTTTATTTTAAAGAAAATAGGTTTTTGGGAATTAGTTTCTTGAACTAAAAATCTATATCTATTTGTTATTTTCCCAAGAGATTTTCTTTGATCAAAACACTTGTTTTCCACTTAAGCTATATCCTCTATCCTATTCTATAGGATCATTTATTTGTGGGAAAAGGATTTGGTTTGTGCTTGAGATATACCACTTGTTGTAAACCCCTTTCTTTGTTGGTTGCTCCCTCTTTGGTAGAGGTTGAGGTTGTGGTTTACTCCCTCTTGGTGAGGTAGAGTTGGTTGGTATTTGTATCCCTCTTCGGTAGAGGTGAATTGTGCTCGTATCCCTCTCGGTGAGGTGGATTTGGTTGTATTGGTGGAGTTCGGTACTCCGGTCTTCGGTAGACCATTTGTATTACCTCGGTGGAGGTTGTATTGGTTGAAAGAGGAGTTCGGTACTCCTAGTGGATTGAAAATCCTTCTCGGTGAAGGCAGGGACGTAGAGCTCGGTGCTCGAACCTCGAAACACATCTTATTGTTTGCGTTTGATCAATTGTCTCTCAACCCTCTCTCTCTTTTATTTGTGTATTGCATCATTCATATTGTTATATCTTATATGCTTCTGTTGTGCCTTGCATCTATTCATATTGCTCATTCATATTATATGCTTGGCTTGTGTGTGTGCCTCACTTGTGCTTAACCACGAGAGCTTCATATAGCGCCTCAACTCTTATTCAGAGGAATCAAGAGGAGTTAGTCCAGAGCCCTTTACGGGAAATTCGGCTACACTCGTTGGTTGCATTAAGTGTAGTTGCAAATTAGTTTTGTAATTCCGCATTTAGTTCTTAGATTAGCCTTATCACCTATTCACTCCCCTCTAGGTGATTTCAATTGGTATCAGAGCCTACGCTCCTGATATTTGGTTTAACCACTTAGGAGTGAGATCTTGGTTTGCTAATCTATCATTTGCATTTGCACGTATATTTGTTTGCACACACTCATGGATTGCTTGTCACCTCTCATGTTTGATGTTTCCAACATTGACACATGGAAATTTAGGATGTCCATGTATTTGAAAACCCTAGGCTTGCATGTTTTCCTTGCCGCTACCAAGAAATGCTATCTTGGTAACCACAATCATATAGGGGCCAATACACTTGCCCTTGAGGCTATTAGAAGCACGCTTAACAAAGATTATCTTATGCTTGTTTCTAACTATGATTCCGCCTTTGCAGTATGGAACGAGTTGACTTCCTCTGAGCTTCAAATGCCCAACATCATGGAGGATGAATCTAGTAGAGAATCCGAGTCACAATGCTTCATGGTCCAAGGGAATGACTCCCTTGAGGTATACTCGGAAACCCAATTAGATTGTGATGATGCTAGTTCTTCATGTGATGATCATGTTGATGCCAATGCCTTGAATGAAGAACTATCCATTGTATGTGAAAAATTATTAGAAAAATATAATCTTTTGAAAAAGAAGAGTTTTGAATTAAAAGATGAAAACAAGGTTTTATGTTCAAAGCTTGATTTGGTTTTGTAAGAGAAGGAAGAGATATCAAGTGAACATGACTCACTTAAATCTCAACTAAACCTTGCCCTAAAGGAAAATGAGTTTTTGAAAAATAGAAATGATTGTGAAATAATTTTGAAGAAAATGAAAACTTGTCTTCAAAAGTTAATTTTGTTTTAAAAGAAAATGATTCTTTAAAAATGAAAATTGCTTCTATTTCACAAGATTTAGAAAGTTGTTTAAAGAAAAATGAATCTTTAAAAATTGATATAGATTCACATGTTTGCCATGCTAGTGTAGCTTCACCACCTATCTCACCTATTGCATGCCACACTTCTTCTTTAATTAAAAATGATATATCTTTGCTAAAGAAGAATATGGATTGTTTGGGCTCCACCTTGAGCCATTGTGTTTTGAGCCATACACGTTTGGAATCTTTGTTTCGAAAGAAACAAGTTCCATCTATGTATGTACACCCTCCACGGCATACACATGCTACTCACGGTCACAACCATCACACTTTGTATGCTCATGTGTACACTTGTACACATTGTGGACGTAAGGGCCACCTTGCTAAATTTTGTTATGATCGTATACATGATGTTAATTTAGCAAATAAATTTGTTTGGATTAGAAAAGGTACTAACCCCCATGGACCCAAAAGAGTATGGGTACCAAAGACCACCCTTATTGTATTTGATGTAGGTGTGGGCTCTCGTATGACGTGAGAGTTATGGTGCCTTGAGGTGAATGCGTTCTGAGCTTAAAGATTACTATTTGGATGCATCACTTTCAAGGGAATTTTGGTGGGAAAACCACCTTGGTTTGGAGAACTAGAGAGGTGCCTTCATCGGTTTTGATATCGATCTCTAACTCCCGTTTATATTTGCATGCTTTTCATGTTCATCGATTTATAGCATGTCTTGTTTATTGTTCATTATGCAAATGCCATGTTTATTAGATTAGTGATATACATGTTTAGTTATTTGTGACACCCATGTTTAATATGGATCTATATCTATGTGTTCTCACTTTGTTTTTAAACTAATATGTACATCCTAGATCTAATGCATATGCATATACATAATGATCATATGGATGTTTGTGATTTTTGTTTTGATGCTTCATGTTTATAGATTATTATGATAATGCCATGATTATTAGATCATTGACATGCATGTATAGCATTTGAGATCACCCATGTTTATATGGACCCATATATTGTGTTCTCACCATTGTTTAGCTATTTTGTATATCATAGTTCTAATAGCATGTGGATTTACATAATGATCGTTTTTATGTTGATTTATGTCTCGTTTTGTGCTTCATGTTTTGAATATATGTTTAAATGTTAGTTTTCATTAAGACTAGGATTTATACTTGTACATATAGTGGGACACAAATAGATCATTATATGTTTGTGCTTGAACGCTTATTTGTACCCATTAGATGTGCTAGTATAGTCTAGTTTTGATGATTCATGTATTTGACTTGTATTCCTATTTTTTATTTTTCATGATTCATATGTTTAAATTCATGTATATGTCCATCTTGTCCAAACTATTGATTATGCATATACATCCTTTGAGCCACATGCCTTCATGCATATACATTTGTGGACTCGTTATATTTTGAATATGTATGTATACCTTAGTTTGTACTTGACATACATATGCCTTGAAGAAATCGAGTTTTGATGATTTTCATGTATTGAAGAACTTAGAGCTTGAATGTCTATTTTCATGATTATATGTTTTCACATATACCTTGGACACTCACCTACTTATTGTTTTCTCATGACTTTATTTTCATGAGTATGATATGGGCTTTATGTACTTTGAGTATTTAGTGACCATGTGATTTTCATGTGTTTCATGAAAAATATTTTTGTTTTATTCCTTACTTGAAGGATTTCGTACTAGTTTAAAAGTTTTTCCATTTAACTAGTTGCGGGATTCTTCGTTATGGTAGAGTTTTTCAAACATACTATATTTTCAAACCTATTTTTGAAAACCCCTACCTTCCAAGGGCGGTTGGCTGGGAGACCATGCACATGTATGCTTTATAGTGAAAATTATTTTAAACTTGAGCATGAAATGGGTGGTAGGATATGAGGTATACACTTGATATTATTGTTGTTTCAATTGGTATCATTGGATTTTTTTCAATTAGTATTAATATTGACATTTTTGTATACTCATATATTGTTTTGTGTATGTATGCTTTCATTTGGTATCATTTATTTTGATTGGTACTCATTTTTCATACACCTATACATATTTTATTTGTGCTTACTATATCCCTATATTGTTGAGCACAAATTTTTGATTATGCAAAGCTTGAATGTTTAATGACTATCATGTTTCTATTAATGAATTTTCAATTGGTATCTTAAACAAGCTTATGCATCGTTTTATTTGGTGATTCATAAAGGGGGAGAAAATTTGTATTTTTATCTTTCAATTGGTATTTTGTTTACCGTTGATTTCTACTCCCATACTTTATGTTGAAAATTGATTTTATTTTGGTATCATATGTTCTAAATGACAAATATTCACAATTGGCATCAAGATTTTGTTTACTTTCAATTGGTATCTATTGATCTATTTCTTTCAATTGGTATTAAGAATTTATTTATTTTCTCACAATTGGTATCAATGCCTTATTTACTTTCAATTGGTATCTTTAAAATTAATTTGATTTGTTTTATTGAGAAAATTCAAAATGTTGTTTTAATAAGAATTAAAAGTAAAAACAAAACCAATAAAAACAAAATTAAAAAAAAATGTTTTGATTTATATTGCATATATGCAAGGGGAGCTTAACATCTCTTCTACATATAGATTCATGTTGAGTGTATCTTATAATGAGGAGCTTGACAACTCTTCTTTATGCGATACACGTGTGTAAGTGGATTTCACATCTCTTCTTATACATTGCATATTATGTGTTATGTGAATTAGGGCTTGTCATCCTTGTTGTCCCAAAAAGGTTACACTCTCCAATTGTTTAGAGTTTTGATGATAACAAAACAAATAAGTGCTATTTGGTACTAATTAGTTTGTTTAGATAAGTTTCAGGTTAGTACCATATTTGGAGGCCATTGCTTAGCTATTGCAAGAATTTCTAGGTTCATGAAGTAAAGAAGGCTTTTTGCACATCAAGGAAGGAACATAGAAGAGAAGGCTCTAGCAAGGCATCGCATGGCTCAAGACTTCAAGATTGCTCAAGATAATTTATTAGATTTGCTTTTAGTTTAGAATTTTGTTAAAGAATAGTGAATAGGTTTGAAGCTCTATCACACACGTTTTTGCGCACATCTTGTTTCCTAACATAAATAGTTTGTATACAATCTTCAACCTACAAACTTATTTTGATATACATAATCATGTGTTTTAAGTTTTGTGTTTTATCAAAACTTATTTTGGTATTGGAATTTATGACAAAAACTTTGATATACATATGTTTCATGTATATAGGATTATGCTTCAAAATGTTTAAATATCATGTTTTTGTATTTGGAAGAGTTTTGGACAAAACGTATTTTTCATTCAAAATCCAAGTTTTAGAAAATACAGTTTTTGGTTTTTGGTAAAAATGATAAGAGACAAAAATAGTTCATATTGATTGATATTTGAGCTAAACTTTTTACCACATGTTTATATATCAATGCAAAATGATAAAACTATTTTTGGTGATTTTTAGGAGTGTTAAAAGATTTTTCAAAATATTTTTAAAACTATTTTTCTGTCCATTCCAGACTTCATCCAGTCGACTAGTCTTCTGACTAGTCGACTTGGCTAGAAGTCGGTCGACCGGGTCGGTCGACCGACGTGCACAAATCTGTGCACGTTTGGAAGTCTTTGGACGGTCGACCGTCCCGGTCGACCGGTCTGAGAGCAGAGCTCTCTGTTTGTTTGGGTCGACCGGGCCGGTCGACCGTAGCCTGCAACGGCTATTTTCTTTGAACTAGCGGTCGACCGGGCCGGTCGACCGTGCTAGCCGTTTGAACAGTAACGGCTAGTTTTCTGAGCTGGTTTATTTTTGTCCTTTTCTCACTTAATTATGTTTAAGTGACATGTTTTGGTTCTAATACTTTCTGATTAGCCTTAAATATGTTTTATCTCCTAACCCTAGCCCTCTCCTATAAATAGGGGTGTTTAGGGAGAGGTTGGTTACTAGAAAAATTATCAAAATTTCCAAAAGTTTAAGGCTTTCAAAAAGACTTGGTTTCTTGGTTTTTGTGCTGAAATTCTCTCTCATTTTCTGAAGTGCTTTCAAGAATTCTCTGATTTCATTTTCTTTTCTCCTTACACACAAGAGCTTCATTCCTACTCATTATTTCTCTAAGGACCTTTGTAAGGGAAGAGAATTTTGCAAGAGAGAGTTTGTGGTCTTTTGACTACTCAGAGATTGCTTGTACTTGAGATTGTGGAGTTGGGTACTCCGGTGTATTTGTGACATCTTTGTGATAGTGGAAGTGGTTGGAATCCTTCTGGGGAAGGCGGGGAAGTAGAGCTGGGTGCTCGAACCTCGATAACAAATCTCGGTGTTTGCGTTTGGTTTACTTGCTCTTATTTCTTGCTCTATTTTCATTGCTCTTATTACTTGCTCTCTACATTCATTGCTATATTCACTTGCTTTGTGAGATTGTTGCTTCATAATTTTTAATTTGTGCATTGATTAGCATTATCACCTATTCACCCCCCTCTAGGTGATTTTCAATTGGTATCAGAGCTTGGACTCTAGGTTTTGGCTTAACATCCATAGAGAGATCCTTAAAATTTGCTAATCAACATTTGCATTCCATTTGTCATCACTAGTAAACATGGCCGATAACATCAAAACCCCTCCTAAATTTGATGGACTCAACTTCCCTATTTGGAAGGTTAGGATGACTATCTTTTTGCAATCCTTAGGTAGCTTAGTGGCTAAATCATTGACCAAACCCTATGTTGCACCCGATAGTGATGAGAGCACATGGACCGACTTCAACTTTAGAGAATATGAGGCTAACTCCAAGGCCCAAAATTCCCTCTTAACCGCCTTGAATGAGGATGACCTTACACGGGTAATTCATTGCCAATCCGCCTATGAGATTTGGCAACATTTATTGGTCACACACGAAGGGACTTCACAAGTCAAGAGAGCTAAGATAGATCTCTTGAGGTCCCAATATGAGTCTTTTAAAATGATTGATGATGAATCTATTGATTGTATGATTACTCGATTTACTAAAATCACCAATGGTCTTTCTTCTTTAGGTGATGATATTTCCAATGATCAAAAGGTGCGGAAAGTGATTCGGGCTCTTCCTACATCATGGGAGATAAAGGCCACCACCTTGAAGGAATTAAACGACAAGGACGAGATGGACCTCATTAGTCTCATTGGGAACTTAAAGACCCATGAGATGGAAAAGAAAGCAAGAGAAGAGGCCGCTCCACTAAAGAAGAAATCCTTGGCCTTCAAGTCTTCATCCACTCTTGAAGACGATGAAGAAGATGAAGAAGAAGATGAGGAGCTATCACTACTTGTTCGCAATGTGAAGAGAATGTACCGGAGGAACAAGCTCAACTTCCGAAGGAAATTTGAAGGCAAAGAGGAGAGGAGAATTATATGCTACAATTGCCGAAAGCCCGGACACATCATGGCGGATTGCCCGGAGTTCAAGAAGAAGATGACCTCCTCCTTCAAGCCAAAGAAATCGGAAGAAAAGAAAGCGTACAAGGCAACTTGGGATTCGGAAAGCGAGTCCGAGGAAGAGGCGGATGTAGCGAATATGTGTTTCATGGCAAACACACCAAAGGTAACCCCTCAACCTCTTGATGATGAAGATGATGAATTAAGTAAGGAAGTTCTTGTTCATGCCTTTGTTGAACTTTCTGAAACTTATGATAATAAGAAGATTGAATGTCTTAAATTGCAAAAAGAAGTTGCTTTTCTCAAAAATCAACTTGCTATGGTTTCTAAAGAAAAGGATGATATTTCTTCTAATCTTATTTCTATTCAAAATGAGTTTAATGCCTACAAGGTTTCTTGTAAAGGAAAATCTCCTATTGTTGATGAAAAAGAAATTTCCTCTCTAAAAACTAAAATGGTTGATTTTGAAAAAGTTTTGAAAGATTGTGCTTTTAACACTAAGAAACTTGAAGAAAAGTTTTCCAAAAAGCACACCTCTCATGCTAAAAATTCACATGCTCACACTACACATAACACTTCTCATGCTAAATCTTTTCATGCTCACAACTCTCATGCTCACAAATCACACACTCACTATGCTTTTAAATATGGTAGAGTATATAGATGCACATATTGTGGTAAGAATGGACATTTAGCTAAATTTTGCTATGACCAAGTTAATAGATCAAATAATCTTGTTTGGGTTAATGAAACTAACCCTCTAGGACCCAAGAAAATGTGGGTACCAAAATCAAGTCCTAAATTATTTGATGTAGGTACACACCAAGGCTCCAAGACGTAGGGAGCGGTGGTACCTTGATAGTGGTTGTTCAAGACATATGACGTGGGATATCAATAACTTTACAACCCTATCAAGGTACGAGGAAGGTGGCTCCGTCACCTTCGGGGATGACTCCAAAGGCACTATCATCGGTATAGGTAACATTCAAATTGGTGCATCTCCCATTATAGAAAATGTTGTACTTGTTGATGGTTTGAAACATAATTTGCTTAGTATTAGTCAATTTTGTGATCGTGGACTTAAAGTTGTTTTTGATGATACTTCTTGCAAGATTTTTGATATTAAATCCAATGATTGTATTCTTACCGGTTTTCGTGATGATAATGTTTATATTATTGACATGCTTAATGTGGAATGTTCTACTAAATGCTTAAATGCTTTTGATGAAAATTCTTGGCTTTGGCATAGAAGATTAGGACATGCATCTTTTGACCATCTTTCTAGGATTAATTCTAAGGATTTGGTGAAGGGTATACCTTGCTTGAAGTTTGAGAAAGACCGCATTTGTGGTGCGTGCCAACTTGGGAAACAAACCAAGTCTTCCTTCAAACCAATCAAGGATATCATGTCAACTAGGCCTTTAGAATTAATTCATATGGATCTTTTTGGACCTACTAAAACTAAGAGCTTAAATGGTAGTAGATTTGCATTTGTTTTAGTTGATGATTTTTCCCGTTTCACTTGGGTTTTCTTCTTGGAACACAAAGATCAAACTTTCTCTCATTTCAAAATTTTTCGAAAAAGGGTTGAAAAAGAAAAAGGTTTTCCGATTTTGAAAATAAGGAGTGATAGAGGTGGTGAGTTTGTTAACCAACTCTTCATGACTTATTGTGATGAAAAGGGAATTAAGCATGAAATGTCTTGTCCTAGAACTCCACAACAAAATGGAGTTGTAGAAAGGAAAAATAGAACACTTCAAGAGATGGCTAGGACAATGATAAGTGAGTATGACCTCCCTCATTATCTATGGGCCGAGGCCGTAAACACCGCATGCTATATATCAAATCGTATTTATTTATGTAAAAATTCTTCCAAAACATCTTTTGAAATGTATCATTCTAGAAAACCTAATGTTTCATATTTCAAAGTTTTTGGATGCAAGTGTTTTGTTTTGAACACTAAAGATAACTTGGGTAAATTTGATGCTAAGGCTTATGAAGCAATCTTTGTTGGATATTCTACAACTAGTAAAGCTTATAGAGTATTCAATAGATCTTCACTTACCATCGAAGAATCCATGCATGTTAAATTTGAAGAATCTAATGTGTTTGTTGAGAATGTTGTAGAGATTGAACCATTAGGTGAAGACATGGAGAGACTATCCTTGAAGGACTCACCCGCTCAAGATGATAAGCAAGAACCAATTGGTGACGTTCAAGAGGATAAAGAGGAAAGCTCTCAACCGCTTCCTAAAGCTTGGAGATATGCCACAAATCATCCCAAGGAGCTCATCTTAGGTGATGCATCTAAAGGGGTAACAACTCGCTCCAAACTCCATGACCTATGTGGTAATTTTGCTTTCATTTCTCATTTTGAACCCAAAAGCATCCTCGAAGCCGAGGCGGACTCATATTGGTTGCTAGCCATGCAAGAGGAACTCAATCAATTTGAGCGCAACCAAGTTTGGCACCTTGTTCCTAGGCCCCACGATAGACCAATAATTGGTACTAAGTGGATCTTTAGAAACAAGATGGATGAGTCCGGAAATGTGATTAGGAATAAGGCTAGGTTAGTGGCCCAAGGTTACACTCAAGTTGAGGGAATTGACTTTGAGGAGACCTTTGCACCCGTAGCACGGCTTGAAGCCATACGGATGACACTAGCTTTTGCATCTTTCAAAAATTTTAAACTTTTTCAAATGGATGTGAAAAGTGCATTTTTGAATGGTTTTATAAATGAAGAAGTTTATGTTGCTCAACCTCCCGGTTTTGTTGATCATGTTCATCCCGATTTTGTTTTTAAACTTGATAAAGCTTTGTATGGATTGAAACAAGCTCCAAGAGCTTGGTATGAAAGGCTTTCTAGTTTTCTCATTTCAAATGATTTTATTAAAGGCAAAGTAGATACAACACTATTCACTAAGCATGTTGATAATGATATTTTAATTGTGCAAATTTATGTTGATGATATAATTTTTGGTTCTACTAATGAGTTTTTATGCAAGGAATTTGAAAAGGTTATGCAATGTGAATTTGAAATGTCTTCAATGGGTGAGCTTAATTTCTTTCTTGGACTCCAAATCAAGCAATTGCAAGATGGGAACTTCATATGTCAAGCCAAATACGCAAAGGAACTCGTAAAGAAGTTTGGACTTGAAGACTCAAAGGTTTGCAACACTCCCATGGCAACTACCACCAAGCTTGATAAGGATGACCAAGGTAAAAATGTTGATATTAAATTGTATAGAAGCATGATAGGTAGTCTTTTGTATTTGACGGCAAGTAGGCCGGATATCATGTTTAGTGTGTGTCTTTGTGCTAGATTTCAATCGTGTCCCAAAGAGTCCCATCTTATTGCGGTAAAACGCATTATTCGTTATATTAAGGGAACGATTGGAATGGGTCTATGGTATCCGAAAATCGGAGATTTCTCAATGACGAGTTATTCGGATGCCGACTATGCGGGTTGTAGAGTAGATAGAAAGAGTACTAGTGGGACATGTCAATTTCTTGGTAATTGTCTTGTTTCATGGTCCTCTAGGAAACAAAATTCCGTAGCTCTCTCAACCGCCGAGGCGGAGTATGTTGCCGCGGGGGCTTGTTGTGCACAAGTCCTTTGGATGAAACATACTCTCCTTGATTATGATTTGCATTATAACCATATAAAAATATTTTGTGATAATACTAGTACTATACATATGACAAAGAATGCAAATCAACATAGTAAGACCAAGCACATTGAGATTAGATATCACTTTCTTAGAGATCATTTTGAGAAAGGAGATATAGATATTGATTATGTTTCTACGGATTTGCAACTTGCCGATATTTTCACTAAACCACTTGATTTTGCTAGATTTTCATTCATTTGTGGTGAACTTAATGTTTGTGTTATTGAATAAAATGTTTTCTTAACCCTTTTTGATGTATGACAAAAAGGGGGAGAATGAGTTTATGTATGGAAATATGAGCTCATATGGTTTTGGTTCCATATGAGTTTATATATGTTTTGAGATTTTGATGTGTTTTCATGAATTCTTGTAATTTGAGTTTAAGTGTTTTGCAAGTGTTTTTGGTTGTTGGTTTCATGATGTTTACTTGCAAATTACAAATTACATGGTTTTTCTTTGTTTAATATAGCATAATTTGAGCGGGAGCTTTCTCCTCCCCTATACTTTTGTTTATAGCCTATTTGTTTTGTCATCATCAAAAAGGGGGAGATTGTTGGCCCAAAAGGTTACACTCTCCAATTGTTTAGAGTTTTGATGATAACAAAACAAATAAGTGCTATTTGGTACTAATTAGTTTGTTTAGATAAGTTTCAGGTTAGTACCATATTTGGAGGCCATTGCTTAGCTATTGCAAGAATTTCTAGGTTCATGAAGCAAAGAAGGCTTTTTGCACATCAAGGAAGGAACATAGAAGAGAAGACTCTAGCAAGGCATCGCATGGCTCAAGACTTCAAGATTGCTCAAGATAATTTATTAGATTTGCTTTTAGTTTAGAATTTTGTTAAAGAATAGTGAATAGGTTTGAAGCTCTATCACACACGTTTTTGCGCACATCTTGTTTCCTAACATAAATAGTTTGTATACAATCTTCAACCTACAAACTTATTTTGATATACATAATCATGTGTTTTAAGTTTTGTGTTTTATCAAAACTTATTTTGGTATTGGAATTTATGACAAAAACTTTGATGTACATATGTTTCATGAATATAGGATTATGCTTCAAAATGTTTAAATATCATGTTTTTGTATTTGGAAGAGTTTTGGACAAAACGTATTTTTATTCAAAATCCAAGTTTTAGAAAATACAGTTTTTGGTTTTTGGTAAAAATGATAAGAGACAAAAATAGTTCATATTGATTGATATTTGAGCTAAACTTTTTACCACATGTTTATATATCAATGCAAAATGATAAAACTATTTTTGGTGATTTTTAGGAGTGTTAAAAGATTTTTCAAAATATTTTTAAAACTATTTTTCTGTCCATTCCAGACTTCATCCAGTCGACTAAGTCTTCTGACAAGTCGACTTGGCTAGAAGTCGGTCGACCGGGTCGGTCGACCGACGTGCACAAATCTGTGCACGTTTGGAAGTCTTTGGACGGTCGACCGTCCCGGTCGACCGGTCTGAGAGCAGAGCTCTCTGTTTGTTTGGGTCGACCGGGCCGGTCGACCGTAGCCTGCAACGGCTATTTTCTTTGAACTAGCGGTCGACCGGGCCGGTCGACCGTGCTAGCCGTTTGAACAGTAACGGCTAGTTTTCTGAGCTGGTTTATTTTTGTCCTTTTCTCACTTAATCATGTTTAAGTGACATGTTTTGGTTCTAATACTTTCTGATTAGCCTTAAATATGTTTTATCTCCTAACCCTAGCCCTCTCCTATAAATAGGGGTGTTTAGGGAGAGGTTGGTTACTAGAAAAATTATCAAAATTTCCAAAAGTTTAAGGCTTTCAAAAAGACTTGGTTTCTTGGTTTTTGTGCTGAAATTCTCTCTCATTTTCTGAAGTGCTTTCAAGAATTCTCTGATTTCATTTTCTTTTCTCCTTACACACAAGAGCTTCATTCCTACTCATTATTTCTCTAAGGACCTTTGTAAGGGAAGAGAATTTTGCAAGAGAGAGTTTGTGGTCTTTTGACTACTCAGAGATTGCTTGTACTTGAGATTGTGGAGTTGGGTACTCCGGTGTATTTGTGACATCTTTGTGATAGTGGAAGTGGTTGGAATCCTTCTGGGGAAGGCGGGGAAGTAGAGCTGGGTGCTCGAACCTCGATAACAAATCTCGGTGTTTGCGTTTGGTTTACTTGCTCTTATTTCTTGCTCTATTTTCATTGCTCTTATTACTTGCTCTCTACATTCATTGCTATATTCACTTGCTTTGTGAGATTGTTGCACCATAATTTTTAATTTGTGCATTGATTAGCATTATCACCTATTCACCCCCCCTCTAGGTGATTTTCAATCCTTTCTTCATGTAATGCATATATGTAGGGAAGTTAACTTTGCGTCTTCCTCTTCATGAATGTATATCGCATATATTGTTATTATTGATTTGAGTTTACCCCTTTATTGATTCTTTGTTTCGGACAAAAAGGGGGAGAACATTGTTTTGTTTTACTTTAGCCCCTTTGTTGATGATTGACAAAAAGGGGGAGAATTATTTGAGTTTATATGTATGTTTTATTTGCATGTTTTGTTTATCTAGAAACATAGTTTTTATTAGTTTGTTGTTTTAATTGGTATCAAGAGCATGTTTTTGTTTTTGGTTTATGCATGTCTATGCATTATCATGTTTAATATTCCTTGTATATTTTATTGTTTATTGCTATGCATGAGTTAAGGGGGAGCTTCTTTGAAGCTTAACTTTAATCCATGCATATATAACTCCATGAGTTTTGTCATCATCAAAAAGGGGGAGATTGTTGGCCCAGAGGCATTCCACTCTAGTTTTGATGATGATTAACTCATGTAGTTATGTTTACTAATAATCTTGTGATGTTTAGTTTCAGATCATTAATCAAGATATTAGTTGGCGATTAGCTACATCAAAGGAGTTTTGAAGCCTTTCACATGGTGATTCAAGAGCCCGAGCATAAAGATCATACATAGCACTCGTTGGAGTCTAGCTCGGTAGATCACGGAGTTTTGGATCGAGTCAACTTGAAGATAGAGATCGTCAAGAAGACTTAGGTATCCTATTTTAATTTGTGTTTTAGATCCATGTGTAAAGATTAGATAGTATGATATGCTCAAGTTCACAATACACACACGTTTCATATTTTGGATTTAGTTTTTCGGTTTTTGGTTTAACCGATGTTGGTTTTCATGAATAGAGAGTATCAATACAAGTTTACATGATTTAATGTATATTAGATATTTTCTATATACATCTATGCTTCAACTATTTAAACGAACTTAGCCTGATATGCCTATTCATGTATTTAGTGTTTTGGTATTTTGACAAAACATATTTTGGAATTAAAAGACAAAAACAATGATATGTATATGTTTCATGTATATTGGACCTATGTCCATACACAACATGCTTTAAAATGATTAAGTATCATGTTTTTGTATTTGGATATGTTTTGGACAAAGTTTATTTGAAAAATCAAAGTTTGAAAAAATACAATTTTTAGTTTTCGAAAATATTTGTAAGACACAAAAATGGTTCAAAATGTTTGATATTTGTGTTGAAATTTTTAACACATGTTTGTATATCATATAAAATGTTAGAAACTATTTTTGTGAATTTTTAGAAAATTTATGAGAATTTTTAGAATATTTTTAAACTCAGTTTTCTGACCCAGAACCCAGCCTGCCAGGCTCTTGCGGTCGACCGGACCCAGAGTCGGTTGACCGGAACGGTCGACCGACGTGCACACACCTGTGCACGTTGGCCAGGCACTTGGGCGGTCGACCGTGCGGTCGACCGGCCGGTCGACCGCTGGCTTCCAACGGTCATATTTTTGACCGTTGGTGGTCGACCGGGCGGTCGACCGCCAGCCGCCAAAGGCTAGTTTTTGGATTTGGGCTATATAAACCCTATTTGCTTGGGATTTTGGCTAAGGTTTTTGAGAAGAAAAATTTCCCTATTCTCTGGTTTTTCAAAGTAAGTTTTCAAAAGTGTTTAAGAGCCTAAAAGATTTCATCTTATTTGTTTTGAAGTGTTTGTTTTATTTCAAAGAAAATAGGTTTTTGGGAATTAGTTTCTTGAACGAAAAATCTATATCTATTTGTTATTTTCCCAAGAGATTTTCTTTGATCAAAACACTTGTTTTCCACTTGAGCTATATCCTCTATCCTATTCAATAGGATCATTTATTTGTGGGAAAAGGATTTGGTTTGTGGTTGAGATATACCACTTGTTGTAAACCCCTTTCTTTGTTGGTTGCTCCCTCTTTGGTAGAGGTTGAGGTTGTGGTTTACTCCCTCTTGGTGAGGTGGAGTTGGTTGGTATTTGTATCCCTCTTCGGTAGAGGTGGATTGTGCTTGTATCCCTCTCGATGAGGTGGATTTGGTTGTATTGGTGGAGTTCGGTACTCCGGTCTTTGGTAGACCATTTGTATTGCCTCGGTGGAGGTTGTATTGGTTGAGAGAGGAGTTCGGTACTCCTAGTGGATTGGAAATCCTTCTCGGTGAAGGCGGGGACGTAGAGCTCGATGCTCGAACCTCGAAACACATCTTGTTGTTTGCGTTTGATCAATTATCTCTCAACCCTCTCTCTCTTTTATTTGTGCATTGCATCATTCATATTGTCATATCTTATATGCTTGTGTTGTGCCTTGCATCTATTCATATTGCTCATTCATATTATATGCTTGGCTTGTGTGTGTGTGTGCCTCACTTATGCTTAACCACGAGAGCTTCATATAGCGCCTCAACTCTTATTCAGAGGAATCAAGAGGAGTTAGTCCAGAGCCCTTTACGGGGAATTCCGCTACACTCGTTGGTTGCATTAAGTGTAGCTGCAAATTAGTTTTGTAATTCCGCATTTAGTTCTTAGATTAGCCTTATCAACTATTCACCCCCCCTCTAGGTATTTCATTTAGAATATGTATGTATATTTTTAGTTTTGAATAAAACATACATATACCTTGAAGTTTGTTTTTTAAGGAAACATAAATTTTTATGATTTTCATATTGTTTGATAAAAAGAATTTCATGTTTATTTTGAGCTTTATTGATTATCTTCATGGA
Source organism: Agave tequilana (assembly GCA_038442645.1). Taxonomy (NCBI): domain Eukaryota; kingdom Viridiplantae; phylum Streptophyta; class Magnoliopsida; order Asparagales; family Asparagaceae; genus Agave; species Agave tequilana. The sequence goes on from JAVJIF010030386.1 coordinate 133,626, forward strand.
TATGTTATTTACATGATTCTTGCGCACTCACATTTTATTTGTTTTCTCATGATTATGTTTTCATGAGCATTTATGAGCTTTATAGATCTTGAGTGACAATTTTTGTGTTCTTAGCAATGATTCATGTGATATATGATTTGATTTCATGCTTGAAGGATCTTTAACTAGTTTTTCAAAATTACTTTAAACTAGTTATTTATTCTTCATTTGGTAGTATTTTCAAATTTACAACTATTTTCAAAATCATATTTTTGAAAACTTCTACCCTTTTAAGGGAGGATGGTTGGGTGACTTCTTGTGTGCATTATTGAAAATCTATTTAAACATGTACATGAATAAGGTGGATAGTTATGAGTAATACACATGATCTTCATGATATTTCACTTTCTGTATACTAATATATATATATATATATATATATATATATATATATATATATATATATATATATATATATATGTATGCTTCAAATTTCAATAATATCAATTTCAATTGGTATTCCTTTTTTTCATACATATATATTTTAATTGTGCTTGATTTACAATATCCATTACATGTTTAAAGCACAAATTATGTTTATGCTAAGCTTAACTTAAAGTTAAATATAAATTGGTATCTTTATAAGCTTATGCATTATTTTCAATTGGTATTTCAATTGACATTTTATTTGGTATCAAATTTTCAATATATTTCAATTGGTATCTAAAATATAAAATGTTTTACTTTAAATTGGTATCAAAAATACAAAATGTTTTACGTTCATTGGTACAAAATGTTTTACGTTCATTGGTATCAAAATTTATTTTTGTTAACTTAAGAGAATATTCAAAAATTTGTTTTAAAGTGATTTCAAAATTTGTTGATATGTATTGCCTATATGTAAGGGGAGCTTAACATCTCTTCTATATATAGATTCATGTTGAGTGTATCGTATATTGAGGAGCTTGACATCTCTTCTTTATGTGGTACACGTGTGTAGGGGGAGCTTAACATCTCCACTTATGCATTGTATATTATGCTTTATATGAGTTAGGGTTTTGTCATCTCTTCTTCATGTATTGCATGTATGAAGTGGGAGCTAACTTCACGTCTCTCTCTCTCTTCATGAATGTATATTGCATATATATATTTATTGTTTGATTTGTTTTTGCCTCTTTATTGATGATTTGACAAAAAGGGGGAGAACAATTTTGAGAGTTTATATATGCATGTTTATTTTCTTGTTTATGCATATATGCTTTGTTTATGTAAGAAGAGAAGAATTTGATTTTATGCATGTTTATCTCCTTATTTATGCATATATATTTGTTTTGTTTAATGCACTTCATTGAATATATTTATGTTTATTATTATGCATGAGTGAAGGGGGAGCTTCTATGAAGCTTATCTTTAATCTATGCATATAAAACTTCATGAGTTTTGTCATCATCAAAAAGGGGGAGATTATTGGCCCAAAGGCCCATCGCTCTAGTTTTGATGATGATTAACTCATGTAGTTATGTATTAATGATCTTGTGTTTAATTAGTCTCAGATATTTGATCAAGATCTTAGTAGGTATTTAGCTTCATTCAAACGATTCAAAGTCAAGTTTTGGAGCTAGCACGTGTTGATTCAAGAGCTCGCGCATCAAGATCGCATCAAGTACTCAAGAGGAGTCTAGCTCATAGGATCAAGGTTTGGACCAAGTCAAGAAGGAGAAAAAGATTTTTAGAAGACTTGTGTCGGGTTTTGTAAGTGTCAAGATTTGTTTTTAGATAAAATATAAAGGATAGATTAGTTGGTGGATTTCTCAAGTACATTTACATACACACAAAATTTATATATGTTTTAGAAAATACTGTTTTAGTTTTTTAAGCTTCAAAATATACATATGTTTTGTCAAAACTTAATTTAGAGCTTATTGTCAAAAACATAGATATTTCATCTCGTATGTGTAGTGGATCATATCCATACACAATAAGCTTCAAAAGTATTTAAAATATCTTATTTTTGTGTTTGGAGAAGTTTTGGAAAAATTATTTTTTAATTTGGAGATTGTTTTTGAAAAATACGGTTTTTGTTTAATGCTAAAATTTCTACATCACAAAAATAGTTCAAAATATTTGTAATATGTTTTGCTTTTTAATCAAACATGTTTGTATATCAATGTTTATCAATGAACTTACTTTTTGTAGAATTTATGAGAATTTATGGGATTTTATTAAAGATAAAATGACCAAGTTTTAATCCCTAAAAATGTTTGACCAGGCCTTCTGTCGGTCGACCAGACGGTTGACCGAGACAGAAGTCGGTCGACCGGTCGACCGATGTGAACAAACGTGCACAGCTAGTTTGGCTGGAGGGCCGGTCGCCCGACCCGGTCGACCGCCAAGATAGCTCTGCTCTCTGAATTTGGCCTCGGTTGACCGGACGGTCGACCGGTAGAGAGCTCTGCTCTCTGTATCTAGGTCTCGGTCGACTGGGTGGTCGACAGGTGGCACAATGATCAAAAATTTGACCGGTGGGTGGTCGATTGGGCGGTCGACCGACAGGCGCGTCAGCTGCTGATATGGCCTCCAACGGCCATATTTTGGGAGCCTAAATTGGGTTCTCTAGGACTGTTTTCGACAAGATTTTAAGAGAGTTTTTGAGCTAGTTTTTCCTATCTCTCTAAGTGTTTATTTCCACTTGTTTTATAGCCAAATACTTACATATCAAAAGGAGAGTATATCAAGAGTGTTTTCAAAAGTGAATTCTTGAGTTTTTTTTACCACAAATTCTATCCAAGTTTTTTTCACACATACTTGAGCTTTTCATTGCTATATCCATCCTATAGGAGAGTTGTTATGAGAGTGTTTTTAGGTGATCAAAGTCTTTAGATCACCAAGTATTCTACTTTGTATTTGAGGAGGCGAACTTGCGGGTTCGTGTTATTTCGAGTTCTTGTGGGAGCTCAGTGTAGAGGTGCGGCATCGGCAAGCTAGTGTGCTTGCGTGTGTTGTTCGTACAGGAACAAGAGAGGGACTAGTGAGTCGAAGGAGTTCTAGTGTGAACTCATTGTAGGTGTTGCGGCACCGGGTGATCCGGTGGGATCAATTCTAGTGGAAATCCTTCATAGTGTTGAAGGCAGGGACGTAGAGCAATGGTGCTCGAATCTCGAAACAAATCTCCCGTGTTTGTGATTGCTCCTCTATATCTCACTTGTGTTTATATCTAGCTTGCTTATATTGCTTTTATCTTCATATGCTTTATATATCTTATGCCTTATTGTTGTATGCTTGGGATTGTTTACTCACACTCGTATTCAACCAAGAGTGCCATAATGGCACCTCAACTCTTATCTTGAGGAATCTTGAGGAGATAGTCCAGAGTCCTTCACCAAAAATTCGACTACACTCTTTGGTTATACCTTATGTGTTTACATAAATAGTTTTTAATTTGCATAAATAGTTTTTAATTCCACATTATTCATCATTAGATTGCTTATAACTTATTCACCCCTCTCTAGGTGAACTTTAGGACTTTCTATGGGTTAAGGTGGATCCTTTGGATGTAACAACAAACCCTAGGAATTTACCGCTGGCTACCCCCAAGAAAGATTTAGTGGGGTTCATTTTTAACTGATGTGCCCGCATGATATCAAATACAGTCTTTAGATCTGCTACGTGATCGCCCTTGGCAAGGCTTTTTATTGCAATGTCATCGATGTAACATTCTACTGTTTTGCGTATATGCTCGTGAAAAATTGCATTCATAGCTCTCTGGTATGTTGCCCCTACGTTCTTTAATCTGAAAGGTATGACAATATAGCAGTATACCCTTAATGGCGTCTTGAAAGATGTATGCTTTTCATCATCAGGGTATATCTTAATTTGATTATATCCTAGAATCCATCCATAAAGGACATTGATTGGGGGAAAACCGCACACAAAAAGTGTATATTTTGAAGTTAAGAGTTAAAGTGTGTGTGATTTGGCTTCCTTAATACTTCCGTTATAGCATAGAGGCTAAAACGAGTCGAATCCATATAGACGGGATGCGATAGAAGCTTTACCAGTTGATTCACGAGTATGTTAAAAGTTCTTCAATGTTTGAAAGAATGAAAAGAAAAGAAAATAAAGAATGAAAAGAGAAGTACGGTGAAACACAAAGAAGTGGAAAACATAGAAAAGAATATATTTGTGATTTTTGATAGTATTTCTAAAATAAAGTGAAAAAGAAAGAAATCCATGGCTACTAACTACTAATGGCTCGACCAACATGCTAACCTCTTAGTGATAGTTGCCTCACATGTATCATTGGCCATCACTAGTCCTTGGTTCAAGAGCTTTTCAAAGCATGACCCATATGTTAACTCATCACATCCAAACTCAACAAAACAAGGGCAAGCTACACTTAAACCATAAAAACTAAATAAGAGTAAGCATGGAGTAAAGTAATGTTAGCTTGTCAGAGAGTCAGGATGTTAGAGTGTTAGATCCATCATCATGAGCCATCAATGGCTCTTGCAAGAGCAAGGCCAAGTAGAGGCTATTAGGTTCATGTGAATTATCAAGTAAGAAGTTAGACTAGTTAGTGGTTAGTAGTTAGTTGTCATGAGAGAAAAGATTAGCTAAACATGTAAAAAGTTAGAGAAGAAGCAAATAGAGATAAAGGAAGAATCTTTCATAGAGTGTCACCCTCCATTACAAGAACTTTCTCTTCTATCCTATGATCACTCTTTTTCCTATTATATGATCTATAAAAATAGAAAACACAAAAGAAGAAGAAGAATAACTAACCTAAACTAGCCTAAACTACAACAAGGAGAAGAAACTACCCTAACTCTCTGTATATTCTTCACTGAAGAACCCCAGGGGGTATATATAGGCACCAGCGGAAAGGGGGCCAGGAGGACAACCCATGGCCCAAAGCACGGGCACGGCTACGCCCGCTCGGCCGTGAAAACACAGCCATAGTCGCCTTTTCGCAGCTCTTCTAGAGCCACGCGCGACGCCTGCTACCACGCGCTGTCGCTTTTGTCCCCTGACAGCTGGATGTCCCAGTTCTAGTTTTGGGCCCTTGGTTTTGACGAATCAGCTCTCCAAAGTCAATGGCTATATTATAGGCCTTTAATCACCCATTAAATGGTAATTTAGGGTCTTCTTCTTCATTACACACCATAGACCTAGAAACATGCAAAAGAGGTGATATTAGCAAAATTTAATATTTAATAAATGTGAAGATGTGGTATGAAATATACAGTTTTAGAGACTAATCACACCCCCACACTTATCTTTTACTCGTCCCGAGCAAAACAAAAACTAAAGAAATTATTACATCACTTTCGCAGGTGACGCGATTGCACTGAGCATGTGCAACAAGCCGTTAAACCTCTAGGTTTCCCTAGAGGAGGAGTTTTGTCTCCTAAGGGTTTTCAGCTGATTACACCCACAAAATCCATCAAGAAAGAAATCAAATATTAGTATTTTGAAAATTCATTTTGAAATAGAGAAAAGTATTGAAGTATTTTTGTGAAAATATAAGTGATCCAAGGTCAGAGGTTAACCAGAAATTGTTCTTCCTTAAACTAAGTCGAAATACAAAATCTTGTTATAAGTTAAATGTAAGAATCTAAAATTGAATCGATTCTTTGATCTTTCACAAAACTCTTAGAAAAATATGGACTTTGTGAACTGTGGAGATTTTTAAGATATCGACTCTAACTTTCATGCAATTTATTTGTGTATATATATAAATTTATTATATATTTTTTCTTCCTTTAGTTTTTTTAGGCTTTCTTATTTACCCGGGTAGTGAGCTTTTAGCCGGTGACTCCAAACCAGGTAATCTTAGGGCACCAGATGAGAAAACATCCCTCGGACTCAAGGACTCGAGTATCCAAGGCCACAGAACTAAAGGGGATTATTTTTATTTTTGTCCACCATTTTAGGTGTGAATAATCATGTAAGTCTTTGTTTCAATCTCAAAAATTGTGTAAGTGTGAAGTGCATAAATCTAAGGCAAAAAATTCAAGATCAAATTACTTTCCAATCTTACTTCCTTATCCTAAAATTTAAACAAGATCTATTAGTTTGACTTCATTTAAAAATTCATAATTTTAGGTCTTCCTAATTCCTAAGATAATCTTAATTTTCTTAAAAATAAATCAAAACTATTTATCTGTTTTAAAAAAGGTTTTGTAAAAGGAAAAGAAAAGAGTTTTTATATAAAAGAAAATTTTAAAAATTTCCTAAGAAGAAGTGTAAAAGAAAGAAAATGTAAAACTACCTATGTTAGTAAACCCTCCCCCACACTTATCTCAGCATTATCCTCAATGCATCGGGATGTGTATATACATGAAACAAATGGGAAGGGAAGGAAAATTACCCAATCAAGATATCGTGGATCTTACAGAAACCCACCAATGACCTCTCTAATATGACCTAATAAAAGAATGATTGAATGAATAGCCTTATTGAAAAAATTATCCTCATCTAATTTTCAATTTTCAAAAATAATTACTGAGTCATTTTCTTCAACATTCTTGTCCAACAATGAAGAGTGATTTTGGGAGATGATTGATTTAGACTCAAATAGAAGAGGAGTAAAAACTGATACCGACTCGAGAATTTGATTCAGATCAAGTCGAGATTCAAAAAGAGGAGTCAAAATTGGTTCAAAAATGGGGTCCAAACCAAAGAATTGATGTTCGCACACTTTTTCCGGCAATGAAGTGTGATCATAAGAGATTGGTGATTCAATTTCACGGTGTACTGGTACAGGATTCAATGTTGACTCCGGAATAGAGAAAAAATTGGTAAAAGTGCCGGAGTCATTATTTAATCAAAAAGTGAAATGGAATTACCAACTTGAGGTTCAAGTTCACTTTCAAGCTCAAGTTCAATTTCGAGAAAAGGATAACTTGCCAAAATGTCAAGGTGGCTTTCAAAATTTTAGGCAAGTTCAAAAGGATGCAAGGAAATTGATTCTGATTTTCGTCCACAGAAGGAATATGAATGGGTGAAATGATCGATTCAGTTTCAGAATTATGGGAATCAAAACTGGCTCAAAGAACGTTACTTAGTTCAAGTAACACTACAGGAGTCGATATTGATTTAAGGATTGGACTCGAATCGCTAAATTGAAGCTCAGGTTCTTCAAGTTCAATTTCAGGAATTGGATAACTTGTCAAACTATCAAGAATTTAATGTTGGACAAGTTCAGGTTGGTATGATGAAATTGAAGCTGGATTTCCAAAATGACAAGATTCTTGAGTCATATGAACATCTGATGGACATCGAAACTTATTCATATTTTGTATTATTCGCTCGGTCTCTTGAACAAATTTCATAGTTTTTTCCCACAATGATTTTTTTGATTGGTTCTGAAAAAGAACTATATGAATTTTGAAATTTTGTGGATATGATGAGGCCATATTGTTTTCAAATTATTTTTGGACCTCATCGCTTCTTCCAAAGTCCTTTGCAATGGTGATTTTTCTTCAATAGGTTGTTCAGGAAAAGGAGGATATGAAGCAGAATTGGGGAATGAATATTGTGAAAATTGTGGACAATGTGGTTGAAAATTTGACTCGGGGGAGGTGAATCCCCATTGACTCTGTGAAGGGTTAAAATTATTTTAAAAATTATAGTCATAGGATTAGGGATACGGGTCATATTGAGTCGGATAATCCCAACCCGGTATATATGGTTGGTTCATATTGTACATAGCTGGGTCGGAGTTATCCAGTCAAATGAGGTCAGGGTGAAATATGGATTCATATTCGGATTGAAAAAATTGTTGTTGTTGAAATTCATATCACAATATGCAAAAAGGAAAACAAACAAACAGAAAAAGAAAAAGAGAACAAGCCTATGCTAGGGTTGACTTAGACCTAGACGACTCCTAACTGGTTAGACTGTCTATGTGGGGTATATTGTCAGAATCTGACCACGAGTTAATCGGCCAGGTAGGGACAAGATTAGTGGGAGATATCCGTGCCAGAGCAACGAGCCTAATTATGCCAAACCACTGTTCTTTGAGGTTTCGCCTTTCAATCCCCAACCTTAAACACCAATTTGACAAGAGTCAACTTCTAACAATTTCCCCTTAGGTCAATCTCTTAAATGAGTCTGCGATGTCCCTAGGGACCAACGTCTAAAAATTTTTATTTAGGCTTGGGTTGTGTGAATGGGGAGGTGATTTTTGGGCTAAGGGAGTGTAATGATTTCCCACCTTATGTTGTATTGGGTGTTGACCTTCAGTTTAATTCGTGCAAATGTGCAATATAGACAAGAATGAACACATAAAGAGAGTAAATCACCCGCGTATTTGTCCTAACTATATGTAATGCAATATGTACACCTCCGTCAAGATCCCTACAACAGAAGAATAAAATATAGTATATTGATATGAAAATTGACACGTACCTATATGCAAATGTCTAAACCATTAAGCATCCAATTCTGTATTTAATTCTTAATTATTATAGTGCAAAGGTAATATAAAAAAATTTAGCAGTAGAGTATAAGAATATACAAGAATTTACCCAACCACACAAAAGCGAGTGTGGACTTCTGCAATGCTAAAGAATTTGATCTGCACACTAAAAAACAAAGAAGAAAAGTTAACAAAACATGAAATCAAACCGTTCCCATTCTCAACAACGATGCCAAAATTTGATCGGGGGAAATCGCACACAAAAAGTGTATGTTTTGAAGTTAAGAGTTAAAGTGTGTGTACTTTGGCTTTCACGATACTCCGTTATAGCATAGAGGCTAAAACGAGTCAAATCCATAAGGACGGGAGGCGATAGAAGCTTTACCGGTTGATTTACGTGTATGTTAAAAGTTCTTCAATGTTTGAAAGAATGAAAAGAAAACAAAATAAATAATGAAAAGAGAAGCACGGTGAAACACAAAGAAGTGGGAAACATAGAAAATAATATATTTGTGATTTTTGATAGTATTTCTAAAACAAAATGAAAAAGAAAGAAAACCCATGGCTACTAACTATTAATGGCTCCACTAACATGTTAACCTCTTAGTGATAGTTGCCTCATATGTATCATTGGCCATCACTAGTCCTTGGTTTAAGAGCTTTTCAAAGTATGACCCATATGGTAACTCATCCCATCCAAACTCAACAAAACAACAGCAAGCTACACTTAAACCATCAAAATTAAATAAGAGCAAGCATGGAGTAAAGTAATGTTAGTTTGTTAGAGAGTTAAGATATTAGAGTGTTAGATCTATCATCATGAGCCATCAATGGCTGTTGCAAGAGTAAGGCCAAGTAGAGGCTATTAGATTCATGTGGATTATCAAGTAAGAAGTTAGACTAGTTAGTGGTTAGTAGTTAGTTGCTATGAGAAAAAAGATTAGCTAAACATGTAAAAAGTTAAAGAAGAAGCAAATAGAGATAAAGGAAGAATCTTTCATAGAGTGTCACCTTCCATTACAAGAACTTTCTCTTTTATCTTATGATCACTCTCTTTCTTATTACATGATCTATAAAAATAGAAAATATAAAAGAAGAAGAAGAACAACTAATCTAAATACCTTGAACTACAACAAGGAGAAGAAACTACTCTAACTCTCTGTATATTCTTCACTGAAGAACCCCAGGGGGGTATATATAGGCACCAAGGGACAGGGGGCCAGGAAGATAACCCCTGGCCCAAAACATGAGTGCGGTAGCGCTCGTACGGCCGCCAAAACGCAGCCATAGCCACGTTTCCGCCATTTCTACGGCTCTTGTAGAGCCGCGAGCGCGGCGCCTGCTGCTGCGCGCTGTCGCATCAGTCCCCTGACAGCTAGATGTCCCAGTTTCTGGTTTTGGCCCCTGGTTTTAACGATTCAGCTCTCCAAAGTCAATGGCTATATTATAGGCCTTTAATCACCTATTAAATGGTGATTTAGGGTCTTCTTCTTTATTGCACATCATGGACCTAGAAACATGCAAGAGATGTGTTATTAGCAGAATTTAATATTTAATAAATGTGAAGATGTGATATGAAATATGCAGTTTTGGAGACTAATTAGACATCCGTTCAAACCCACAGGTGTTGTCGATCATAACATCTGTGATTGGAAGAAGGAATTCATTTTTAGGACAGGCCTCATTTAGATCGCGAAAATCAATGCAAACCCAGATCCTCCCTTTTTTTGGGTAACGGGGACGATATTGGTTACCCAATCAGGGTGTTGTTCCTTCCTGATGAAACTGGAGTCCATAAGCTTCTTGACTTCCGACTGGATTGCTTCCATTATTTCTGGACGGAACCGTCGCTGCTGTTGTTTGACTGGTTTCGCATCCGAATTGATGTTGAGGCGATGCATGGCCACTTGAGGATCAAGCCCAGGTGTATCCTCGTAGTTCCAAGCGAAAACATATATATACTCCCGCACAAGAGATATTAGATCTTCCTTCTCGGAGGGTGATAAGCTTTCGCTTATAAAGATGGGCTTAGGATTAGCCTTATCTCCCAGATTGATCTGGGTTACCTTATCTTCTGTAGGTAGTTCACGTTGTTCAAAGCGAATATCCAGAAAGTGTTTAGGCGTTTGATCTAAGGATTCGTATCTGACTGGATTATTTCTTCATCTCCATCTTCTAGGTGGCTTGTTGAAATCATGTTTATCGAAAGTTCCTTGAAAATATTGCCGACACTGACATTTGACTCCGACGATGACGTGCCCGACAAGTGATATGGTATAATGACTCTTCAGACTCAGAGGCTGACGGGATTGGGGTTGACATATAACCCAACCCCCTGCGAGTTCGATGATAATAATCAGATGCTTTCCCTTTTGGAACAAAAGATTGAAGTAATATTCTTCTTTCTTTGCTGAAGTTCAAGCCAGGACCCCTTGTTAGGTCATACCCCATGTTCTCCATCATTCTGAGTACATTTGGCTCATAATGGGAGAATTGAGGGGATTCGTTTTCTCTTTCTGAGTCTTCGCGAGGCATCAATTTGGACTTGATTCTTCCAAAAAGAATTGATTTTTAGCCTTTGCGTCTTACTGGGACCTCGAATAAAGATCCTTGCGCTTCGTTGACACTTTGATATGCTGGATGACTTCATTGATACATGCAATGATGTCAGGGCATCTATTGCCGATCAAGATCATCACCTTCATCGATACTAGTGTCTGATGGTATGAAATCAGAAGCAAACATAGAAAAGTAAGCCAAATCTAATTCTTCACTAATGTACAACTCGCCTATATCATTGGCGGTGTTATTAACATCGAGCTTATTAGTACTCTTTACAAGTGGATTTAATTCCCAAAGGCATTCTTCTTCTGCCTTTGGTTCAGTGTTAGCTTCATTACCAGAGTCTGGTTCCTCTGGCTGTGGATTCTCATTTGTCTCTAGAGAATCCTAGTATAGGAGGGAGTTTGTGAAATAGTTCTCTACCCCCTTGAACGTATGTCTTTCGACGATCAATGTTCGAACTTTCTCATCTCCGTTAATATACTTCATGACTTGATGGAGAGTGGAGGGGACGATGGAGTTACGATGAATCCATGGTCGTCCCAGCAGCAAATGGTACGAAGTGTCGGCGTCAATCACATAGCATGTCACTTCAGATCTCAGGTCCCCAATCAGACATTTGAATTTAATCTTCTCCATTGGGAGCGTACCATTGGCGTTGAAACCATATATGTCAGTTTGGGTGGCGCTCAATCGGTTGGTTGGGATCCCTAAGTGATGCATGACCTGACGAGGCATAATGCTCAACGCGGATCCTGGATCTACCTGAATGCGGCTCACTTCAGATTATCCAATGTATCCTGTGAAGTACAGGGCCTATCATGTTTCCCCTTGACCTGCATGTCGTCTGGCGTGAAGGTGATGCAGGGGGCATGTTGAGAGGTATGGAGGTAGTCTTCTTCGTCTTCCTCCTGTGGTTTAACCGGAATCTGGGCCATGAAGAGCTCAGCATCATCGAGAGCTTCTCTCAGAGCTTCTCTTGTTGACTATGACAATCTTAGGAGCTCGTAAAGAGTGATCTTAGCCGGGATGTTGGACAATTGAGCCAGGATGTCAAAGTGATAAGGTGTTGAAGATCCTTCTGCGTTGTCCCTCAGGAGAGCCTTGGAATACTGAAGCTCCTTTTGCTTCTCCACAGGTTGCTTCATGGATGGCTTGGTTGGCTCTGGAGTAGGTTTAGGCGAATTTGCTACCAATTCATCATATTTCTTTAAGTACGACTGTCCCGAACGAGTTTTGGCTATGAGTGGTGCATTCAACTCTACGGCAAGGACGATTGTCTCCTCCTCCGAATTGGTTAGTAACGGGACATCAGTCTCTACTTCTCGAGAAGAGGCACACACCACGTTGTAAGGTGAAACTTTTACCTTGCCTTTGGACTTCCTATTGGTAACAGTAGTCCACTGTTGGCCTTCCATAAGGTCGGGATGAACCCACATGATTTCTCCCTGAGGTATAGGAACAAGCACGAGACCTTTCTCTTGCTGGTGGTGGCAGATCTGTATTGATCATTCTTAATTCCCCTTTCGGGATGGGAACTACTCCAGTCAGTGTCGGAGGTTAATTCCCGAACTGAAGAAATGACGTCATGTTTGCCGTCACTTTCTTATGTTCTGGGCGGAGCTTAAGCACCTCTACATCAATCAAAGATTGGAGGATATCTATAAAGATGTAACAACTCTTGGGAGGATGCCCCAGCATCTTATGATACAAGTAGTAGTTGGGATTGTTGGTCTTACCGACTTCCTCAGGACGCTAGCTTCAGGAAGCTTTAATCTGTTGCTCTTGTTGAGTAACTTGAACAATGAATCGACATGCTCGTCCTTGAAGGAGTACTACCTGTTGGCGCACGGCTGACTTGAAGAACCACCCCCTCTGATCGGCTGAGGTCTAACGGGAGATTTCCTCTCTGTCGCCAATGTATCTTTCCTTTTTGATTGGAAAGATACTTCTGGCGCGCATTGTCGACTTTTTTTGGCCGGGGCTTGTTATCTTCTGCCCTAACCCTTGCGATAATCTCTTCAGTCTGTTCACCTTGCTGGACTAATTGCTTCCAGGTGCGGCTTCCAGCAACTCCTATTTGGACTAGGAGTAAAGTTTTCAAATTGTGACGACATGTTTCCATCAGGGTGGTCTAGGTCATACCGTTAGGATATCGGAGCACCATATTCTGAAATCTCTCCACAATTGCTTTGACCGACTCTCCCTTTCGTTGCTTTGTTGCTAGGAGAGTTGGCATGGTAACCTTCGAGTCATCTTCGAAGAAGCGTGTAAGGAAAAGTTTCTCCAAATCACCCCAGTTCTTGATGGAGTCTTTGGGGAGTTTCATGAACCATTCAAAGGCGAATCCCTTCAGAGTGCCGATGAACAAACGTGCCAAGATGGCATCATTTGCTACTACGTTCCCTGTCTGAGACTTGAAGTAGTAAATATGTTGGTTCGATGACCCTTTGCCGTCAAAGTCCTGTAGGGTCGGGGCTTTGAATTTGGGAGGATATGGGACAAGATCCCATTCTGTCGGGTATGGCAGGACCACCCCTGCTTCTTGGAGGCCTTTCCGATTAGTGAGGGCTTCCAGACGCTGCTCTAATTTATTCATTCTTAAGGCCAAACAATGATCCTTACGCTCCAACGTACAATCCTGACTAGTGAAATCACCCCAATTTCTCATGGAGCCAACAAAATAATGACCACCCACGGTCAAATCATGCAAGCTACTTCCATCATTCCAATAATTCTTCCAATCATAAACCCAACTTTTCCAATCACCCTCACAATTTTCCCAACAATTTTTCAAATTATCAACAAAATCCCAACCAAGCTCTATTATCTTCCTTCCAGAATCCTCAACTCGAAAGGAGAATGACTGATTTTGAGAGAAATATGGAAAGGTACATGAAGAACCAAGATTCCCTCATGCAAACAATACAGAGGCTAGAGGGTCAAATGAGCCAGTTAGCCAACCCACAACATGAGAGGCAAAAGGGTACCTTACCCAGTCAACCAATCATGAATCCTAAGAATTCACAACAAGCTCATTTGGTTGAGGATCAATCATTGAATCAATGTAATGCTGTTCATACATTGAGGTCGGGAAAGAAAGTTGATAACTAAGTGTCAACACCACCTAATACTAGTCAGCACAATCGCACTTCAGCATCAACCTCATCTAATCCAACTCCTCCTAAATTTGATGAATCTGAAAAAGATAAGTCAACCAGTCATGTGCACCAGCCTATAGCACCATTTTCAGTAGGCTGAAAAATAAGCAAAATCCACACATGGATAAGATAATTGAGATCTTTAATCAAGTAAAGATAAATATGCCACTTCTTGATGCCATCCAACAAGTCCCATCTTATGCTAAGTTTTTTAAAGACATGTGCACCAAGAAGAGAAATACTAATTATTCCTAAAAAGGTCTTCTTAGCCACTAACATTAGTGAGCTACTATCGGGTCCGATCCCTGTTAAGTACAAGGATCCAGGTAGTCCAACCATTGCCTGCACAATAGGACAAGCCGATATTAGTCGTGCACTTCTTGACTTGGGGGCAAGTATCAACTTGCTTCCATTCTCAGTTTATCAACAACTCAGGTTGGGCGATCTTAGTCCAACTTGAGTCACTATCCAACTGGCTGACCGTTCAGTGAAAGTTCCAAAAGGGGAGATTAATGATGTCCTTATCCGGGTTGTGGAGTTTATTTACCCTGTTGATTTCATAGTTCTTGAGACGCAACCTGTGTCTAACTCCAATCATAGGACTCAAACTCCTGTTATCCTAGGGCGACCATTCCTTCCTACTGCCAATGCCATCATCAATTGTAGGAATGGATCCATGAGGTTAACTTTTGGGGACATGACTAGAGAAGTCAATGTCTTCAACCTAGAAAAACAACCTCGTAAGATAAGAGATCAAATATTTGAGGTAAACTTTGTTGAAAACAATTGTGATGAAGAGAGTGAAGATTTATAAGATGAGTCGCTGTTTCTTAATGAATTATTTAAAAATGAATGCGATTATCTTGATGAGAAGGCATATGTCGAAGATCCTAATGTTAGAGTACCTTTGAAAAAGGGAAAATTTGATTTGAATATCTTCACTTTCGATGAGCCAACCAATAATGTATCGCATGAGGATATAATTCAAGAACCTCCGGTTGACATACTCTTTGAAAACCTCTTCAAAGAAGAACTCATGTGTTTGGATGAACCAACTATGGATCTTTTAGTTAATTGCACATTTCTAGGGGAAAGTGTTGACCTAAGCTTTGAGGAGATATATGTAACTGAGTTAGAATTCTTAGGAATTCATAGTGAGGAAGTTCCAACGTAGAAGTGTGGTGGTGATAAATTTTTAAATAATAATTGTAGCAATATGAGGAAGAAACACCTAAAGAAGGTGAGACTGGGGAGAAAGGAAGCTAAAATGACAAAACAAGTGGCCTCCCCACTGTGCCCTATAAAGAGGACCCATTGGAATGATGGGAAGAGAGCTAGAGGAAAAAGACCGAAGAAGACCTAGGTGTGGGAGAAACTTGATGTTGTACATATTCCTGTATAATATATGCACCTCTTTTACATTTCATTTCATGCATGTATACATTTCTTTCATACATTGGGGACAATGCATGAGATAAGTGTGGGGGAGGGTTCTAACATGTAACATGATGACTACTATATCTTGAAAAAAAAAAACTTTTTGAAAGATAAGAACAATATTTTGATATATTTTTGTAGAAATTAAGTCAATTTTAAGGAATAGAAAAATCATAATTAGGATTTCTTATAGTTGGTCAAAGTCAGATAACTTGTTTGATGTTTAGGGTTAGGAAGAAAATTTGTGAAAGTAATTTAGTCGTGATATTTACCTTGATGAAATATGCACACTAAATACACTTACACACTTAGGGTTTAAAAACAGAGACTCTTATGCCTTATAAAAAAATATATTATGAAAAAATATAAACAAATCTAAATATTGATTAGCTAGGTGCTTTGGCCTAAGCAAGCCTTGGTACTTATGCAAAAGATAATTAGATAAGTTTGAAAAAAATGTATATATATAAACCCTCTGATTAAACTGGGTATTTATGCCTCATGAAGCATAAGTATTCACGCCTAAAAAGGGTACATTTCATAAATAAAAATCTTGGTTTCGTGGCCTTGTCTACTCGAGTGTTTAAGTCCTTAGGGGTGTTTTCTCACCTGGTGCCCTAAAATTGTCCGGTTTAGGTGTCACCGACTAAAGGCTCGTTACAGGGCAGATTAGAAAGCCTAATGAAATTGAGGAATAAAATTCACCAAAAATACATATAAATAAGGCATAGGAGTTGATGTTAAAGAACCCTTAGTCAACTTCAAAGTCACGGTAGTGCATACGACTCAGGGGTAAATTAATAGACTAGATGAGAAAAATAATTTGACTCCTTACTTTGATTGATGACATGTTTTTGAATAGAGACTAAGTTTAGGAATGAAAAATTTGATATTCCTATAACTTATAGATTACTTAAACTCTCACAAATATACTTCAAATATTTTCTCCTTTAAAAATGCTTTTCGAAAATACTAATTTTTTTCTCTTTCTTTATGGATTTTGTGGGTGCAATTCACTGAAAACCCTCACGAGATAAAACTTGTCCTCTAGGGGGTAACCTAGAGGTTTAACAGTTTGTTTCACATGCTCAGTACAATCGAGTGACCTGCGAAAGTGGTCCAATACTTGATTAGAATTATTCTGATGTTTTGCTCGAGGGCGAGCAAAAGATAAGTGTGGGGGTATGATTAGTCACATATAGTCACCTTACCATAATTTTTAGCTAATAAATCTTATTAATAAGTCTTCTTTTTTCTTTGTTAAATGTAGGCCCAAGTGCTAAAAGAAAGAAAAGAGAAACAAGCCCAAAAGCCCACCAAATTCTGATTTAATTCAGAATAAATTCGAAATCAAGGAATCAGGGCAAAATCTTGGCTTATCAAGAGGTTGAGAAGAATCCTCCCTGAATCAAGCGGTTCAAGCCAAACAATTAAAGGCTGTTTCATCAACTTTTGGAGCAAAAACAAGAAAACCAGAAGAAGATACAGGAAATACACCAAACCAGGGGAGCCAGCCAACAGGGTGTGGCCACCTGGCCACACCAAGGCCGCGAAAATGCGGCCCAAGCCGCGTTTTAGAGGCCTTGTTACATCAATGGGGGAGCGTTTGTTCCCCTAATCTTCCCAGGATTCTCTCATTTTGGTTTTTTCCCTATAAATAGCAGTTTCAGCAGAGAAAAAGGGAGCGAAGACTAGGATTAGAATTTGTGTTTATTTTCTAAGGATTTAGGCTCTTGTTAGATAGTGCAAAAGTCGTATTCTTATTTTTCAATTTGTAGTCTAGTATCAATACTTGTGAGAGAGGAATTAAGTGCTTGTACTTGAAGATTGAAGTGATAGCAATACAAGAATTGAGCCACATTTTCTTCCACTCTTATTTCGGTATGTCATGCATTATTTACTTGCTTTCTTCTTTGTTTTTCATGAGTATCTAGATCGATTTTCTGGGCTCACTATTGTACCTCTCTCAGTTCTTCTTTTCTGATTTTAAAGAAAAAGACCTAATGAATCATTTGCATGCCTTACTTAAAGCCTTTCTTCTTGAAAGTGTTCTTGAAGGCACATGAGGATGGGCTTGGATTGTTAAACTCTTAATTCTTTCATGAACGTTTCTTGAACTGTTTTTACTTCATTCTTTCTTCTTCGCGCTTGATGATTTAACATTCGATTCTAAACGATTTTTCAAAGAAAAGAGTGAACTCTTCTAACCATCTTATGTGCTTTACTTCAAACTTTCTAAAATCAACTTTAAGTTTTGCCTATGATCAATTTGAGGCATTTAGGATTTCAATAGAAGAATGAACGATTGAGTAGTGAGATAGTGAGCCCAGATTTTTTTTCCTTATTATAATCAACAAAACAATTTCTGAGCTTTTTAAATCACCTTCTCCAAAGCCTTCTCTAAAGTTTGCAATTTCTCTTTTAATCATCTCCTTCTTTCCATTCTCTTTTCACTTAAAAAAACGAACACAACTCTTTGTTTTTAAATGAATCACCGAAAAGCTTTCATCGCATTCCTCCTCGTGGACACGACCCGTTAGCCACAAGCTACACGTTAAATTCTTAACTCTTTGATTGTTCTTTCATTTTAACAATCATTAGTGGAGCACTTAGTAGTTAATAATCATGAATCTTCTTCTTTTTATCTTATTTTAAAAACCAATTTCAAAACTCCTTTATCATTATTTTCCACTCCTTCTAAGTTCACCATTGTTTTGATCTTCTTCACCACAAATTCTTTTTCATTTTTCAACTCACTTTACCATACTTTCACTTTGTATTTTACTTCACTTGTTTCTATGTTTTACTTCACCTCTATTTTCTTATTTTATATTACCAATCCCACAACCATTTATCCATTGTTTTCACTTTACTGACTTCAACACTTTCTCCGCCTATCACTTCTAGTTTTCTTTTCTTTTTTCTTTTTCTTTTTCTTTAACAAAGAAGAACTTATTAACATCCGACGTGGATGAAGTATTAATGCTTCTATTGCCTCCCATCCCTGTGGATTCGACCTGTATAGCCGATATGCTATAATGGAAGTATCGAGGAAGCCAAAACACCATACTTGAAGTACTGATTTTCTAAAATATACGTTTTCGTGCACGGTTCATCCCTAAAAAAAATTTTTGCGCAATTGCTGCAGATTAGAATGGTTTTGATTTCATGTTATTGTTAGCATTTTCTTCTCTGTTTTGGTGTGCATGTTAATTTTTGCAGAAACTGAACATTGCAAAATTCTATTTTTTGTTGCATGTCCTTGCTCTAGAAAGCAGGGACCCTGCTTACATAAATTTGCCACTTCAAGCCCATAATAGCTGCGAAAACGCGGCCAAGTTTTTGGCACTGATTTTCATATTTTGCAGGGTTGTTCAAAATGTCATGTTATAATGTATTCTGCTATCTATTTTTTGCTTTGATTATCTATACACTGCAATAATTAATAACTAAAAACAGTAAATTGGATGCTTTTAAAACAGTTTAGACATTTGCATTTAGGCACCTGTCAATTTCAATTCCAATACACTGTATTTTGTTCTGTTGTTTTGATCTGGACTGAGGTGTACATGTGACATTGCATGTATCATAGGATAAACACGTGGGTGATTTATTCGCTTTGTGTGTTGTCTATATTGCACACTTGCATGAATTGGACTTAAGAGCATAACCTAATACAAGATAAGATGAGTAAGTCATTACCCTTTCTTTACCCAAAAACCACCTCCCCACTCACACAAACCAAGCCTTAATAAAAATTGATAGACATTGGCTCCTAGAGACATCTCAGACTCATTAAGAGATTGACCAAGAGTGGAACTTCGGAGAATTATACTCTTGCCAAATTGGTATTTAAGGTTAGGGATTAAGAGGTCAAAGTCTTGAAGATCTGGTGGTTTGGCGTAATTTAGGCCAGTTGCTTACGCAAAATACCTTCCATCGCATTTTGCTCTACTTAACTGATTAGCTCGTAGTCGGGTTCACATACACTAACCTCCTCCAGGTAATCGACCATTTACAAGTCGCCTAGGTCTAACTCAACCCTATTATAAGCTTGGTTTTGATTTTTTTTTTTTTTTTTTTGTTTGCTTTTTCTTTTTTTATTTGTGATTGTTTGTGAAATAGATTTAAACAACAATAAATTTTTCAATCCTAATATGAATCCATATTTCACACCGACCTCATTCGACTTGGATAATTGATTACTCATCAATTTTGCATATTTATTGTTACATTCCCATATTTATTTTTTTATTCTGCTATTTTATCCTCTTTTACTTGGTAATGTGCAGACATTTATAAAAAGGAGGAAAGAAGAAAAAGAGTCCAATAAGCTCAAAAAGCCCAATAAATTCAGAGATTTGAGTCAATCATATTTAGAGATTGGAAGGAAAATCTAATTAAATTTGTGAATGAAAATTAATTATTCTCCAAGTAAAGAAGGAACAATATTCTCAACATATTCAGAGTTTAAATTCAAATTCTGAGAATTTACCCTTTGATTATATGGCAAGATAGAGTAACAAAGGAAACTCCAAAAGTCTACAACTCAATCAAAATTCGGAGTCAAACTGAGCATCTTTCAGTAATTTGCTCATAACTTTCGTTATAAAAATGCAAATCTGATGATTCAAGATCCTCCAAAAAGAAGACTTAAAGTGCTATAATGCTTTTATCTACAACTAATTCCATTTCAGTCATTTGATAAGTTATATTCAGCCATTAATATGACAACTAGCTGTAACCGAACTCAATTAAATTTTCAATCAAAAGAAGAAAAGGATATTCTCAGTATATTCACAATTCAACTTTAAAACCCTTAGAACATACCTTTTGATGAGTCAACATTTTGATGAGTCACTACCCTGGACTTCCTCCTATAAATATACCAGCAGAGACATGAGCAGAGAAATATCTCAGATTCAAAGCAGAGATCAAAATTCAGATTTTTAGTTCAGTTTTTTTCTTTCTTTTATTTTTTGTAATTTCTTTGTAAACCAAGATTAGAGAATAGATTCATGAGAGCAAGAGAGGTAAGGTTTGTATTGAAAGTGACATTAATGTAAGTTTTCTCCTTTCTTTCATAGTTTTTCAATTTAATCAAAATTTACTATTTTGTTTTTATTTTTCTCTTTGATATTTTTCCTCTTGTATATGACTACTATCCATATGCATCTTCAAGCATAGGAATAACCTAGCCTTTTGTGAGTACCATTCACCATTCATGACGATGTATTTGCTTTCATAGTCTTTCTTATTTCATACTTGCCTTTGAGTTTTGATGATCAAATGTGGACAGAATCGGATTAATTTTATGGACTATGCTTTGCTCGCCTCCAACTCAAAGTAAACCTTCGCCTACAATCTAAGGTAAGTAATCTTCAAAAAGGGTAAGTCCACTTTTATCTTCTTTCTTTTATTTTAAGTTTTCTTATAATTTTAGAAACCTTAATTTTCCTTTTCTTAAAACAAAAACAAAAAACAAACAATATTTTCCCTTATTTATGTTTACTTCTAACTTAACATAAAATTCTTTTTATTTTCAAAATAAAGAAGAACATTTAACCAATTTAGTAAACATATCGAAACGCTTCCATCGTATCCCTCCCTGTAGATTCGACACGCTTGCTACTGCTACCGCGGATAAATTATGAAGAGCCAGAGATTCCTTTTACTTTCAAATAACATTATTTTAAAACTCTAGTTTTTTCACAATCAAATTTTGGCATCGTTGCCGGGGAGGGAACGATATTATTAATAATTACTAAGTGGTTAATTTTTCTTTTTTATTTTTTTGTGCAGGAGTAGATTACAGGAAGTTGGCAACTATAGAAGGTAACTCTGTAGTTATTATATTAACTTATTCTGCACTATATTTTTTTAAAATTCAAAAGTAACTCGTGTTTGTAATTAATTAAAAAATAGTTAGACTTTTCATTTAGGCATTTTTCTAATTTCATTTACATTTTATATTACTGTTGAAGAGTGCTGGAGCAAAGGTATGTATGCATAGCAAGTATAGGAACACTTTTGTATTGTTTATATTACTTAAGTGTTGCTTTTCATATACATGTATATGTTGCACTAAATTTATTTAAGGGCTTTTCTTAAAAATAAGATAAGGTGGGGAAGTCATTATCCTCCCTTAGCCTACAAACAATCTCCTTACTAACTCAAACCTAACTAAAACTAAATAGATGCTGGCCCTAGAGACATCTTAGACTCAGTAGGAGACTGACCTAACGGGAAAGTTGATTAGAATTTGACTCTTTACCAAATCGGTGTCAAAGGTTGGAGATTGGGAAGCGAAACCTTGAAGGCTGGTGGTTTGGCTTAATTAGGCCAGTCGCTTTTAAGTGCGGATATCTCCCACCAATATTGCCCCTACCTAACAGAATAACTTGTGATCAGATTCTGCAATATATCCTCCGCGGACAGTCTAACCTGTTAGGAGTCGTCTAGGTCTATTGTCTTCCCTAATTTAGGCTAGATTTTTTTTCTTCTTATTTGTTTGTTTTTTTTGTTTTTGTTTTTAACATCTTTGTGATATGTATTATAATTATAATCTTTCATATGCAAATAGTGATTCATATTTCACCCCGACCGCTTGTAACTCATATATTACCAACCCGGCATACCATAACTTTAACCAAGTATACCAGATTGGTCTTATCTGAATCAATATATGCCCCAATCCTAATACTATAAACAAGACTGGAACAATCATCATCACTCTTCACAGAGTCAGTGGGGATACAACTCTCCCGAGTCATATAGTCAACCACCTTACCAACATTCAGTTTCATATACTCCTTCTCCCGAACAACCATTAGAAGAATCGATTGGCTAGGAAAAGAGGATGGAAGTCTTAGAAGAGCTTGAGCGATGAATTCAAATTTTAGAAGACTCAAAATTTCGTAAAACTTTTCAAATCAAAGATCCTTACTCTATTTTTAAAGAAGAACATACCGACTTAGAAAAGAGTACAGGATCCATGATTCAATTCCAAAGTGATCCTTTAAATATGATAGAAGTAAGACTTAGTCGATTGGAAAACATGCGTAGGAATAAGAAAACTCTCCCTACCCTATCTTTGACTATTCCCGACACTTCTAACCATATTGACGAAAACACAGAATCATGAAATCTTGAAGAGTTTGACCAAGATTCAATTTCATCACACAAACTCGAACTGGACCAATTCCAAACCTTGGACAAATTGACAAGTTTTCCATTCAATGAGATTGAACTTGAATGTGAATGTGACCCCGATCTCCAATCTTGTGATTCAGTTCCCATCTTTGATTCTATGTTGACTCCGGTATCCTTACCCAATTTGGACCAATTTTCTGAGCCAACATTTATTTTCGTACCCATAGATCTAGAAATTGAATCACCACTTTTGAATAGTCATATTTTATTGATGGAAAAAGAATGTGAATTTCAATTATTTGATTTGAACTCAACTCTTGAATTAAAATCGACTCTTAAACCCAAAGCTAATTTTTCTGAGTTAGTATTATTTACAAAACCCAAATCAACCATTCCACCAAGTCACATTCTTTTGTTGGATATAGGTATAGACCATGATGACTCTGTGATGATTTTTCAAGACTGGTAATGTAAAGGAAATAAGTTTCATGATAGGGTATTTCATGATCTATTCATATTGGGGACTATAACTATGTAAATAGAAAAGAGGCCAATAAAGGTTGGTTTCGCGAACAACCACATTATCTTGATTGGGTAGTAACACTTGACCTAATCTGACCACCACCTTAAGATAATTTTTCCTTCCTTTCTTCTTTTTCATGTATTTATGCATTCATTCATACATTGAGGACAATGCATGAGATAAGTGTTGGGGAGGGTTCTAATATAACATAGTTTTTTTTATTTTAAAGGTTTTTTATTTTAAAAAAATTAATTTTTTCTTTTTTAAAAAAACTTTTTGAAAAGAGAAACAATATTTTGACCTATTTTTTTAATAAGAAATTAAGTTAATTTTAAGGAATAGCAGAATCATAATTAGGATTTTTTATACTTGGTCAAAACAAGATTATTTTTTTAATTCTAGGGTTAGGAAGAATCTTGAGAAGTAATTTAGTCTTAATTTTTATCTTTATGAAATATGCATGCTTTATACACTTACACACTTAGGGTTCAAAAATAAAGATTCTTATGCCTTATAAAAAAATTAAATAAAAAATAAATATATATAATATATCAAAAATCTTTTGAGTAAGTTAGGTATTAGTGCCTCATAAAACATAAGTATTCATGCCTAAAAGCTATCCATGTAATAAAATTCTCAGTTTTGTAGCCTTATTTGCTCGAGTCCTTAAATCCTTAAGGTGTTTTCTCACCCGGTACCCTAAGATCGTTTGGTTTGGGAGTCACTGACAAAAGGCTCCTTACCTTGACAGATTAGAAAGCCTAATAGAACTAAGGAATAATACTGTAGACTGTCTAAACATCACTGAAGACAAGTAGTCAAATAGCAGAGTCTATACTTTAGACGCAAGGCCAAGATACAGAGCTTGAAGCACGCGTCTTAGCATCAAAGCATTGCCAAAACGCAGGGTTCGAAGCCCGCGTCTCAATATCATAAAGTGTCAAAACACGAGGCTCAAAGCTTGCGTCTCCACATCACTGCAATGCCAAGATACAGAGCTCGAAGCCCGCTCTCAATATCACTACAGTGTCAAAACGCGAGGTTCGAAGCCCGTGTCTCAGCATTTCAACGGCTAAACGCAGAGCTCGAAGCCGCGTCTCAGTACCACTATAATGCCAAAACGTGAGGCTCGAAGCCTGCGTCCCAGCATCACTGCAATGCCAAAATGCAGAGCTCGAAGCCCGCGTTTCAACTGCAGAAGACCCTGCGTTTTAGTTGTAAACTGCCCTCATTATCGGGTCAGTTATAGCCCACGTAATGAGGAGAGTTAACTCCTATTATGGAGGAATTTAGGGGACAATTTTACCCCTAGAAACCCCTATAAATAACTCAGTTTGCTATCAAGAGGGTCAGAATTTTGGCGGATCAAATTTGGTCAAGAGAATTTTGGATCGAATTTGATCAGGTTTTTCAGCTGAGGAGCCCTGAAAAAGAGTTAAAACTCTTCTACTAACTTACTGAGTATAAGTTTATACCCAAGCCTCTTTGAGACTCCATTTGAATAGGAGTTGTACTACTTTGTCCGTGACCTGAAGAAAAGATTCCCAGAAGAGCTTGACGTTCACCCTGTCAATGGAAAACAAGATTCATTTTTCACCGCTACGCAAAGAACCCAGCTTTAAACAAAGGGGAGATTTAATCACTCTCTCCTCTTTTGCGAACGGATTATTGATCCATTGTAATTTTCTTTACAATCAAATAAAGAAGCTTGCACTCTTTCAATTTTTTCTGAGAAACAAGAGATCGACTCAACTAGGGACTACTTTCTCTACTGATGAGTAAGTTGTGGCACAAGGTGAAGTCACCTTCATGGGAAAAATGAACGAGTCACTTGTCGTGAAATTCGACCAAGCAAAGTATATTAGTTCCCCTCTTCTGGCTCCAAGAGCCCTAGGGTGGCGCGACAGCATTGCAAGGTCTCCTCAGAGGGCCGCTCTCAAGTCCCTTCTGAGTGTTCCCTGAAGATGGTCTGTGCGAAGAGCGTTATTTTTGGCCACATTGCGTGCGCAGCCCGCGTCAACGTCACCCATGAGAACCGCGAGGCCAAGTCATTGAAAGCCAATTTAGCCACACCCTTCCTTTTCCTCAGCTTCAGGTTACTGATCGGCAAAAAGTATGCACAAAAATAAGTAAAGGAGTGATGGTCGATTTTACTGCTTTTACAATTCTTCTATAATAACAAAGTGGCTATACGGGTCGTATCCACAAGAAGGGAGAGCGATGGAAGCTTCGATGTGGCTTCTTTGTTCAAAGTAAAGAGAAAGTTCTTTGTTTCAAATAAAGAATTGAAAAGAAAACAAGTGTTGTTTTAAGAATATCTTAGATTGGTTGATGGTTGTAAAAATGAGTTTTCTCAAGTGTAAAAACGCATGGATAACTTCCTACTAAATGCTCCCACTAATCTATAATTCCTTCAAGATGTAGCCTTACAATGGATCATAGGCAAGCATAACCATTATTCACAAGAACTATTCACGTTGGAGATTGAATGAAAGTTCTTCCTTTCACTTAGCTTTACACGGCAAAACTTGAGCATTCCCTTATCAAGATCCAATTGAAGGAGAGAATAAGGGAAGAAACAAGTGCGTTAATGGTGTCGGCAAAGATTAATAGGAATATCTCTAACTTACGAAAATAAATAAAGTTACAATCTATAAATCATAAAAAATGGTTAAGCATGAGACATAAGAATGGGAGTACTTGTAAGTAAGTAAGAGTTCGAACCCTTGTCTTAAGATATCATAACTCTTATTTGCACAAGGCTTTGTTTAATACTATTGACTCATTTGGGTTATTAATCAAGTTATTAGAGATGAGTTGGTTAGTAGTTAGTTAGCTATGTAAATTAAAAGTTAGCTAGACATGAGTAAAAAAGAAAACAATAAGAGAGAGAAGAAGGAAGAGAAATATTACACTAAAATAAGAAGGTAAAAGAAAGTAAAAACACCAAGTGATAGAAAGAAGAAGGAGAAATATTACTTGTATAAGATTGTCATCTTCAAATACAACTTGTACACACTCTCTCTTTCACTCTAATGGCTAAACTAAGTTAGAAGAAGAAGAAAAAACAAACAACTACAACTCCTAAAATCAAACTAATATAAAAATCCTAACTCTCTGGATATCCCCTTTTGTAGAACATCAATGGGGTATTAAAGGTACCAGGAGGACAAACCCTGGCCCAAAGTATTGGCTCAGCCGCGCTAGTACTACCACGAAAATGCGGCAAAATTCGCGTTTCCATGGCTGTACCAGAGCGGGGCGCGCAATGCCACCTGTTGTGCGTTGTCGTTTCGTCCCTTTGTCGATTATACCATCTAGATTCTGGATTTGAGCACCCAGGTCTGACATAATCACCCTCCAAGGTTAATGGCTATCTTTGTAAGCCTTTAATCACCCATTAAATGGTAATTTTGGGTCTTCTTCTTCATTCCACACCATGGACCTATGATGACAAAAGAAAATCATTATTAGCAATATTTTATATAAATAAATGTGAAGATGTGGTATGAAATATGCAATATTAGGGACTAATCACATCCCTACACTTATCTTTTTGCTTGTCCCGAGCAAAATAAAAATTGGAGAATTATTACACTACTTTCGCAGGTGACACGATTGCATTGAACATGTAAAACAAGCCTTTAAACCTCTAGGTTCTCCTAGAGAAGGAGTGTTATCTCCTTAGGGGTAGATTGCACCCACAAAATTCAATAAGTGAAGAAAAATGTTAGTAGCAAACCTCTTTTAAGAAAAAGAAATTTTAATTATCTAAGTAAAAATGACCGAGTGATTATAAGAATTAGGTCTAACCCTCATAAGTCCTCCTATATTTTAGCCGTCATAAAAGAAGAAATCATGGTTTTCATTTGAATTTAAAAAGGATTTGTACTTCTAACTCATTATAATATTTTGCTTTAATAGATATGCATTATGCGTAAATGTGATAGGCTTGGGATATTTCAACTTAACTTGAATGTTAAAATTTTATTAATGTTTATTTAGATGTTTATTCTTAATTTCTTTAGGCTTTTTACTTTACTCGTATAACACATATTTAATGGATGACTCCCAAACTAGATGGTTTTAGGGCACCAGGTGAAAAAAATACCCTTCAGGTCAAATATGCAAGTAGAGTAGGCCACAAAATCAACATTTATTTATTTTTCTTTAGGCGTGAATAATCATGCTCCTTGAGGCACAATTATTCAGCTTAATGGGTATTTTTTTTTATATATGATATTCAAAGTTTTGTCTCTAAATCCCAAGTGTGTATAGTTTATGCATAATCTACTAAAGCTAAATAAAAAATATGAGTTATTTTCCTTGTCCCTCCTAACACTTAGTCAAACCAATATTTTTTTTATTTAGGCTAAAATAAAGATTCTTTACTAAGGTTCCCATAATTCTTACAACTTTTTGGTATTTTTATGAAGAGTATAAAAATTCTTTTTGGTCCTAGAGGTTTTGTTTTTTTTTGAAGAAGAAAAAAAAAGGAAAAGAATGTTCTAACTCGGTGTGACACATAGGGTTCGGTTAGCCCATAACACATTAGTCAGACCAAAGTTAAGCTGCTTAATAGCCCATAGGGCTCGGTGTTCAACTCGACAGGTGGATGACAAACTTTTTCAATTACAGTTATATATGGAGACATCCCCAGGATTGTCTTAAAAATAATTCAGTAAGCCCATAACGCATCATTTAGCTTGACCGACCATTCTTTTCGGTTTTGTCCTACAGCCTTTTCCAAAATGAGCTTGATTTGCCGATTGGTCACTTCAACTTGCCCATTTGTTTAGGGATGATGAGGGGTGGATAACTTGTGATTGATGGAGTATTTCCGCATCAGAGCTTCAAAAACTCTATTGCAGAAATGTAACCCATTATCACTAATTATAGCTCGGAGGTGCCAAAACGGTAGAAGATGTTTTTCTTGAAAATTTGACAAAAACTTTGTTCTCATTGGTCTCAGTAGGCACGACTTCTACCCATTTCGAGACGTAATCCATTGCAACCAGGATGAACTGGTTGTCAAAGGAATTTGAGAATGATCTCATGAAATCAATACCCCAAATATCAAAATTTTGACTTCGAGAATCGGGTTTAGGGCCATCACATCTGTCTCAAAATTTTCCCAGTCTTTTGATAATTCTCACATGACTCATAAAAGTGGAATGAGTCTTTGAAAAAAGTGAGCCAGTAAAACCTACTTTGTAAAACTTTCTCTGCGGTTTTGCGGGGATCGAAGTGTCCTCCGCATGCAAGTTCATGCTAGAAATTGAGCACGCTCCTCTATTCTTCTTCTGGTATACATCGTCAAATAATTTGGTTAGGACAATGCTTAAAGAGAGATGGCTCTTCCCAGAAGAAATACCATACTTGGGTAAAGAAGCGATATTGGTCTTGCTTTGTCCATTCAGCAGGTAGTTGTTCAGTGGCCCGATAGTTAATTATGTCTGCATACCATGGTTCCTTAAAAATGACAACGATGTGTTCATCTTGAAAATCCTCATTGATCGGAGCTTGTACTATTAGTGCATTAGGAATTCTCGACAGATGATCAGCCACCACATTTTTTGCACCTCCTTTATCATGAATTTTTAAGTCGAATTCTTGAAGTAGAAGGATCCCCCGAATCAGTTGGGCTTTAGCTTCCTTCTCTTTCATGAGATACCTCAATGCTGAGTGATTCGTGAAAATCACAGTCTTCGACCCTAGTAGGTAGGGCCAGAACTTTCTAACGTAAAGACAACAACCAAGAATTTCTTCTCAATCGTTGTATAGTTCGGTTGGGCGTCATTCAGGGTCCTACTCGAGTAGTAAATCACGTGCTGCCTATTGTCGATGCGCTGTCCTAGAACAGCACCGATAGCAAATTCAGAGGCATCGCACGTGATTTCAAATGGTTGAGCCCATCCAGAGCAGAAATGATAGGCACAGTTACAAGGTCTTGCTTAAGCTTCTCCCATGACTTGAAACATTCATCATTAAAATCAAAAGGCACGTTCTTTCCGAGCAGGTTGGTTAAGAGTCTAGGGATTTTGCTAAAATCTTTAATAAACTGTTGGTAGAACACATCATATCCTAAAACGGATCTGATATCCTTGATGCTTTGGGGTGGTGGAAGCTTAATGATAACTTCTATTTTTGCCTCTCCAACTTCGATTCCTCTCCCAGAAATCTCATGGCCTAAGACAATCCCCTGTCTCACCATGAAGTGACATTTCTCTCAGTTCAGAGTTAGATTCTTTTCCTTGCATCTTTGTAGAACCAACTCTAAGTGATGAGTACACTGATCAAATGAATCTCCGTAGATAGAGAAGTCATCCATAAAAATCTGTAGAAAATGTTCTACCATATCAGAGAAATTACTAAGCATGCATCGTTGGAATGTCGTGGAAGCGTTGCACAATCTAAAGGGTATGCGTCGGTAGGCAAAGGTTCTGAATGGGCAGGTGAACATAGTCTTCTCCTGGTCTTTTGCAACAATAAGGATCCCAAGTACCCATCTAGAAAATAATAGTATTCATGTCCAACCAAGCATTCGAGTATTTGGTCGATAAATGGTAGCAGGAAGTGGTCCTTACGAGTGCTGCATTCAATTTTCTGTAAGAAATACAAACACGAACCTTGGTAGACAGTCTTGTTTGTACCAACTCTTTATGCTCGTTCTCTGCCATAGTAAAACCAGCTTTCTTGGGGACATCATGAACCAGGCTAACCCATTGGCTATCAAAAATGGGATAAATAATCCTATTGTCTAATAGTTTTAAAATTTCTATTTTTACAGCCTCTTGCATGAGTAGGTTAACCCTGCGCTGTAGGTCCCTTCTGGGATCGCTTCGTCGTTTAAATGAATTCTGTGTTATACTATTACTGAACTTATCCCCTTAATATCTTTCATTGTCCATCCAACAGCTTCCCTATGTCTCCTTAAAATCGACATAAAGATATCCTCTTATTGCCCGATTGATGGGATGCTATGATGACTGGCAGGGTTTCTCTTCCGCCTAGGTAGGCGTACTTGAGGTGTTCAGGTAAAGCTTTTAACTCTAGGAAAGGAGTTGATTTATTGGAGGAGAGATTTAGAATTTTGTCCCAGGGATGAGGTACACTTGGGCTTGATGCCTAGTCTACTGCTGAATTTATGATCTGTTCCAGATTGAAATCCTCAGACTCCAGATCAAACTCACTCTCTGTGTCCATTTCTATGTACTCTTCGTACTCACTGGTCAAATTTTCAATGGATGACCTTAAAAGTCTGATCATTTATATCCATGGGTTGTCTTCCAAGACTGAAGACATTGATCTCCTTTGTCATGTCTCCAAAAGTCAATCGCATGGACCCGTTCCTGCAGTTGATTATGGCATTAGCTGTAGCAAGGAATGGGCGCCCTAAGATGACTGGAGTTTGAGACCGTAGATTTGACACAAGTTGGGTCTCAAGCATAATAAAGTCAACGGGGTAGATGAAATCCCCGACCCGGATAATGACGTCTGTGATTTCTCCCTTCGGGAATTTCACAAATCGATCGGCTAACTAAATAGTGACTCAAGTTGGACTCAGCTCGCCCAACCTAAGTTGCTGGTATACTGAGAGAGGTAGCAAGTTTATACTTACGCCCAGGTCAAGAAGTGCTCGGCTAATTTCTGTTTGTAGTGTAAGAAATTATGGGACATCTAGGATTTTTGTATTTCACAGGAATATGACCAGACAAAATTTCACTTATGTTGGTTGCCAAGAACACTTTCTTTGGCACATTCATTTTTCTCTTCTTCGTACACATACCCTTAAGGAATTTAGCATATGCTGGAACTTGTTGGATAGCGTTAAGAAGAGGCACGTTTAATTTGACCTGATTAATCATCTCAAGTATTTTTTCCATGTGCATATTTTTATCGTGGTTCCTAAGCCTATTAGAAAAAGGTGCTAAAGGCTTGTGAACTTGATCAGCAGCTGTGTCCTTGTTTGACATTTGTGGAGCAGATTGAGAGGGGCTAGCAGATATCGAGACAAGAGTAGGATCAATGTGGATATTCAATTGTGGGACATCCAGAATTTTTGTATTTCGCAGGAATAGGACCAGACAGAATTTCACTTATGTTGGTTGCCAAGAACACTTTCTTTGGCACATTCATTTTTCTCTTCTTCGTACACATACCCTTAAGGAATTTAGCATATGCTGGGACTTGTTGGATCGCGTTAAGAAGAGGCACGTTCAATTTAACTTGATTAATCATCTCAAGTATTTTTTCTATGTGCATATTTTTATTATGGTTTCTAAGCCTATTAAGAAAGGGTGCTACAGGCTATGAACTTGATCAACAGCTGTGTCCTTGTCTGACATTTGCAGAGCAGATTGAGAGGAGCTAGCAGATATGGAGGCAAGAGTAGGATCAATGTGGATATGATTTTTCTATTGGTAGACCTAGGGCGTGTTTGTTTCGCTGCAAAACGCCGCAAAACGCAAGTCGTAAAACTTCTTTTCCATTTTCCGTTGTTTGTTTCGCTAAAAAACAAGTTGCAAATGCAACTCTTCTTTTCCCACTTGTAGTTGCTACAGTTAAATTTGTGGTCATGTAAATCTCACTTTTACACTCATATTTTCTCACTTGCAGTTGCTACAGTTAATTTTGTGGTCATGTAACTCTCACTTGTAGTACACTTACATTTCAAAATAGTTACTTGATAATCAATATATAATTTAATATTATTAAATATTTAATATTTTAAATAGTGTTCAATTTCTTATTTAATTATTTTATATTTTTAATCTTTAATTTTTTTATTGTTTTTAATATTGTTTTAATATTTAATATTTACTATTTTAATTTAATATTTTTATTTAATATTTTATTTAATACTTTATTATTTTATTAATACTTATTCCATTTTATATTATTTTATTTAGAGTTAATATTTTATTAATATAACAATATTATACTTTACTAGATGTTGGCCCGGAGGCCTTCCTCTCTAGTTTTGATGATGATTAACTCATGTAGTTATGTTTACTAATAATCTTGTGATTTTAGTTTCAGATCATGTAACAAGATATTAGTTGGTGATTGCTTCAAAAAGAGGAGTTTGGAAGCTTTCACTTGTGATTCCAGGGCCCGAGATCAAGATCATCATAGCCTTGCTCGTTGGATCACGACGTTTTTGGATCGGGTCGACTTGAAGATGAAGATCGTCAAGAAGACTTAGGTATCCATAGTTTAGTGTGTTTTAGATCCATGTGTAAAGCTTAGAATAACTGATATGCTCAAGTGAACAACACACACGTTTTATGTTTGGATATTGGTTTTTCGGTTTTGGTTTAACCAATATTTATTTTCATGAATAGTTGATCAAAACAAGTTTAATTGGTTTTTGTATAGTAGATGTATTCTTTCTATACATGCATGCTTAACTTTTAAACAAACTTATTTTGACTATCCTATTCATGTATTGAAAAATATAAGTTTGATAAAATACAAGTTTTGATTTTTGGTAAAAATGTTAAAACACAAAAATGGTTTCATATGCTTGATATTTGAGTTTAAATGTTTATCACAAGTTTATATATCAATGCAAAATGAGAAAACTATTTTTGGGGATTTTTAGAAGAGATAAAAGATTTTTAAAAAATATTTTTAACATATTTTTTTGACCCAGAACTGGCTGACAGGCCAGGTCGGTCGACCGTGCGGTCGATCGTACCAAGGGCCGGTCGACCGTACAGTCGACCGACGTGCACAGAGCTGTGCACGTCTAGCAGCACAGTGGGCCGGTCGACCGGGCGGTCGACCGGACCAGAGAGCTCTGCTCTCTGTATCTGGGCGGTCCGAACGGGCGGTTGACAGGATTGCTCCAACGGTCATATTTTTGACCGTTGGCGGTCGACTGGCCGGTCGACCGCCAGCCTGTCAGGCTGACAGATCAGCCTAACGGCTAGTTTTTTTTGGGCCTATAAATACTCATCTCTTTAGGGTTTTTCACAAGATTTTAAGAGCCAAAATTTCTCTCATATACAAGTGTTTTAAACAAGTTTTCAAAAGTGTTTTTGTGCCAAAAGGATTCATCTTGTTTGTTTTAGAGTTTTTGGAAAAATCAAAGAAAATAGAAAATTTGGGAGATTTGTATTGTTCTTCATTTCTATATTTTACAAGAGTTTTTCCCAAGTATTTTTTTTTGAGTTTTTGTTTTCCAAACTCTAGTTTTTCCACACTTGAGCTTATCTTCTATCCTATTCTATAGGATCTTTTGTTTGTGGGAAAAAGGAAAGAGGTTTGTGGTTGAGACATACCACTTGTTGTAAACCCTTGATTTCTTGTGTTGCTCCCTCTTTGGTAGAGGTTGAGGTTGTTGTATTGGGTTGGTGTTTGCTCCCTCTATTGTGAGGTGGAGATTGGTTGTAACCCTCTTCGGTAGAGGCGTTGGTTGTTGTTTGGCTACGGGCCTACCCCTCGGTTGTGAGGCGGTATTTGAGAGAGGAGTTCGGTACTCTCTTGTTGTAAAAATCCTCCTCGGCGGAGGTTCCCTCGGTGGGAGTCCTCGGTGGACAAGATAGTGGATTAGAAATCCTTCTCGGTGAAGGCGGGGACGTAGAGCTAGGGGCTCGAACATCGAAACATATCTTGTGTTTGCGTTTGATCCATTGTCTCTCTAACTCTCTCTCTCTTTTATTTGTGCAGAGCATCATTCTTATCATCATATCATATTTGCTTGTGTTGTGCCTTGCATTATTTCATATTGCTTATTATCCTTATATGCTTGGCTTGCTTGTGTGTGTGCCTCACTTATACTTAACCACAAGAGCTTCATATAGCACCTCAACCCTTATCTAGGGGAATCAAGAGGAGTTAATCCAGAGCCCTTCACGAGGAATTCGGCTACACTCGTTAGTTGTATTAAGTGTGTTGCAAAATTATTTTAGCTTCCGCATTTAGTTTCTAGATTAGCATTATCACCTATTCACCCCCCCTCTAGGTGATTTACAATTGGTATCAGAGTCTATGCTCCTGATACTTAGGCTTAACATCCTAAGAGTGAGATCCTTTGTTTGCTAATCTACCATTTGCATTTGCACACTTGTTTGTTTGCACACATATAGCTTGGACCCATGGACTTCATGACCCCACCTATGTTTGACCCTTCCAACATCATTGTTTGGAAGACTAGGATGTCCGTTTATTTACAAACCCTAGGATATAAGGTTCACTTTGCCATTACTAAGGAATCCTACCTTAGTGATAGCAAGCATATAGGGGCCAATGCACAAGCCCTTGAGGCCATTAGAAGCACGCTACCTAAAGAATATCTTATACATGTTTCTAATTTTGATTCCGCCTTTGCAGTGTGGAACAAGTTGACAACCACAACCACCTCCGAGCTTCAAATGCCAATCCAATAAGAAGAGGAATCTAGTGGAGAATCCGAGCCACAACAATGCTATACGGTCCAAGGGAATGACTCCCTTGAGGTACACTCGGAAACCCACTTAGATGATGATGATGATGCTAGTTCTTCAAATGATTATGTTGATGCCCATACTTTGAATGAAGAACTATCTATTGTTTGTGAAAAATTAATTGAAAAATATAAAGTTTTGAGAAAGAAAAGTCTAGGAATTGAAAAAGAAAATAAAAGTTTGCATTCTAGACTTGACAAGGTTTTGCAAGAGAAGGTTGAGGTCTATAATGAAAGGGATTCATTAAGATCTCAACTAGACCTTGCTGTAAAAGAAAATAAATTTTTGAAAAATAAAAATGATTGTGATAATGTTTTGAAAAGTAATGATGTTTTGTCTTCAAAAATTAAATTTGTTTTAAAAGAAAATGATTCTTTGAAAAGAGAAATTGATTTTATTTCAAAAGAATTAATTTGTTTAAATAAAAATAAATCTTTGAAAAATGATTTAGATGCACATGTTTGCCATGCTAGGGTAGTATCACACACTTCACCTATTGCATGCCACACTTCTTCTTTGATTGATAATGATATATCCATGCTTAAGAAGAGTGTTGATTGTTTCGGCTCCACTTTGAGCCAATGTGTTGTAGGCCATACACGTTTGGAATCTTTGTTTCAAAAGAAGCAAATTTCATCTATTATGCATGCACACCCTCCACGGCATACACATGCTCCTCACGGACACCATCATCACTTGTATGCTCATGTGTACTCATGTACACATTGTGGACGTAAGGACCACCTTACTAAATTTTGCTATGATCGTATACATGTTTCAAATTTAGCAAAGAAGTTTGTTTCGGTTAGAGAAGGGACTAACCCCCATGGACCCAAAAGATTATGGGTACCAAAGACCACTCCTCTTATGTTTGATGTAGGAGTGGGCTCTCGCATGACGTGAGAGTAGCCGTACCTTGGAGTGGATGCGTTCCGTACTTAATGGAAACATTTTGGATGCATCACTTTTAAGGGAAGTTTGGTGGAGAGGACCACCATGTTTTGGAGACAAGGAAAGTTGCCTTCTAGGTTTTGGTAACAATTCCTAACTCCTAATTATTGTTTACATGCTTTTCATTTTATTATATATGGCATGTTTTGATGTTTTTAGATTATTATGTCAATGCTATGTTTATTAAATCCTTGACATGTATGTATAGCATTTTGAGACACCCATGTTTAATATGGACCATATTTTAGTGTTCTCACCTTTGTTTAGCTATCATGTTTATCATAGGTTTAATAACATGTGAATTTACATAATAATCTTGTTTAAGATTTATCATGATGATTTTATCTTGTTTTTGATGCTTCATGATTTGAATATAAGCTTAAATGTTAGTTTTCATTAAGACTAGGATTTATACTTGTACATATAGTGGGCCACAAATAAATCTTTATATATGTTTGTACTTGATTGCTTATTTGTTCCCATTAGATGTGCTAGTATAGTCTAGTTTTGATGATTCATGCATTTTAAACTTGTATTTCCATTTTTGAATTTGTTTTATGAATTTTTGTTTAACTTCATGTATATGTCCATTTTATCCAAATTATCGTTATACATATACATCCTTTGAGCCACGTGCCTTCATGCATATATCTTTGTGGACTCGTTGTGTTTGGATATGTATGTATACTTTAGTTTGTATAGGACATACATATACCTTGAAGAATAAATAGTTTTGATGATTTTCATGTTTTTCATGTTTCAAGGAATTAATTGAGCTTAATTGAATATCTTCCATGATTATGATCTTCACATCTTATTTGTACACTCACATTTCTTGTTTACTCATGTGTTTGTTTTCATGAGTCATATTTATGCTTAATTGGCTTAGAGTGTTGATTATCATGTGAATTTCATGTTTCATGAAAATAATTTTGTTTTATTCCTTACTTGAAGGATTTCGTACTAGTTTACAAATTTTTCATTTAACTAGTTGCGATATTTTTCATTTTTGTAGAGTTTTTAAACACACTTTATTTTTCAAATTTTTTTGAAAACCCCTACCATCCAAGTGCGGTTGGTTGGGAGACCATGCCTTGTGTATGCTTTACATTGAAAATCTTTTAAACATAAGCATGTGTTGGGAGGTTAGTTATATGAGTTATACTTTGATATTATTGTTGTTTCAATTGGTATCATTGGATTCTTTCAATTGGTATCAATTTTGACCTTTCTTGTATACTCATATATGTTTGTATGTATGTATGCTTTCACTTCAAATAGTATCAATTTCGATTGGTATCTAAACTTTCATACATATATATGTTTTATTTGTGTTCAAAAATATCACAAATGTTAGTTTTTGTTTACTCAAGCTTTAGCATAACCCAACACCTTGAGTTTTAACTTTATTTCAATTGATTCAATTTACAATTGGTATATAAATTTTCAATTGGTATCTTATTTCAAGCCTACGCATTGTTTTTGTTGGTATTTCATAAAGAGGGAGAAAATTCGATTTTCATATTTCAATTGGTATTTGTATCTCCACTCCCTAGCTTTATGATAGAAAATAAAAATTTTAAATTGATATCATATACTTAAAAATAAAAATACTCTTTTTGATATCAAGATGTTTATTTGAATGTTTTAAAATTGGTATCTCAAAATTTTGTTTAATTAAAAAAATAAAAATACAAAAGTTTTGATTTGTATTGCCTATATGCAATGAGAGCTTAACATCTCTTCTACATATAGATTTATGATGAGTGTATCTTGTATTGAAGAGCTTGACATCTCTTCTTTATGTGGTACATGTGTGTAGGGGGAGCTTCACATCTCCTCTCATACATTGTATAGTATACTGTTGGCCCAAGAGGTTACACTCTCCAATTGTTTGTGTTTTGATGATGACAAACCAAATATGAGCTATTTGGTACTAACAAGTTTGTTAAGATAAGTTTCAGGGTTGTACCATGTTTAGAGACCATTCGCTTAGCTATTGCAAGAACTTCTAAGTTTCACAAAGCAAGGAAGGCAAATTGCACATCAAGGAAGGATCATAGAAGAGAAGGCACTAGCAAGGCATTGGATGGCTCAAAGACTTGAAGATAGCACAAGAAGTCTTCATGTAATTTGTTTTTCAGTTTATAGTTTGTTAAAGAATAGTGGATAGGTTTGAAGCTCTATCACACACGTTTTTGCGCACATGCTCATTCCAAAATAATTTATTATAAATTATACAAAAATATTTTGCATACAAGATTTTGCCTACAGATATATATTTATGTTTATACTAATCCCTGTTCAAAAGTATTTTTGTTAAAATCAAAATCCTCTTTGTTTTCTTTTTAAAATTGACTTTTTGACCTGATCCGGTCGACCGGGTCGGTCGACCGAGTCTGTGTCAGTCTGGTCCGGTCGACCGGACCAGTCGACCGAAGTCCTGGCAGATGCACGTATCCGTGTGCACGTCTGTCGGTCGACCGGGCGGTCGACCGGACTATTATTTTTTGCTCACAGGTTTTATCGGTCGACCGGGTCGGTCGACCGCTAGACTTCAACGGTCAAATTTTATACTACCGGTCGACCGGCCCGGTCGACCGATCCGACCGTTTGAACAGTAACGGGCAGATTTTTAAGAGCTGTTTATTTTTGTCTTTTGTATTTAAAAATTCGTTTAAGGATATATTTTGATCTAATTACCTCCTAAACATCAGTAAATATGTTTTATCCCTAAACCCTAGCCCTCTCCTATAAATAGGGGTGTTTGGGGAGAGATTGGTTACAACAACAACTACAATTATTGCTAAAATTCAAAAGTTTAAGGCTTTCAAAGTTCTTGGTTTTTGTGCTAAATTCTCTCAATTTTCTGAAGGGTTTTCAAAAGTTTTTCTCTGATTTTAATTTCTTTTCCTTACACAAAAGAGCTTCAATTCTACTCATTATTCTCTAAGGACCTTTGAAAGGGAAGAGATTTTTGAAAGAGAGAGTTTGTGGTCTTTTGACTACCAAGGAAATCACTTGTTCTTGAGATTGTAGGAGTTGGGTACTCCATTGTATTTGAGATCTTTATGATAGTGGAAGTGGTCGGAATCCTTCTGGGGAAGGCGGGGAGTAGAGCTGGGTGCTCGAACCTCGATAACATATCCTTGTGTTTGCGATTGGTTTACATTCTTGCAATTATTCTCTACTTTGCTTGCACTTATTACTTGCTCATCATACTTACTTGCTTACATTCATCTTGTGATTCTTGCTTGGTGATTGTTGTAGCTTTAATTTTTGAATTGCCTTTGATTAGCATTATCACCTATTCACCCCCCCTCTAGGTGATTTTCAATTGGTATCAGAGCTTGGACTCTAGGTTTGGCTTAACATCCATAGAGATCCTTAAAATATTGCTAATCAACATTTTCATTCATCCATTCATACACTAGTAAATATGGCCGACAACATTAAAACCCCACCTAAATTTGATGGCCTAAATTTTCCCATTTGGAAGGTTAGGATGACTATATTTTTGCAATCATTAGGTAGCTTGGTAGCTAAGTCCTTGACCAAACCCTACATAGCACCCGATAGTGATGAGAGCACTTGGACCGACTTCAACTTTAGAGAATATGAGGCTAACTCAAAAGCCCAAAACTCCCTTTT
Source organism: Agave tequilana (assembly GCA_038442645.1). NCBI lineage: Eukaryota > Viridiplantae > Streptophyta > Magnoliopsida > Asparagales > Asparagaceae > Agave > Agave tequilana. Next base: position 172,917 of record JAVJIF010030386.1, read on the forward strand.
AACCGCCTTGAATGAGGATGACCTTACACGGGTAATTCATTGCCAATCCGCCTATGAGATTTGGCAACACTTATTGGTCACACATGAAGGGACTTCACAAGTCAAGAGAGCTAAGATAGATCTCTTGAGGTCTCAATATGAATCATTTAAAATGCTTGATGATGAATCCATTGATTGTATGATTACTCGTTTCACTAAAATTACAAATGGTCTTTCTTCATTAGGTGACGTCATCTCCAACGATCAAAAGGTGCGCAAAGTGATACGGGCTCTTCCTTCTTCATGGGAGATCAAGGCCACCACCTTAAAGGAGTTGAACGACAAGGACGAGATGGACATCATTAGTCTCATTGGGAACCTAAAGACCCATGAGATGGAGAAGAAGGCAAGAGAAGAAGCCACTACTTCAAAGAAGAAATCCATAGCCTTCAAGACTTCATCCACAAATGATGACGATGATGAAGACGAAGAAGAAGATGAGGAGCTAACTCTACTTGTGCGGAATGTCAAGAGGTTGTACCGAAAGAACAAGTTCAACTTCCGGAAAAGATTCGAAGGCAAAGAGGAGCGGAAGATCATTTGCTATAATTGCCGCAAACCCGGACATATCATGGCGGATTGTCCGGAGTTCAAGAAGAAGATGACTTCCTCCTTCAAGCCAAAGAAACCGGAGGAGAAGAAAGCCTACAAAGCAACATGGGATTCGGAAAGCGAGTCCGAAGAGGAGGTGGATCAAGCTAATATGTGTTTCATGGCAAACACACCTAAGGTAACCCCTCAATCCCTTGATGATGAAGATGATGAACTAAGTAAGGAAGTTCTAGTTCATGCCTTTGTAGAACTTTCTGAAACTTATGATAATAAGAAACTTGAATGCTTAAAATTACAAAAAGAAGTTGCTTTTCTTAAAAATCAACTTGCTTTGGTTTCAAAAGAAAAAGATGATCTTTCTTCCAATCTTGTTTCCATTCAAATGAATTTGACGCTTATAAGATTTCTTGTAAGGGTAAAACCCCTATTGTTGATAATAAAGAAATTTCTTCCTTAAAAACCAAAATGGTTGATTTTGAAAAGATTTTGAAAGATTGTGCTTTTAACACCAAGAAGCTTGAAGAAAAGTTTTCCAAAAAGCACACTTCTCATGTTAAAGATTCTCATGCTAAAATTCCACATGCTCACACTTCAAATAATACTTCTCATGCTAAATCTTTTCATGCTCACAATGCCCATGCTCACAAATCACACACTCACTATGCTTTTAGATATGGTAGAGTGTATAGATGTACTTATTGTGGCAAAAATGGACATTTAGCTAAATTTTGCTATGATAAATTGCATAGTTCAAATAATCTTGTTTGGGTTAATGGCTCTAACCCTCATGGACCCAAGAAAATGTGGGTACCAAAATCAAGTCCTAAAATGTTTGATGTAGGTACACACCAAGGCTCCAAGACGTAGGGAGCGGTGGTACCTTGATAGTGGTTGTTCGAGACACATGACGTGGGATATCAACAACTTCACAACCCTATTAAGGTACATGGAAGGTGGCTCCGTCACCTTCGGGGATGATTCCAAAGGCACCATCATCGGTATTGGTAATATTCAAATTGGTTCATCTCCTATTATAGAGAATGTTGTTTTAGTAGATGGTTTAAAACATAATTTGCTTAGCATTAGCCAACTTTGTGATCGTGGACTTAAAGTTGTTTTGATGATTCCTCATGCAAGATTTTTGATGTTAAATCCGATGTTTGTATTCTTACCGGTTTTCGTGATAATAATGTTTATATTATTGACATGCTTAATTTAGATTGTTCTACTAAATGCTTAAATGCTTTTGATGAAAATTCTTGGCTTTGGCATAGAAGATTAGGACATGCATCTTTTGACCATATCTCTAGGATTAATTCAAAGGAATTGGTGAAGGGTATACCTTGCTTGGATTTTGAGAAAGACCGCATTTGTGGTGCGTGCCAACTTGGGAAACAAACCAAGTCTTCCTTTAAACCAATCAAGGATATCATGTCAACTAGGCCTTTAGAATTAATTCATATGGATCTTTTGGACCAACTAAAACTAAGAGTTTAAATGGAAGTAGATTTGCATTTGTTTTGATTGATGATTTCTCCCGTTTTACTTGGGTTTTCTTTTTACAAAATAAAGATCAAACTTTTTCTCATTTTAAAATTTTTCGAAAAAGAGTTGAAAAAGAAAAGGGTTTTCCGATTTTGAGAATAAGGAGTGATAGAGGTGGTGAGTTTATTAACCAATTCTTCATGACTTATTGTGATGAAAAGGGAATTAAGCATGAAACATCTTGTCCTAGAACTCCACAACAAAATGGAGTTGTAGAAAGGAAAAATAGAACACTTCAAGAGATGGCTAGGACAATGATAAGTGAATATGACCTCCCTCAATATTTATGGGCCGAGGCCGTAAACACCGCATGCTATATATCGAATCGTATTTATTTATGCAAAAATTCTTCAAAAACTTCTTTTGAAATGTATCATTCTAGAAAACCAAATGTTGCATATTTTAAAGTTTTTGGATGCAAGTGTTTTATTTTAAATACTAAGGATAATTTGGGTAAATTTGATGCTAAGGCTTATGAGGCTATCTTTGTTGGATATTCCTCTACTAGCAAAGCATATAGAGTTTTCATTAGATCTTCTCTTACCATAGAAGAATCCATGCATGTTAAATTTGAAGAATCTAATGTGGTTGTTGAGAATGTTGTAGAAATTGAACCACTAGGTGAAGACATGGAGAGACTATCCTTGAAGGACTCACCCGCTCAAGAAGAAAAGCTAGATCATATTGGTGAAGTTCAAGAGGATAAGGAGGAAAGCACTCAACCGCTTCCTAAAGCTTGGAGATACGCTACAAATCATCCTAAGGAGCTCATCTTGGGTGATGCATCTAAAGGAGTCACAACGCGCTCCAAACTCCATGACATATGTAGTAACTTTGCTTTTATTTCTCATTTTGAACCCAAAGGCATTCTCGAAGCCGAGACGGACCCATATTGGTTGCTTGCCATGCAAGAGGAACTCAATCAATTTGAGTGCAACCAAGTTTGGCACCTTGTTCCTAAGCCCCACGATAGACCAATAATTGGTACTAAGTGGATCTTTAGAAACAAGATGGATGAGTCCGGAAATGTCATTAGGAATAAGGCTAGGTTAGTGGCCCAAGGTTACACTCAAGTTGAGGGAATTGACTTTGAGGAGACCTTTGCACCCGTAGCACGGCTTGAAGCCATACGGATGACACTAGCTTTTGCATGTTTTAAAAAATTTAAACTTTTTCAAATGGATGTAAAAAGTACATTTTTAAATGGTTTTATTAATGAAGAAGTTTATGTTTCACAACCTCCCGGTTTTGTTGATCATGTTCATCCCGATTTGTTTTTAAACTTGATAAAGCTTTGTATGGATTGAAACAAGCTCCAAGAGCTTGGTATGAAAGGCTTTCTAGTTTTCTCATTTCAAATGATTTTATTAAAGGCAAAGTAGACACAACTCTCTTTACTAAGCATGTTGAGAATGATATTTTAATTGTGCAAATTTATGTTGATGATATAATTTTTGGATCTACTAATGAGCTTTTATGCAAGGATTTTGAGAAGGTAATGCAACTAAAATTTGAAATGTCTTCCATGGGTGAGCTCAATTTCTTCCTTGGACTCCAAATCAAGCAATTGCAAGACGGAACCTTCATTAACCAAGCCAAGTACGCAAAGGAGCTAGTAAAGAAGTTTGGGCTTGAAGGATCAAAGGCTTGCAACACTCCAATGGCAACTACAACTAAGCTTGATAAGGACGAACAAGGTAAAAATGTTGATATTAAATTATATAGAAGCATGATAGGAAGTCTTTTATATTTGACGGCAAGTAGGCCGGATATCATGTTTAGTGTGTGTCTTTGTGCTAGATTTCAATCGTGTCCTAAAGAGTCTCATCTTATTGCGGTAAAACGCATTATTCGTTATATTAAGGGCACTATTGGAATGGGTCTTTGGTATCCGAAAACTATAGATTTTTCTATGACTAGTTATTCGGATGCCGACTATGCGGGTTGTAGAGTAGATAGAAAGAGTACTAGTGGGACATGTCAATTTCTTGGTAATTGTCTTGTTTCATGGTCCTCTAGGAAACAAAATTCCATAGCTCTCTCAACCGCCGAGGCGGAGTATATTGCCGCGGGGGCTTGTTGTGCACAAGTCCTTTGGATGAAACATACTCTCCTTGATTTTGATTTGCACTTTGATCATATAAAAATATTTTGTGATAATACTAGTACTATTCACATGACCAAAAATGCAAATCAACATAGTAAGACCAAGCACATTGAGATTAGATATCACTTTCTTAGAGATCATTTTGAGAAAGGTGATATAGATATTGATTATGTTTCCACGGATTTACAACTAGCCGATATTTTCACTAAACCTCTTGATTTTGCTAGATTTTCGTTTATTTGTGGAGAACTTAATGTTTGTATTATTGAATAAACATGTTTTTCATAACCCTTTTTGATGTATGACAAAAAGGGGGAGAATAAGTTTACATGGACAAAAATAAGTTCATTTGGTCTTGGTTCCATATGAATTTATATGTTTTGTTTCATTTGGTCTTGGTTCCATATGAATTTATATGTTTTGTTTTTATGAGTTTTTGTGTTTTAAATAAATTCTTGTGTTTTGGTATTTTTGGTATCAAGAGAAATTTTTGTGTTTTAATTGGTTTCAATAATTGGTGCATCATTTCAATTATTAGTTTCTAGAGCATATTCTTGTGTTTTATGTATAGCATAATTTGAGGGGGAGTTTTCTCCTACCCTATATTTTTGTTAATAGCCTATTTGTTTTGTCATCATCAAAAAGGGGGAGATTGTTGGCCCAAGAGGTTACACTCTCCAATTGTTTTGTGTTTTGATGATGACAAACCAAATATGAGCTATTTGGTACTAACAAGTTTGTTAAGATAAGTTTCAGGGTTGTACCATGTTTAGAGACCATTCGCTTAGCTATTGCAAGAACTTCTAAGTTCCACAAAGCAAGGAAGGCAAATTGCACATCAAGGAAGGATCATAGAAGAGAAGGCACTAGCAAGGCATTAGATGGCTCAAAGACTTGAAGATAGCACAAGAAGTCTTCATGTAATTTGTTTTTCAGTTTATAGTTTGTTAAAGAATAGTGGATAGGTTTGAAGCTCTATCACACACGTTTTTGCGCACATGCTCATTCCAAAATAATTTATTATAAATTATACAAAAATATTTTGCATACAAGATTTTGTCTACAGATATATATTTATGTTTTATATTAATCCCTGTTCAAAAGTATTTTTGTTAAAATCAAAATCCTCTTTGTTTTCTTTTTAAAATTGACTTTTTGACCTGATCTGGTCGACCGGGTCGGTCGACCGAGTCTGTGTCAGTCTGGTCCGGTCGACCGGACCAGTCGACCGAAGTCCTGGCAGATGCACGTATCCGTGTGCACGTCTGTCGGTCGATCGGGGCGGTTGACCGGACTATTATTTTTTGCTCACAGGTTTTATCGGTCGACCGGGTCGGTCGACCGCTAGACTTCAACGGTCAAATTTTATACTACCGGTCGACCGGCCCGGTCGACCGATCCGACCGTTTGAACAGTAACGGGCAGATTTTTAAGAGCTGTTTATTTTTGTCTTTTGTATTTAAAAATTCGTTTAAGGATATATTTTGATCTAATTACCTCCTAAACATCAGTAAATATGTTTTATCCCTAAACCCTAGCCCTCTCCTATAAATAGGGGTGTTTGGGGAGAGATTGGTTACAACAACAACTACAATTATTGCTAAAAATTCAAAAGTTTAAGGCTTTCAAAGTTCTTGGTTTTTGTGCTAAATTCTCTCAATTTTCTGAAGGGTTTTCAAAAGTTTTTCTCTGATTTCAATTTCTTTTCCTTACACAAAAGAGCTTCAATTCTACTCATTATTCTCTAAGGACCTTTGTAAGGGAAGAGATTTTTGAAAGAGAGAGTTTGTGGTCTTTTGACTACCAAGGAAATCACTTGTTCTTGAGATTGTAGGAGTTGGGTACTCCATTGTATTTGAGATCTTTGTGATAGTGGAAGTGGTCGGAATCCTTCTGGGGAAGGCGGGGAGTAGAGCTGGGTGCTCGAACCTCGATAACATATCCTTGTGTTTGCGATTGGTTTACATTCTTGCAATTATTCTCTACTTTGCTTGCACTTATTACTTGCTCATCATACTTACTTGCTTGCATTCATCTTGTGATTCTTGCTTGGTGATTGTTGTAACTTTAATTTTTGAATTGCCCTTTGATTAGCATTATCACCTATTCACCCCCCCTCTAGGTGATTGTTGGCCCAATGGCCTTCCACTCTAGTTTTGATGATGATCAACTCATGTAGTTATATTTACTAATATTCTTGTGTTTCTAAGTTTCAGATCATTAGCAGGATATTAGTGTTGGTGATTAGCTTCAACAAGGTGTTTGGAAGCTTATCATGGTGATTCCGGTGCCAAAGCTTAAAGATCATACCTTTGCACTCGGTGGATCGCGTTTGGGAGCAAGTCTACTTGAAGATGGAGATCATCAAGAGAAGACTTAGGTATCCTAGTTTAGTTTAGTGTGTTTTAGATCCATTTGTAAAGCTTAGTTTAGTTGATATGCTCAAGTGCACAAACACACACGTTTATGTTTTAATGTGTGATTTTATAAATAGTTGGATCAAAACAAGTTTTCATGATTTATATGTATAGTAGATGTTTTCTAGTTATACATACATGCTTAACTTATAGACAAACTTATTTTGACATTCCTATTCATGTTTTGGAAAAATCTAGTTTGATAAAAATACAAGTTTTATTTATGATAAAATTGGCAAGACACAAAAATGAATTGATATGATTGATATATGTCTTGAAATTTTTATCACAAGTTTAGTTTTCAAGTAAAATGATAAACATATTTTTGTGGATTTTTTAGAAGTGTTAAAAGATTTTTTACAAATTTTCTATCTCAAAAATCTGCCCAGAAAAACTGTATTTCAGGCAGACCGGTCGACCGGGACAGTCGACCGGCTGCTGTGTCCGGATATGCACAGGCTGTGCATGTCCGTCGGTCGACCGGGTCACGGACCCAGTCGACCGATATAGAGAGTCTGCTCTCTGTATCTTTTCGGTCGACTGGGTCGGTCGACCGATAGAAGGAAACTGTGTTTCCTCCTTGTTGGTCGGTCGACTGGCAGTCGACCGAAGCCCCAACGGTCATATTTTCGACCGTTGGCGGTCGACCGGGCCGGTCGACCGGTGGCTGTCAAAATTGCCACATCAGCCTAACGGCTAGTTTTCTGTTTGGCCTATATAAACTCCATCTCTTTGGGGATTTTGGCCAAGGTTTTTAAGAGAAAAATTTCTGGTTTTCAGCAGAGTTTAAAAGAGTTTTAAAAAGAGTTTTAGTGCTTTTAACTTCTCATCTTTATTGATTTGGGTTTTGGAAAAATCAAAGAAATTGGAATTTGGGATTTTTGTATTGGCATTCATTCTCTATCTTTTACAAGAAATTTCCCAAGTGTTTTTCTTTGTTGCTTGTTTTCCAAAACACCTAGTTTCCACACTTGAGCTATCTTCTATCCTAAACTATTAGGATCTTTGTTTTTGTGGAAAAGAAAGAAAAGAGAAAGAAAAGAGAGTTTGTGGTTTTGGAACCACTTGTTGTAAACACCCTTTTATTTGTGAATCCCTCTTCGGTAGAGGTGATCGGGTGATTGGTTTGTGAGCCTCTTAAGGAGAGGCATTTGTTGTGGTTGGCTACGGGCCGTATCCCTCTTCGGTAGAGGTGGATTGTGTGTTGTATTGCCTCGGTGGCATTGTAAGTTGAGAGAGGAGTTAGGGGCTCCTATAGTGGATTAGAAATCCTACACGGTGGTGTAGGCGGGGATGTAGAGCTAGGGGCTCGAACCTCGAAACACATCTTGGTCTTTGCGTTTGATCCAATTTCTCTCAACTCTACTCTTTTTTTTTACATTTGTGCAAGCATCATCCATTCATATCATCATATATACTTGCTTGTGTTTTGAGCATTGTTTCATATTGCCTTGCATTTATTTCTATTGCAATTCATCTATACTTGCTTGGCTTAATTGTGTGCATTGTATTGCTATATCCTTGATTGCTTGGATTGCTTGTGTGTGTGTGCCTAACTTATACTCATCCAACAAGAGCTTCACATAGCACCTCAACCCATTTTAAGGGGAATCAAGAGGAGTTAGTTCAGAGCCTCGCAAGGGGAATTCGGCTACACTTGTTGAATTGTATTAGTTTGTCCAACACTTGCATTAGCTTCCGTTTTTAGAGCATTAGAGTTTGCATTTAGCCTTAGATTAGCATTTACACCTATTCACCCCCCCTCTAGGTGTACTTTCAATTGGTATCAGAGCTAGTGCTCCTGATATTAGGCTTAACATCCTAGGAGTGATCCATTTGCTTGCTAATCTCTTGTTTGCATAATACTTGTTTGCATACATTTAGTTTATCATGGACTTCATGACCCCACCTATGTATGATGCTTCCAACATTCTTGTTTGGAAGACTAGAATGTCCATTTACCTTCAAACCCTAGGTTTACATACTTTCCTTGCGGCTACCAAGAAATGCTATCTTGGTAACCTCATTCATATAGGGGCCAATGCACAAGCCCTAGAGGCCATTAGAAGCACTTTACCTAAAGACTATCTTTTATGTGTTTCTAATCTTGATTCCGCTTTTGCAGTATGGAACAAGTTGACAACAACCACCACCTCCAAGCTTCAAGAACAAATCCAAAAGGAAGAGGAATCTAGTGGAGAATCCGATTCCCAATGCTTCATGGTCCAAGGGAATGACTCCCTTGAGGTACAATCGGAAACTCTATTAGATTGTGATGATAGTGCTAGTTCTTCTAATGATTATATTGATCCCCATGCTTTGAATGAAGAACTTTCATTAGTTTGTGAAAAATTAATTGAGAAGTATAACATTTTGAAAAAGAAAAGTCTAGGCATTAATAATGAAAACAAAAATTTGATTGCTAGACTTGATATTGTTTTGCAAGAGAAAGAGGAGATTGCTAATGAGAAGGATTCATTAAAATCTCAACTTGACCTTGCACTTAAAGAAAATGAACTTTTGAAAAATAAAATGATTGCCATGTTCTTTTGAAGAAAAATGAAAATTTGACTTCAAAAGTAGATTTTATTTTAAAAGAGAATGTTGCTTTGAAAAATAAAATCATTTCCATTTCAAATGATTTAAATATTTGCTTAGAGAAAAATATTGTTTTGCAACATAAGATGGATGCACATGTTTGCCATGCTAGTGTAGCCTCATCATCTAGACTACCTAATGCATGTACCTCTTCTTCTAGGATTAACAATGATATATCCATGCTTAAGAAGAAGGTAGATTGTTTGGGCTCCACTATGAGCCAATGTGCTATGAATCATACACGGTTGGAAACTTTGCTTCGAAAGAAACAAGTTCCATCCTTCATGCATGCACACCCTCCACGGCATACACATGCTCCTCACGGACACCATCCTAACACTATGTATGCTCATGTGTACACTTGTACACATTGTGGTCGAAAAGGCCATCTTGCTAAATTTTGCTATGATAGATTAAATACTCCAAATTTAGCAAAGAAATATGTTTGGGTTAGAGAAGGGACTAACCCCCATGGACCCAAAAGACAATGGGTACCAAAGACCACCCCTCCAATTTTTGATGTAGGTGAGGGCTCTCACATGACGTGAGAGTGTTGGCACCTTGGAGTGGATGTGTTCCATGCTTAAAGAATACTTTTTGGATGCATCACTTTCAAGGGAGAAGATTTGGTGGAAAGGACCACCATGTTTTGGAGACAAGGAAAGTTGCCTTCTAAGGCTTTGGTAACAATTCCTAACTCCTTATTATTGTTTACATGTTCATATCATTTGTTTTATAGCATGTCATTGTTTAATGTTCACTATGTTATATCATGTTCATTAGATTAGTGATATACATGCTTAGTTGTTTAGAGACACCCATGCTCAATATAGATTTATATTTGTATGATCTCACTTTTGATCTAATATGTATATCCTAGATCTAATGCATATGCATATACATATTGATCATATGAACGTTTGTTTCATGTTTTAGTTGTATCATATTGTTTTATATGTGTTTTGTGCTTCATGTGGTATATACATGTTTAAATGTAGATTTTATCAAAACTTGCATGTATACATGTACACTTAGTGAGAACAAATTGACTTATATATGTTTTGCCCTTCATGCTCATTTGTACCCACTATGTGCACAAGTATAGGCTAGTTTTGATGATTCCTTTATTTATACTTGTCATACCTATTTTTATGATTCTACTTCATGTATATGTATTTTAAATTCAAACCTAATAAATATACATGTATACCCATGAGTCTTTTGCCTTCAATGCAAATATTTTTAATAGACTCGTTTATGGTTGGGATATGTATGCATATTGTTAGATTTGGATGGATCATACATATACCTAGAAGTTGGTTCACAAATAAAAGAATTTTGATGAATTTATGTGTTTTGTTTTAACAAAATGATATTCGTGTTTGTCTTGTGCTTAATGATTTGATTACTTGTTTAAGTATTAGTCTTCATTAAGACTAGTTATATACCTATACATATAGTGGGACACAAATAAATCTATATATGATTGGGTTGAATGCTTATTTGTTCCCATTAGTTGTATGAGTATAGTCTAGTTTTGATGATTCATATATTTTAGACTTGTATTCATATTTTTTAATTTATATGAGTTTTAATTTCGTGTATATGTTTATTTTGCCAAAACATTAAGATATACATGTATAATCCTTGAGTCTTTTGCCCTTCATGCAAATCCTTATATATGGACTCAATTGTGTTTAGGATATGTATGTATACTTATTGTGTTGACAATTTATACATATACCTTGAAATGAAATTAGTTAATGAAAATTGGTTTTTCGTGTTTTCATATTTAAGTTTTACTTCATGTATATGTCCATCTAGTTCAAACTAACCCTATACATATACATTCCTTTTTGAGCCACGTGCGTTCATGCATATACTTTGTGGACTCGTTTGTATTTTGGATATGTATGTATACCTTAGTTTATACTAGACATACATATGCCTTGAAGATTAAGTAGTTCTATGATCTTTTGTTTTAGATAAGTATTATTGTTTAAAGGAATTAAAAGAGCTTAATGAAATATTTTTCATAATTGATTTTCACATGTTAGTTATACACTCGTAATTACTACCTTACTCATGTTTTGTTTCTCATGAGTTGTGCTTTATTGATTAGAGTGTGATTATTATGTGATTTTCATTTCTATGAAAAATAATCTTGTTTTATTCCTTGCTTGAAGGATTTCGTACTAGTTTACAAAACTTTCCATTTTTAACTAGTTCGAATTCTTCTTTGTAATATGAGATATACCATGCTTGTTATTTCAATTGGTATCATTGAACTCTTTCAATTGGTGTCAATTTTGATCTTCTTGTATACTCATATAAGTTTTGTATATGTATGCTTACTCTTTCAAGAATATCAATGTCAATTGGTATCTAATTTTCATACATATATTTTTGTTTATGCTAGTGCTTGAGTTTCAATTGTGTTTAAATTGATTACTTTAAATTGGTATCAAGACTATGCATTATTTTAGTTGGTATTTCATAAAGGGGGAGAAAATTTGATGTTGTCTTTTCAATTGGGATTTGACTCTCACTCCCTTGCTTTATGTTAAAATTGAAACTATATTTTAACATTATTGATCTCAAAAGTTTTCAAATTGGTATCAGGTGTTTAAAAGAACATATTTCTCTTATGATGTCAAGATGTTTATGTTGAGTATTTTTAATTGGTATTTCAAAATTTTGTTTTTATGAAAGTTTCAATAGTTTTGACTTACATTGCCTATATGTGTATAGATTCATGTTGAGTGTATCCTATATTGAGGAGCTTGACAACTCTTCTTTATGAGATACACGTGTGTAAGGAGAGCTTCACATCTCTTTTTATGCATTACGTATTTTGTGTTATGTGAATTAGGGCGTGTCTTCCTTTCTTCATGTAATTCATATATGTAGGGAAGCTAACTTAACGTCTTCCTCTTCATGAATGTCTATCTCACATACGATTTATTGATCCATGTTGAATTTCTATTGGTATCTAGATGCACTTCATTGACATATTTTTAATTGATATCAATGTTTTGATGTTTAACCCTTTATTGGTTCTTGATTTAGAACAAAAAGGGGGAGAATAATTTGTTTTTATAATTTTACCCCTTTATTGATGATTGACAAAAAGGGGGAGAAGAATTTGGCTTTTGGCTTTTATATGCATGTATTTGTTTTAATAAGTTTTATTAAGAATGTGTTGTTTATGTTATTGGTATCTAGAGCTTAGAGTTTGTCTTACTTCATTGGTATCTAGAGCTATAACATGTTTATATTGTTTAATATTTTTTATTTTATTTATGCATGAGTTAAGGGGGAGCTTCTTTGAAGCTTAACTTTAATCCATGCATATATAACTCCATGAGTTTTGTCATCATCAAAAGGGGGAGATTGTTGGCCCAATGGCCTTCCACTCTAGTTTTGATGATGATCAACTCATGTAGTTATATTTACTAATATTCTTGTGTTTCTAAGTTTCAGATCATTAGCAGGATATTAGTGTTGGTGATTAGCTTCAACAAGGTGTTTGGAAGCTTATCATGGTGATTCCGGTGCCAAAGCTTAAAGATCATACCTTTGCACTCGGTGGATCGCGTTTGGGAGCAAGTCTACTTGAAGATGGAGATCATCAAGAGAAGACTTAGGTATTCTAGTTTAGTTTAGTGTGTTTTAGATCCATTTGTAAAGCTTAGTTTAGTTGATATGCTCAAGTGCACAAACACACACGTTTTATGTTTTAATGTGTGATTTTATAAATAGTTGGATCAAAACAAGTTTTCATGATTTATATGTATAGTAGATGTTTTCTAGTTATACATACATGCTTAACTTATAGACAAACTTATTTTGACATTCCTATTCATGTTTTGGAAAAATCTAGTTTGATAAAAATACAAGTTTTATTTATGATAAAATTGGCAAGACACAAAAATGAATTGATATGATTGATATATGTCTTGAAATTTTTATCACAAGTTTAGTTTTCAAGTAAAATGATAAAACATATTTTTGTGGATTTTTTAGAAGTGTTAAAAGATTTTTTACAAATTTTCTATCTCAAAAATCTGCCCAGAAAAACTGTATTTCAGGCAGACCGGTCGACCGGGACAGTCGACCGGCTGCTGTGTCCGGATATGCACAGGCTGTGCATGTCCGTCGGTCGACCGGGTCACGGACCCAGTCGACCGATATAGAGAGTCTGCTCTCTGTATCTTTTCGGTCGACTGGGTCGGTCGACCGATAGAAGGAAACTGTGTTTCCTCCTTGTTGGTCGGTCGACTGGCAGTCGACCGAAGCCCCAACGGTCATATTTTCGACCGTTGGCGGTCGACCGGGCCGGTCGACCGGTGGCTGTCAAAATTGTCACATCAGCCTAACGGCTAGTTTTCTGTTTGGCCTATATAAACTCCATCTCTTTGGGGATTTTGGCCAAGGTTTTTAAGAGAAAAATTTCTGGTTTTCAGCAGAGTTTAAAAGAGTTTTAAAAAGAGTTTTAGTGCTTTTAACTTCTCATCTTTATTGATTTGGGTTTTGGAAAAATCAAAGAAATTGGAATTTGGGATTTTTGTATTGGCATTCATTCTCTATCTTTTACAAGAAATTTCCCAAGTGTTTTTCTTTGTTGCTTGTTTTCCAAAACACCTAGTTTCCACACTTGAGCTATCTTCTATCCTAAACTATTAGGATCTTTGTTTTTGTGGAAAAGAAAGAAAAGAGAAAGAAAAGAGAGTTTGTGGTTTTGGAACCACTTGTTGTAAACACCCTTTTATTTGTGAATCCCTCTTCGGTAGAGGTGATCGGGTGATTGGTTTGTGAGCCTCTTAAGGAGAGGCATTTGTTGTGGTTGGCTACGGGCCGTATCCCTCTTCGGTAGAGGTGGATTGTGTGTTGTATTGCCTCGGTGGCATTGTAAGTTGAGAGAGGAGTTAGGGGCTCCTATAGTGGATTAGAAATCCTACACGGTGGTGTAGGCGGGGATGTAGAGCTAGGGGCTCGAACCTCGAAACACATCTTGGTCTTTGCGTTTGATCCAATTTCTCTCAACTCTACTCTTTTTTTTTACATTTGTGCAAGCATCATCCATTCATATCATCATATATACTTGCTTGTGTTTTGAGCATTGTTTCATATTGCCTTGCATTTATTTCTATTGCAATTCATCTATACTTGCTTGGCTTAATTGTGTGCATTGTATTGCTATATCCTTGATTGCTTGGATTGCTTGTGTGTGTGTGCCTAACTTATACTCATCCAACAAGAGCTTCACATAGCACCTCAACCCATTTTAAGGGGAATCAAGAGGAGTTAGTTCAGAGCCTCGCAAGGGGAATTCGGCTACACTTGTTGAATTGTATTAGTTTGTCCAACACTTGCATTAGCTTCCGTTTTTAGAGCATTAGAGTTTGCATTTAGCCTTAGATTAGCATTTACACCTATTCACCCCCCCTCTAGGTGTACTTTCAATTTTCATATACGTTATGTGAATTAGGGCTTGTCATCCCTCCTTTATGTAATGTATCTATGTAGGGAAGCTTCACATCTTCCTCTTCATGAATGTATATAGCATATACCATTTATTTATTGATCTATGTTTACTTTCAATTGGTATCAAGATGCTACTTTGACATATTTTCAATTGATATCTTAATTGATTGTCACCCCTATTTGGTTTGTTTTTTTTTAGACAAAAAGGGGGAGAACATTGTCTTTATTTACCCCTTATTGATGATTGTTTCTTTGTATTAAAAAGGGGAGAAGATTTTATTTTGTTTTGGTTTTTACCCCTTTGTTGATGATTGACAAAAAGAGGGAGAAAGATTTTGAGTTTTATATATGCATATTTATGTTTTGCATATATTAAATTTAATTTAGATTTAATTTAGTTTAATTTTAATTGGTATCTAGAGCATGTTGTGTTTTTGAATATTTCATTGGTATCTAGAGCCTTTTATTGTTTATGCATGATTATGCATTGTTATTCATTGCATATTTATTGTTTATTTGTTTTATGCATGAGTTAAGGGGGAGCTTCTTTGAAGCTTAACTTTAATCCATGCATATATAACTCCATGAGTTTTGTCATCATCAAAAGGGGGGAGATTGTTGGCCCGGAGGCCTTCCTCTCTAGTTTTGATGATGATTAACTCATATAGTTATGTTTACTAATAATCTTGTGATTTTAGTTTCAGATCATGTGATTGCTTCAAAAGGAGGAGTTTGGAAGCTTTCACTTGGTGATTCTAGGGCCCGAGCATCAAGATCATACATAGCCTTGCTCGTTGGATCACGACGTTTTTGGATCGGGTCGACTTGAAGATGAAGATCGTTAAGAAGACTTAGGTATTCATAGTTTAGTGTGTTTTAGATCATGTGTAAAGCTTAGAATAGTTGATATGCTCAAGTGCACAACACACACGTTTTATGTTTGGATATTGGTTTTTCGGTTTTGGTTTAACCAATATTTGTTTTCATGAATAGTTGATCAAAACAAGTATAATTGGTTTATGTATAGTAGATGTATTCTTTCTATACATGCATGCTTAACTTTTAAACAAACTTATTTTGACTATCCTATTCATGTATTGAAAAATATAAGTTTGATAAAATACAAGTTTTGGTTTTTGGTAAAAATGTTATAACACAAAAATGGTTTCATATGCTTGATATTTGAGTTTAAATGTTTATCACAAGTTTATATATCAATGCAAAATGAGAAAACTATTTTTGGGGATTTTTAGAAGAGATAAAAGATTTTAAAAAATATTTTTAACATGTTTTTCTGACCCAGAACTGGCTGACAGGCCAGGTCGGTCGACCGTGCGGTCGACCGCACCAAGGGCCGGTCGACCGTACGGTTGACCGACGTGCACAGAGCTGTGCACGTCTGGCAGCACAGTGGGCCGGTCGACCGGGCGGTCGACCGGACCAAAGAGCTCGGCTCTCTGTATCTGGGCGGTCGACCGGATTGCTCCAACGGTCATATTTTTGACCGTTGGCGGTCGACCGGCCGGTCGACCGCCAGCCTGTCAGGCTGACAGATCAGCCTAACGGCTAGTTTTCTTTTGGGCCTATAAATACCCATCTCTTTAGGGTTTTTCACAAGATTTTAAGAGCCAAAATTTCTCTCATATACAAGTGTTTTAAACAAGTTTTCAAAAGTGTTTTTGTGCCAAAAAGGATTCATCTTGTTTGTTTTAGAGTTTTTGGAAAAATCAAAGAAAATAGAAAAATTGAGAGATTTGTATTGTTCTTCATTTCTATCTTTTACAAGAGTTTTTCCCAAGTATTTTTCTTTGAGTTTTTGTTTTCCAAACTCTAGTTTTTCCACACTTGAGCTTATCTTCTATCCTATTCTATAGGATCTTTTGTTTGTGGGAAAAAGGAAAGAGGTTTGTGGTTGAGACATACCACTTGTTGTAAACCCTTAATTTCTTGTGTTGCTCCCTCTTTGGTAGAGGTTGAGGTTGTTGTATTGGGTTGGTGTTTGCTATCTCTATTGTGAGGTGGAGATTGGTTGTAACCCTCTTCGGTAGAGGCGTTGGTTGTTGTTTGGCTACGGGCCTACCCCTCGGTTGTGAGGCGGTATTTGAGAGAGGAGTTCGGTACTCACTTGTTGTAAAAATCCTCCTCGGTGGAGGTTCCCTCGGTGGGAGTCCTCGGTGGACAAGATAGTGGATTAGAAATCCTTCTCGGTGAAGGCGGGGACGTAGAGCTAGGGGCTCGAACCTCGAAACATATCTTTGTGTTTGCGTTTGATCCATTGTCTCTCTAACTCTCTCTCTTTTATTTGTGCAAAGCATCATTCTTATCATCATATCAATTTGCTTGTGTTGTGTCTTGTATTATTTCATATTGCTTATCATCCTTATATGCTTGGCTTGCTTGTGTGTGTGCCTCACTTATACTTAACCACAAGAGCTTCATATAGCACCTCAACCCTTATCTAGGGGAATCAAGAGGAGTTAGTCTAGAGCCCTTCACGGGGAATTCGGCTACACTTGTTGGTTGTATTAAGTGTGTTGCAAAATTGTTTTAGCTTCTGCATTTAGTTTCTAGATTAGCATTATCACCTATTCACCCCCCTCTAGGTGATTTACACTATATATTTAACTATTTATTTTTAATATAAAAAATTACTTTATTAATATCATAATATATTTTATTATTATATTAATATTTTATTATGTTAATATTGTAATAATAATTCAGTATAATAATACTATAATGATAATTTATTATTAAATTATAATTATATTTTACTTTGTTAATTTTATATTTCTGTAATATTACAATAATATTATAATAAAATTTATATTATAATAATTTTCAAGTTTTTTTAATATTATAATATTATAACTATATTTTATTATTTTTGTAAGATTTTTTAATATTTATATTTTATTAGTATTCTTAAAATTTATTAATGTTCTTTAGGTTTTCTTAAAATTTTATATTATTTATTTAGTTAATATTTTAGTAATATTTTACTATTTATACTAATACTTTATTAATATTATTGTTATAAATAAAATATTAAGATTATTATTTTTTATCTCAAATTTATTAATACAATTTAATTTGCAATAATGGATTTAATTTAATAGTATTTATAATATTTAAATCACTGTTACAGTTAATTTTGTGGTCAACTTTTCCACTTACACTTTTATATTACCAACCAAACACCGTAAAACACAATATACTTTACCATTTACACATTCAGTGTATCAACCAAACACCGTAAAACAGAATATACTTTTCCATTTACACATCACTTTATCAACCAAACACCGTAAAACACAATATATTTTCTCTGCTACAGTTCACTTTTTCCATTCTCATTTTACGACTTACGACTTGCGACGTTTTGCAACGAAACAAACAGGCCCCTAGTTGTCAACCTTCTTTCCTGATTTGAGTGTGTGAACAACATTGCACTGGTTGATCTAAGGATCCTAAATTTTGTAAGCTTGATTGGATTCTTAGGGTTGACTAGCGCCTGACTAGGTAAAGTACCCTTGGGTCTTTCACTTAGAGAGTTTTCTAATTGACTCATTTTCATTTCTAATCTAGATATGGCTTGTGAATGGTTTCAATGTCTGTCCTTGAATTTGCATGAAGGTGGCTTGAGATTTCATGAATGCCTCCATACTCTCCTCCAATTTACTGAACTTTTTCTCCATTGGTGAGTTTTGGTAGGAGGAAGATGGATCTTGAATGGGAAAATTTGCTTGATGATTGGGATGGTGAAGATTGTTGGAGAAATTGGGCCTGAGATGATTGTTCTGGGCCCAAGAGAAATTTGGGTGATTTTTCTAACCCGGATTGTAAGTCTGTGAGTAAGGATTGTGTTGCAGCCTTGAGTAAGCCCCACTCATGTGTTCCGATGGTACTTGATGAGTCTCAAAAATGGGACATTCTTTGAAAATATGGTTCGGTGCTTGACAGTGTAAACAACCCAGATTGTGAATTGGTGGTGGGTTGATTTGATTGACATTGGCTGGCTCTTTTATTTCTAGAGCCTATATTCTCCTCATCAGAGTTGTGATCTTGGCTTCAGCAGCTATGTATGATTCTAAGGATAGAAGCCCTCCTTTAGAAGCTATAAACTGTGAATTCCTTGAATTTTCAGAGGTTGGTTCCCATTGCAGGATTTTCTCAACTAGATCTTCAAAAAAATCCTAACCTTAATTTTCATCTTTTTGCAAGAACCCCCCCTAACACATGGTTTCTAACAAGATTTTTATTTGATAATCTAAATCATCATAGAGAATCTGGCACTGGCGCCATTTCTCTACACCGTGATGAGGGCAAAATTGCTAAGAGATCTTTGAATAGCTCAAAGTATCTCCAGACTGGTTCGCTCTGTTCTTACCTAAACTGCATGATATTCTTTCTGATGAGGGTTGTCTTGTGGATTGGGTAAAATTTCTTCAAGAAGGCCTTGACAAAATCGTTCCACGTTGTGACTGAGTCCACATCGAACTATATCTTAGCTAGGTCCTTTAGGGAGAAGGGGATGAAACGTAACCTAACGGTATCGTCTCCTAACTGGGGAATGTGCATCATGAGGCATACTTCTTCAAATTCCCTAACAAAGAAGTATGCATCCTCTGATTCTAAACTGTGAAATTTCGGAAGAGTGTTGATGAATTGGGATTTCAATTCAAAGTTATTACCATTCGCCTCAGGAAGTTTTATACAAGATGGCAGTGAAGTTCTGATTGGGTAAAACCTGTCCTGTAGCGATGCCATTACTAGCTCTGGATGCAGGGGCAGAGAAGTGTTTCTGGTTAATCTGGAAGTTACAGGATCTCTCACCCACTCTTACATGCAGTACACAACAAACAATGTAAAAACAGTAAAACAATCGAAAAGAATAAAAAATAAACAAAAGAAAGAGAAACAACCACCAAGCCTTAGTCTAAGGTACCTGGACCTAGACGTAGACGACTCCTAACTGGTCGATTTTCCTGGAAGGTTGTTGCAGGAATTAGACCATAAGCCAATCAGTCAGGAAAGGGTAAAACTCGGTGGGAGGTATTAAGGCATGAGCCTCGGGCCTTAATTATGCCAAACCACGGAGCTTTTGAGGCTTAATCTCTTAATCCTCTTTCCTTAGACACCGATTTTATAGGAGTATAGTTCTTGCAATTTTCACCCTCGGTTAATCTCTTAGTGAATCTGAGATATCCCTAGGGCCAACGTCTATAAACTTTTAGTTAAGGCTTGGGTTGGGTGAGTGCACTTGGAGATGATTTTTGGGTTAAGAAAGAGTGATTAAATCCCCACCTTATCTTCTTTATTTTGGTTTTGCCCTTAATGTCAGTTGTGCAAGTGTGCAATGTATTTACAGCAAGATAATACTCAAAGCGATAATCACTCCAAAATGTTGGTCCTATTCTATATGGAATGCACAGGTACCTTTCTTCCGTACTCTTCAACAAAAATTGAAATGAATTGAAATAGACACGCGTCCTAAATGCAAGAGTCTAATCCGATTTTCAATTTAGCAACAAATGAATTTTTGTTAAATTATTACAAGTCTAAAGGTGAAGCATACAAGTGAACTAAAAATTTTAGAAAGCATTTTTGAGCGATTTTTGGCAACCCTGCAGAAGAGCTTTTATTAGTACTTCAATCGGAAAAATTCGCTTTTACAGATTTCTCTGAGGGAAATGAATTCTTCGTACAATGTCTTCGGCCACCAATCTTGCTTCCCATTATAGGTAGCTCCTTGGTAACTTCTCCTAAACACAAAAATAAAGAAGAATCTTTAGTATTTTGAATAATAAAGCCATTCACTCCCTGACAACGGCGCCAAAATTTGATCGGCAAAAAGCATGCACAAAAATAAGTAAAGGAGTGATGGTGAATGTTACTACTTTTCCGATTCTTCTATAGTAGCAAAGTGGCTATATAGGTCGTATCCACATGGAGGGAGAGGATGGAAGTTTTGATGCGACTTCTTTGTTCAAAGTAAAGAGAAAGTTTTTTGTTTCAAATAAAGAATTGAAAAGAAAACAAGTGTTGTTTTAAGAATTTCTTGGATTGGTTGATGATTGTAAAAAAGAGTTTTCTTAAGCGTAAAAAAGCATGGCTAACTTTCAACTAAGTGCTCCCACTAATCTCTAATTCCTTGAAGATGTAGCCTCACAATAGACCATAGGCAAGCATAACCTTTATGCATAAGAACTACTCACATTGGAGATCAAATAAAAGCTCTTCCTTTAACTTAGCTTTACACGGCAAAACTTGAATATTCCTTTATCAGGATCCAATTGAAGGTGAGAATAAGGGAAGAAACATGTGCACTAATGGTATCGACAAAGATTAATAGGAATATCTCTAACTTACGAAAATAAGTAAAGTTTCAATCTATAAATCATCAAAAATGGTTAAGCATGAGACATGAGAATGGGAGTACTTGTAAGCAAGTTAAAGTTAGAACCCTTGTCTTAAGATGTCATACCTCTTGTTTGCACAAGACTTTGTTTGATACTATTGACTCATTTGGGTTATTATCAAGTTATTAAAGATTAGTGAGTTAGTAGTTAGTTAGCCATGCAAATGAAAAGTTAGCTAGACATGAGTAAGAAAAGAAAACAACAAGAGAGAGAAGTAAGGAAAAGAAGTATTACACTAAAACAAGAAAGTAAAAGTTGTTGGCCCAAAAGGTTACCACTCTCTATTTAAATACGTTTTGATGATAACAAAACATATAGAAGCTATTTGGTACTAATAAGTTGTTTTAGAATGAATTTCAGGTTTGTTACCAGTCTTGATGGCTTTAAGCATATTGCAAGGTTTATGGCGCTAAAAGCATATTGACAGGTTGATGGCGCAAGAGAAATCTTTTGTATGAGAGGAGGCTCTAGCTCGGCAACATGGTTCAGAGACTTCTTTGTATAATTTTTATACTTTAGTTTGTTAAATGACAGCATATAGTGTTGAAGCTCAAATTTCCCCCACACACAAAATTGCACATGATTTTCAAAAGTTTTTTTTGTCTCTTGTATAAAATATTTTTATATGCCTATTTCAGTACTTGCAAACTCAATTTATTGTAGTGACTAAGTCTTGACAAAAATAATTTTTTAAAATTTTCATATCCGCAAAAACATTTTTACAAAATTATATGTTTTGACCTGTTGCGGTCGACCGGACGGTCGACCGGCTCTGTTTCAGGTCAGAACGGTCGACCGAGCGGTCGACCGCAGTTCTGACCGTTAGGTACGTGCATGTGTGCACGTTATCCGATCAACCGGGCGGCCGACCGGACCCCATATCGGTCGATCGAGCTTCGACCGACTGACTGCACCCAAGTCTCTCTTTGCCACGGTCGATCGGGCGGTCGACCGGGGCCTGCCAACGGTCAATTAATTTTGAAAACCGGTCGACCCGGCCGGTCGACCGTGAGTGTATTAACAGCCAAACGGCTAGTTTTTTAAACTTGTTTTAAAACGTGGTTTTATTCTCCAAACGATTTTTATGGCTGGTTTTGGGTCTTATTTTTCCTGATTAATCAAAATTATTGTTTACCCTTTAATCCCTACCTATATCCTATAAATAAGGGTGGATGGGGTTGAGGAGTTTCACAATAACATTTGCAAAAGAAATCCAAGCTTCAGTCTTTTTGAAAGAAGTTTTTGCTCTCAGTTTTTGTGCTATAATCTCTGATTTTTGTCTGAAGTTTTTGATTCAAAATTCTCTTCTACTTTATTTTATTTTTCACTTACAAACCTTGAGCTTCAATCCTATACATTATTCTCTAGTGTTTTGTAAAGAAAAATTTTTCAAAAGAGAGTTTGTAGTCTTTTGATCATCAAGTGATTATTGTATTTGTGGCTCCACTACCTCTGGACTAGGGAGTGTGATTGAGGAGTTGGGTACTCCCTAGTGGTTGTAATCCTTTGTGGAAGTTCTAGTGGATTGGAAATCCTTCTGGGTGAAGGCGGGGACGTAGAGTTGGGTGCTCGAACCTCGAAACAAATCTCTGTATTTGCGATTAGTTTATTTGTGTTATTTACTTGCTTTCCATTCATTCTTATATTGTCGATCAATACTTTCACAATAAGATTGCATTGCGCACCTCAAAATCTTATTTAGAAAAATCACGAGGAAGAAGTTCAGAGCCCTTCACGGGGTATTCGGCTTCTAATCTCGCTTTGAGTGATCGTTGCATCATCTCATCTTAAATTTGTACATTGATTAGCATTACACCTATTCATCCCCCCTCTAGGTGATTTAAATTGGTATCAGAACTAGGACTCTAGTTTTTGGCTTCACATCCTTAGAGAGATCCTATAATTTGCTAATCACTATTTTCATATCTTCATTCATACACTAGTAAAGATGGCTGATAACATTAAGACCCCTCCCAAATTTGATGGACTCAACTTTCCCATATGAAAAGTTAGGATGAACATTTTTTTACAATCTCTAGGTAGCTAGTTGCTAAGTCTTTGACCAAGACTTTTAGTAAACCCGAAGGTGAGGAGGATACTTGGTCCGAACTTACCTCCAAGGAATTGAAAGCTAATTCAAAGGCTCAAAATGCCCTACTTTTAGCTTTGAATGAGGATGACTTAACACGGGTTATCCATTGCAAATCCGCCTATGAGATTTGGCAACACTTATTGGTCACTCATGAGGGAACATCATAAGTCAAGAGAGCCAAAATAGATTCTTGCGTTCCCAATATGAAAGTTTTAAAATGCAAGAAAATGAATCTATTGATGATATGATTACTAAGTTTACTAAGATCACAAATGCTCTTGCTTCTCTAGGTGATGAAATAAACAACGACCAAAAGGTGCGTAAGGTGATTCGTGCTCTCCCTTCATCATGGGAAATCAAAGCTACCACCTTAACGGAATTGAAAGACAAAGACGAGATGGAGCTCATAAGTCTTATTCGAAATCTTAAGACTCATGAGATGGAGAAAAAGGCTAGAGAAGAAGCGGGACCTCAAAAGAAAAAGTCCATAGCTTTCAAGTCTTCCTCCACCAACTTCGATGATGAAGAAGATGAAGAAGATAATGAAGAGCTATCTCTTCTTGTGAGAAATGTAAAGAGAATGTACCGCAAGAATAAGCTCAACTATAAAAGGTGATGGGAAGGGAATGAGGAGAAAAAGATCATATGCTACAACTGTCGGAAACCCAGACACATCATGGCCGATTGTCCAGATTTCAAGAAAAAGATATCTTCCTCCTTGAAGCAAAAGAAGCCGGTTGAAAAGAAGGTGTACAAAGCCACTTGGGACTCGGAAAGTGAATCCGAAGATGAAGTCGACACGGCAAATGTGTATTTCATAGCAAACACACCTAAGGTAACTACCCAACCACTTGAAGATGAAAGTGAAATAAGTAAAGAATTGTTATTACAAGCTTTCATTGAACTTTCAGAAAGTTTTGATGCTAAAAAGGATGATTGTTCAAAATTGGAAAAGGAAAATGAAATGCTTAAAAATCAAATTGCTATTTCTTCAAAAGAAAAGGATGAGTTATCTTCTATTCTTATTTCAACACAAAGAGATTTTGATGCCTATAGAGTTGCTTGCAAAGCTAAATATCTTAAAATTGATGAAAATGAGTTTTTCATGTTAAAAACTAGAATAAATGATTTGGGAAATGTTTTAAAAGAATGTGCTTTTAACAATACTAAATTAGAAGAAATATTTTCAAAAAGGCATATGCATACTCCTCATGCTAAACATGATAAAATATCTCATGCCAAAACTCCACATGTTCATCATGCCAACACATCACAAGTCAATCATGCTAAAACACCCCATGCTCACAAATCACATGCTCATAAACCACATGCTCATTATGCTTTTAAATATGGTAGAATTTATAAATGTACTTATGTGGCCGGAATGGTCATTTAGCTAAATTTTGCTATGATCATATAAATAGTACAAATAATCTTGTTTGGGTTCGAAACACTAACGCATTAGGACCCATGAAAATTTGGGTACCAAAATCAAGCCTTAAATTATTTGATGTAGGTACACACCAAGATTCCAAGACGTAAGGAGCGGTGGTACCTTGATAGTGGTTGTTCAGAGCATATGACATGGGATATCAACAATTTCACAACCCCATCAAGGTACGTTGAAGGTTGCATCGTCATCTTCGAAGATGACTCCAAGGGCACTATCATCGGTATAGGTAACAATAAGATTGGTTCATCTCCTTTAATTGAAAATGTAGTTCTTGTTGATGGACTTAAACATAATTTGCTTAGTATTAGTCAACTATATGATCGTGGTCTCAAAGTTATGTTTGATGAATCTTCTTGCAAAATTTTTGATTGTAAAACCAATGATTATATTCTCACTGGATTTCGTGAAAATAATGTCTACATTATTGATATGCTTAATTTGGAGTGCTCTACTAAATGTTTAAATGCTTTTGATGAGATTTTATGGTTATGGCATAGAAGATTAGGCCATGCATCTTTTGATCACCTTGCTAGAATAAATTCTAAGGAATTGGTGAAGGGTATTCCTTGTTTGAAGTTTGAAAAAGACCGTATTTGTGGTGCGTGCCAACTTGGGAAACAAACCAAGTTTTCTTTAAAAATCAAGGATATCATATCACCTAGGCCATTAGAATTGATTCACATGGATCTTTTTGGACCAACTAAAACTAAAAGCTTAAATGGAAATAGAAATGTTTTTGTTTTAGTCGATGATTTCTCTCGTTTCACTTGGGTTTTCTTTTGGAGCATAAAGATCAAACTTTTTCACATTTTAAGATTTTTCGAAAAAGGGTTGAAAAAGAAAAAGGTTTTCGATTTTACGGATAAGAAGTGATAGAGGTGGTGAGTTTGTCAACCAACTCTTCATGACTTATTGTGATGAAAAAGGAATTAAGCATGAAATGTCATGTCCTAGAACTCCACAACAAAATGGAGTAGTTGAACGGAAGAATAGAACTCTTCAAGAAATGGCTAGGACTATGATAAGTGAATATGGGCTCCCTCAATACTTATGGGCCGAGGCTGTAAACACCGCATGTTACATATCCAACCGTATTTATTTGTGTAAAAATACTTTCAAAACTTCTTTTGAAATTTATCATTTAAGAAAACCAAATGTTTCATACATTAAAGTTTTTGGATGCAAGTGTTTTGTTTTGAACACCAAAGATAATTTGGGTAAATTTGCTGCTAAGGCTTATGAAGCAATCATTGTTGGCTATTCTAGTACTAGCAAAGCATATAGAGTGTTCAATAAATCATCTTATACTATTGAAGAATCTATACATGTTAAATTTGAAGAATCTAATGCTATTGTTGAGAATGTTGTAGAGCTTGACTCATTAGGTGAGGACATGGAGAAAATATCCTTGAAGGACTCACCCATCCAAGAAGACAAGCAAGAACCTATTGGTGAAGTTCAAAATGATGAAATGGAACAATCACAACCACTTCCTAAAGATTGGAAATATGCCTCAAATCATCCCAAAGATCTCATCATAGGTGATGTATCAAAAGGGGTAACCATTCACTCCAAACTCCATGATTTGTGTGGGCATTATGCATTTATATCTCATTTTGAACCCAAAAACATCCTTGAAGCCGAGTGTGACTCATATTGGTTGCTTGCTATGCAAGAAGAGCTTAATCAATTTGAGCGCAACCAAGTTTGGCACCTTATTCCAGACCTCATGATAGACCAATAATTGGTACTAAGTGGATTTTTAGGAATAAGATGGATGAGTTAGGAAATGTTATAAGGAATAAAGCTAGGTTAGTGGCTCAAGATTACACTCAAGTTGAAGGAATCGTCTTTTAGGAGACCTTTGCACCCGTAGCACGGCTGGAAGCCATACGGATCACACTAGCTTATGTATCCTATAAAAATTTTAAACTTTTTTCAAATGGATGTAAAAGTGTGCATTTTTAAATGGTTTTATTGATGAAGAAGTTTATGTTGAACAACCTCCTGGTTTTGTGGATCATGTACATCCAAATTTTATTTTCAAACTAGATAAATCATTGTATGGTTTAAAACAAGCTCCAAGAGCTTGGTATGAAAGGCTTTCTAGTTTTCTTCTTTCAAATGATTTTGTTAAAGGCAAAGTAGACACCACATTATTTACTAAACATGTTGGTAGTAACATTCTTATAGTTCAAATATATGTTGATGATATAATCTTTGGTTCTACTAATGAGTTACTTTGCAAGGAGTTTGAACAATGCATGCAACGTGAATTTGAGATGTCATTGATGGGTGAATTGAACTATTTTCTTGGACTCCAATCAAGCAAATGCATGATGGGATTTTCATATGTCAAGCCAAGTACTCCAAGGAACTCATCAAGAAATTTGGGCTTGAAGACTCAAAAATTTCCAACACTCCCATGGCCACCACCACCAAGCTTGATAAGGATGACCAAGGTAAGTGTGTTGATATAAAACTACATAGAAGCATGATTGGTAGTTTGTTATATTTAACGGCTAGTAGGCCGGATATTATGTTTAGTGTGTGTCTTTGTGCTAGATTCCAATCTTGTCCCAAAGAATCTCATTTAATTGTGATAAAACGCATTATTTGTTATGTTAAGGGCACTATTGGAATGGGTCTATGGTATCCGAAAATCGGAGAATTCTCAATGACGAGTTTTTCGGATGCCGACTATACGGGTTGTAGAGTGGATAAGAAGAGTACTAATGAAACATGTCAATTTCTTGGTAATTGTCTTATTTCATAGTCTTCCAAGAAACAAAATTCGGTAGCCCTCTTAAACCGCCGAGGCGGAGTATGTTGCGGCGGGGGCTTGTTGTGCTCAAGTCCTTTGGATGAAACATACTCTCCTTGATATGATTTTCATTATGACCATATAAAAATATTTTGTGATAATACTAGTACTATTCATATGACTAAGAATGCAAATCAACATAGTAAGACCAAGCACATTGAGATTCGATATCACTTCCTTAGAGATCATTTTGAGAAAGGTGTTATTGATATTGATTATATTTTTTCCTAATTTCAACTTGCCGATATTTTCACTAAACCACTTGACTATAATAAATTTTCTTTTATATGTGGTGAACTAAATGTTTGTATTGTTGAATAAAGAAGATTTCTTGATATCATATCCTTTTTTGATGTATGACAAAAAGGGGGAGAAATATGTGTTGTATGTGTTTTAAGTTTTATGATTGTAGTTAGTGTTTGTTTAACTTGGTTTTATGTTTGGAGTTTTCAATTCAACAATTCTCTCATAATAAATTGTTTTATACTTGTTTAATATAGCATTATTTGAGGGAGAGTTTTTACCTCCCTTTTATATCTTGTGTTATATCTTATTGTTTTGTCATCATCAAAAAGGGGGAGATTGTTGGCCCAAAAGGTTATACTCTCTATTTAAATACGTTTTGATGATAACAAAACATATAGAAGCTATTTGGTACTAATAAGTTATTATAGAATGAATTCCAGGTTTGTCACCAGTCTTGATGGCTTTAAGCATATTGTAAGGTTTATTGCGCTAAAAGCATGTTGATAGGTTGATGGCACAAGAGAACTCTTTTATAAGAGAGGAGGCTCTAGCTCGGCAACAAGGTTCAGAGACTTCTTTGTATAATTTTTATACTTTAGTTTGTTAAAGGATAGTATATAGTGTTGAAGCTCAAATTTCCCACACATACTTCACATGATTTTCAAAAGATTATTTTTGTCACTTGTATAAAATATTTTTATATGCCTATTTCAGTATTTGCAAACTCAATTTATTGTAGTGTACTAAGTCTTGACAAAAATAATTTTTTAAAATTTTCATATCCTCAAAAACATTTTTACAAAATTATATGTTTTGACCAGTTGCGGTCGACCGGCTCTGTTTCAGGTCAGAACGGTCGACCGAGCCGTCGACCGCAGTTCTGACCGTTGGGTGCGTGCATGTGTGCACATTATCCGATCGATCGGGCGACCGACCGGACCCCATATCAGTCGACCGAGCTTTGACCGACTGACTGCACCCAAGTCTCTATTTGGGACGGTCGACCGGGCGGTTGACCGGGGCCTGCCAACGGTCAATTAATTTTGAAAACCAGTCGACCGGGCTGGTCGACCGTGAGTGTATTAACAGCCAAACGACTAGTTTTTTTAAACTTGTTTTAAAACGTGATTTTATTCTCCAAACGAGTTTTATGGCTGGTTTTGGGTCTTATCTTTCCTGATTAATCAAAATTATTGTTTACCCTTTAATCCCTACCTATATCCTATAAATAGGGGTGGATGGGGTTGAGGAGTTTCACAATAACATTTGCAAAAGAAATCCAAGCTTCAGTCTTTTTGAAAGAAGTTTTTTTCTCTCAGCTATTGTGCTCTAATCTCTGATTTTTGTCTGAAGTTTTTGATTCAAAATTCTCTTCTACTTTGCTTTATTTTTCACTTACAAACCTTGAGCTTCAATCCTATACATTATTCTCTAGGGTTTTGTAAAGAAAAGTTTTTCAAAAGAGAGTTTGTGGTCATTTGATTATCAAGTGATTGTTGTATTTATGGCTCCACTACCTCTGGACTAGAGGAGTGTGATTAAGGAGTTGGTACTCCCTAATGGTTGTAATCCTTTGTGAAAGTTCTAGTAGATCGAAAATCCTTCTGGGTGAAGGCGGGGACGTAGAGCTGGGTGCTCGAACCTCGAAACAAATCTCTGTGTTTGCGATTGATTTATTTGTGTTATTTACTTGCTTTCCATTCATTCTTATATTGTCAATCAATGCTCTCACAACAAGATTGCATTGCGCACCTCAAACTCTTATTTAGAGGAATTATGAGGAAGGAGTTCAGAGCCCTTCACGGGGTATCGGCTTCTAATCTTACTTTGAGTGATCGTTGCATCATCTCATCTTAAATTTGTGCATTGATTAGTATTATCACCTATTCACCCCCCCTCTAGGTGATTTAAAAAGTAAGTAAAAATACCAAGAGATGAAAAGAAGAAGGAGAAGTATTACTTGTATAAGATTGTCACCTTCAAATACCAACTTTTACACACTCTCTCTTTCACTGTAATGGCTAAACTAAGTTAGAAGAAGAATAAAACACAAACAACTACAACTCCTAAAATCAAATTAACATAAAAATCCTAACTCGCTGGATATCTCCCCTTGCAGAACATCAAGGAGGTATTTATAGGCACTAAGAGGAAGGGGGCCAAGGGGACAAGCCTTGGCCCAAGTACTGGCCCAGCCGCGCTAGTACTACCACACAAACATGGCAAAAACTATGTTTCCACAGTTGTACCAGAGCAACGTGCACATCGTCGCCTGCTGTGCGCTGTCGCTTCGTCCCCCTATCGATTATACCTTCTGGATTCTAGATTTGAGCACATAGGTCTGACAGAATCACCCTCCAAGGTCAATGGCTATCTTTGTAGGCCTTTAATCAGCCATTAAATGGTGATTTTAGGTCTTCTTCTTTATTTCACATCATGGACCAAGGATCACTAAAGAAAACCATTATTAGCAATATTTTATATAAAATAAATGTGAAGATGTGGTATAAATATGTAATATTAGAGACTAATCAGTTATCGGAGGATCCTAACAACCCGTGAAGCGTAACCGGAATACGAAACATCGACAAAGACAACGCGCACGTCAATAACAGATGAAAGAAGGTAGAAAAATCATCTGTTTAGCAAATACTGAATGCGAGGTTCATGTCGCGTCTCTTCTGAGTCACGTCAGACGCGTGAAGTCTGCGTCTGGAGACCAAAACACGAAGCTCAAGAGGCTCGCATTTCTGAGGCTTCACCTCCCATATGCAACGTTCAGCAACGCGAGGTCCGTGCCTCTTCTTAGAGATGCGAGACCCGTATCTCTATGACAGAATGCGGGATTCATAAAGTCCACATTTCCCAACTGTCGCTAGCCAAACATGGCAAATAGCAATGCAAGGTCCGCGTCTCTTCTAAGAAAAGGCACGAGCTCCGCATTTATAAGTCAAAACGTGAAAGCTGCATCTGTTTACAGAACATGAGCTCCGCATCTCTGAATCCTACGTCTCAGAATTGCGATGCAAAGTTAACATTCAGGAGCTAAAAAGTCCTCGTCTTTAGAGACTCGAGGTTGGCCTCTTTGATCCCCCTCTGATGGATCTAAGGGATTACTTGATAAAGGAGATGAGTGCTCACCAAATCACTCCATCATGTTGCTGTGAATGACTCATCACAACGGTCTCTCTGAATGCCACTGCAGCTCACATGTAAGCAAACAGTCGGTATTCAGATGGTTATCATCTACGTCAGTCTCCCAATCGACCAAAAGGCGTCATTCCCGCATAGGGAAAACTTTCTCTAATACGAAGTACCCTGAAGTCACTGCGAACATGGTGGGTCCAAGAATTATGCCAAGTAGAAGTAAAGGGAAACATCCAATAGTCAGCTCTGACGAGTCTGACACTGAACTGAAAGGAGTTTGCAAGCATACCCGCATTCGAACTGGCGTGATAGCTCCAGTTGATTACAATGCCCTTTTCTGGGGCATTGAAGTAGGCGAATCACACTCTGCCTTTGTGGAATCATAAGCCTCGAACTCTTCTATAGAGAAGGAAGCCTTCGCATATATGGCAAGCACACCTGAAGAAATGGCCTGGCGCTTTGAACAGCAAGCCCAGGCCCAGAGGGAATAACTCAACATGATTCGTGCCCAAAAGAATCTATCGACACCCTCAAGCAGATGCTTTTTCAATTGCTTAAGGGCAAGAAGAAGCTGAAGGCCAAGACTCCTTCTAAGAAATCCAAAGCCAAACAGAAGAAAGGGAAAAGCTCGTCTTCTACACATACTGAGGAGGAGGAGCCATTCCAACTCTGAGTCATCCAAGCTTCCATCCGAAGAAGGCAATTCAGAGAACACTCATTCCAAAAGGATGAATAAACTGGAACAGCATCTTGAAGCACTCACCAATTAGGAAGGCCTCCAAGAAGCAGAAGTCGTCCAACTGTACCCAGCTGAGTGGGATCTTATCCCGTACCCTCCTAAGTTCAAAGCTCCGACCCTACAGGCCTTCGATGGCAAAGGGTCACCGAATCAGCACATATACTACTTCAAGTCTCATACAGGGAATGTAATATCAAATGATGCTATCCTAGCGCGTTTGTTCATCAGCACTCTAAAGGGACTCACTTTTGAATGGTTCATGAAGCTCTCAGAAGGCTCCATCAAGAACTGGGGTGATCTGGAGAAGCTTTTCCTTACACGCTTCTTCAAAGATGACTCAGAGATTATCATGCCAACTCTTCTGGCGACGAGTCAATAAAAAGGAGAGTCAGTTAAAACATTTGTGATAAGATTTCGGAATATGGCACTCCTATGTCCTAGCGATATGACCTAAGCAACCCTGGTAGAAACATGCCATCATAATTTGCAAATCTTACTCCTACCTCAGATAGGAGTAGCGAAAAGCCATAACTGGGAATAGTTAGTCCTGCAAGGTGAACAGGCAGAAGAGATTGTTGCCATGGTTAAGGCAGAAGAAAACAAGCCCAGACCCGGAAAGTCGATAAGGCGCACGCTGGAAGTATCTTTCTAATCTAAAAGGAATGACACAATGGCGATAGAGACAAAGTCTCCCACTAAACCCCCGCCGACTAGAGGGGGTAGTTCTTCAATTCAACCATGCACCAACAAACAATACTTCTTCAAGGATGAGAATATCGATTCGTTGTTCAAGTTACTCAACAAGAGCAACACATTGAAGCTTCCTGAAGCTAGACGTCTCGAGAAGGTCAGCAAGACCGACAATCCCAACTACTAGTTGTACCACAGGATGCTGGAGCACCCTACCAAGAGTTGTTACATCTTCAAAGATATCCTCCAAGCTTTGATTGATACAGAGATGATCAAGTTCCACCCAGAGCAGAAGAAAGTGACAGCTAATATTACGCCATTTCTTCAGTTCGGGGTACAACCTCCAACGCCGGCCAGAGTAGTTCCCATCCCAAAAGGGAAACTAAGGATACTCAATATAGATCCACACCACCAACAGGAGAAAGATCTCGTACTTGTTCCTACTGCTCAGGGAGATACCATGTGGGTTCATCCCGACCTTGTGGAAGGCCAATAATGGACTATTGTTAACAACCGGAAGTTCAGGGGCAAAGCAAAAGTTTCACCTTGCAATGTGGTGTGTGCTTCCTCCAGGGAAGCAGAAACTGATGTCCCTTCTCTAACTGACTCAGAGGAGGACACAATCGTCCTTGCAGTAAAATCGCGCCGCTTGTAGCAGGAACCCACTCGGGTAAGTCGTACTTGAAGAATACAATGAAATGGTAGCAAATCTGCCTAAACCCACCCCTGAGCCAACCAAGCAATCTACGAAGCAACACATGGAGAAGCAAAAGGAGCTTCGGTATTCCAAGGCCCTCCCGAAGGACAAAGCAAAATGATCTTCAACACCTTACCGCTTTGATGTTTTAGCTCAACTGACCAATATTCTGGCCATGATCACCCTTTACGAGCTCCTGAGACTATCAAAGTTAACAATAGAAGCTCTGAGAGTAGTTGTAGCTGATGCTGAGGTGTTCTGGCCCAGATTTTGACTGAACCATAGGAGGAAGATGAAGAAGACTGTCTCCAGCCTCTCAACATGCCACCTGCATAACCTTCATTCCAATTGACAGGTAGGTTAAGGAAAAACATGATAAGCCTCTTGATTGGTCGCTAATGTTGCATATTTAATATCATATGTCCATACTTATTATAAAATAAAAGCCTGCATTGTCCTAATTAATTGTTTGATTTATTTGCAGGCCCAATCTTTAAGGAGTTGAAGAGAAATGAGCCCAAAGCCCACCAAAATTCTGAATTAAATCAGAATTAATTCGCACTCACTAAATCAGGGCAAAATCAAGAGGTTGAAACCGGTTGAGAAGAATCCTCTCAGGATCGATCGGTTAAAGCCTAGAATCCAAGGCCATTTCGTCAGAATCTGGGACCCAAACGAAGAAACCAACTCCAGATAAAGTCAGAAGGAGAAACCTGGGTGACCCACCAACAGGGTGTGGCCACCTGGCCACACCCTGGCCACAGAAACGCGGCAATAGCCGCGTTTTCGCGGCAATCTTGGGGAGTTAGGGGGAGCGTTTGCTCCCCCGACCTCCCCGGGATCCTGGTTGTTGGGTTTATGCCTATAAAAAGCCTGTACCTGCGCTGAAAATGTGACGCCAATGCAGAGTTAGGATTTTAGACTAGTTTTTCCATTTTGTAGTTTAGTTTTTACTTTTATGTAACTTGTATGTAGCCTAGGGTAGAAGAAGATTCATGTAAGTAAGAGAGCGAGGCATATGTTGAGAGTGACACCGATGTACCCTCCTCCTTTCTTTCATAGTTTCAAGCAATAAAGGTAACATTTGTTTATGTTTGTATCTTTACTTTTCGTTTTGTTTTGCTTTCCTCTTCCTCTTCTACTTTACCTTGGTTGTATTTGTTGAGTCTACAAGTGAATTCCAAAGCAAGTATAGCTAAGCTACGTGAGAGCCAGCGATAGTTCATGAAGACGTTCTCCTCTTCCAAGCTCCGCATCACTTCGTTCTTGATATGCTTGACGATATAATGTGCATGGGGACTGAGCTCGAGTTTATGATCTATGCGTTGAACGCCTCCGAAGCAAAAAGGTAGAACTTGCAAAAGGTTTCCAAGTAAGTCATCAATCAACCTAGGTAAGTATTTCTTCACTTTTCTTTCTTTCTTTTCTTTTACTTCTTTAGTATAAATCACCACCTCCTCCAACTCTTTCTTCTCCACTTCATTGTACATAGTCACTTTTCATCGTTTTCTAATTTTCCGCCTTCTTCATCTCTCGCTTTCTTCTTAACTTTAACCTTTAACTTTCTTTTTCTTTTTCTTAACTTTAAAAACAGAGAAGAACTCTCGTTTGGTTTTTATAATGATTTCAATAAAACTGTAAACGCTTCTATCGCAAAACCCTCCTTGTGGATCACGACCCACATAGCCACTTGCTATAGCGGAAGAATTGAGCACTTGCACATTTCCTTTCTTAAGTTCTATAATCTCGTATTTTGTGTGCAGGTTTTGCCTCAATCAAATTTTGGCGCCATTGCCGGGGAGGGTAACATGTTTTTTATTGAAATCTGAATTTTTTTGAAAATTTTTTAGAACTAAACGAAGTTTCTTCTCTGTTGCAGGTTATAGGGCAATAAAAGCAGGAAATTAATATTGCAGAGACATACAAGTGGCCTTGGGTCTCTGCTCTAGAAAGCAGAGACCAAGGGCCCTCTGAATTGCCGCGTTTCCACGGCAAAAGCCGCGGATCCGCGGCAAGGACGAGTTGACTACTAACAGGTTTTTGTAGGGCTGCTTGCTTTGCAAATTCTAGTTCCCTGCAATTCTTTATTTCCTATATGCCATCACATAAGCCTGCTAAATAATCAACAGTAAAACGTTTGTTGTAAAAGTTAAAAATTGATTAGACGTTTGCATTTTAGGCACGCGTTTTTATCAATTCATTTATTTTTACTATTGAAGAGTGCTGGAGCAAGGTACATATGCATTGCATTTAGCATAGGACTCACTTCTTGGTTGATTTATATCGCTTTGAGTGAATCTTACATATCTTGTACACTTGCACTAATTGATTTTAAGGGCACCAACCCAATAACAAGATAAGGTGGGGATTTAATCACCCTTCCTTAGCCCAAAAATCAGAATCCAAGCACTTACTAACCCAAGCCTAACTTAAAATGAGTAGACGTTGGCCCTAGGGACATCTCGGACTCAATTAGGAGATTATCCTAAGGAGGAGAGGTGTTGGAACTTGACTCTTGCCAAATCAGTGTCTAGGAAAGGGATTAAGGGCCGAAAGCCCGAAGATTGGTGGTTATTTAATTAAGGAACGTCTTTGACGGAAAACCTCCCACCAATCTTGCCCTGACCTGGCTGATTAGCTTGTGGTCAAAGTCTACATTAAACCTCCCGTGGACAGTCTAACCAGTTAGGAGTCGTCTAGGTCTAGGTCTACCCTAACTTAGGTTAGAATTTTTTCTTTCTTGTTTGTTTATTTGTTTGTGTTTTTTTCTTTTTTGTGTATATTCTATTGTGTGATATGGCTTATAATAATAATTTTTTCAACTTTAATAATAATCCATATTACACACCGAGTTCATTTTCGGATATTACCAACCCGGCATATCATGACTTTAACCAACCTAGTGTGCCGGATTGGTCTTATCCGAATCAATATAACCCATGTCCCCCATCTAATAACTATAATGTCCATAATAATTTCAACTCTTTACCGAGTCAGTGGGGATTCACCTCCCCCGAGCATAATTATCAACCAACTTGTCCTCCTTCTCCACCTAGTCCACAATATTTTCAAGATTCATACTCAGTTCCACCCGTCCAAAATAGGAAACCATCAATTTTGGAAAGGAGTATGCGTGAGTCCAGACAACAAACACAAAATCTGCTGGACTCACAATTTCACTACCACTTCCAAGACAACTCTTCATCTTTTCATCAAAACAATGAACCCATCAACTATGAAAAGATGCTTGAAGCCATGACTCAGGCTCAAAACGCTCGTAATTGTGACATAGATATGATGGTCGAATCTCTACGTTCCCACCGTCCTGATGTCACTTACCATTCTGTTAGAGCCGAAGAGTCATGTTGTTTTGGAAATCAAGATTCTATTTCAGAACAACCATTTGAACTTGCCCAAACTCCAAATTTTGAAAAAGATATTGACAGTTTGGCAAGTTATTCCTTTCCTGAAATAGAACTTGAGAATGAATATGATCTTGAACCCCAACTTAGTGATTCAATTCTTCTTTCTGATTCAATAATGACTCCGGTATCTTCACCTGACTTCAATCTTTTCCCGGAGTCAACGTTGGATCCTGTACCAATTCATAATGAAATTGAATCACCCATCTTTGAGGATCATATTGAACTTGACCAATTATACACTTTTGAAGATCCTATTGACAAATTGGCAAGTTCTCAATTTTTTGATATTGAACTCAATGAGATATGTGACCCAGATTCTCAAATCTGTGATCCAGTTCAACTTTCTGAATTAATATTGACTCCTGTTTTGTTACCAAACTTGAGTAATGTTTTAGAGTCAGTTTTGATTCCTCCACCTATCATTCCTGAACTGGAATCACCCATATTAGGTCACATCCCATTGTTAGAAAATACATGTGGACTTGAGTTTCAACTTCTTGACTTGGACCCGCTTCTTGAACCAATTACGACTCCTAAACCTTTACTTGACTTAAGTCACCTTCCTGAGTCGGTATTAGTTCCTGTCCTTCCTGAGTCCAAGTCAAACATTCTGTCCTTTCACACTCAATTCTGAGACGAGGTGGTTGACAAATTTGACTCCGAAATTAGTTATGGAATATGAAAATTAGATGAGGTTAAATTTTTAATAAAAATTCTTCATAGATTCATCTTTTTAGTGGGTTATATTAGAGTACTTTCTGGTGGGTTCCTCCGAGACCCAAGAAAAGTTGATTGGGCCGCGTTTCGTGGACCAATCAGACCACCACCGGAACCACCACCTTAAGGTAACCATTTTCCTTCCCTTTCTTCTTTTTCATGCATCTATGCATTAATTCATACATTGAGGACAATGCATGAGATAGGTGTGGGGGAGGGTCTAACATAACTTTTCTTTTTGTTTAAAAAAAATAAAAATAAACATTTTTCTTTACTTTTAAAAACTTTTTGAAAAATAGAAACAATATTTTGACTTATTTTTGTAAGAAATTAAGTTAATTTTAAGGAATAGGAAAATCCAAATTAGGATTTCTTATACTTGGTCAAAATAAGATTATTTGTTTAATTTTTAGGGTTAGGAAGATAATTTGTCAAAGTAATTTAGTCTTGATCTTTACCTTGATGAAATATGCACACTTCATACACTTACACACTTAGGGCTCAAAAACAAAGATTCTTATGCCTTATAAAAATATATATATATAAACAAATCTAATTATTGATTAGCTAGGTGCTTTGGCCTAAGAAAGCCTTAGTATTTATGCAAAAGATAATTAGATGATTTTGAAAAAAAAAAGAAAAAGAAAAAAAAACAAGTCTAATTATTGATTATCTAGGTGCTTTGGCCTAAGCAAGCCTTAGTATTTATGCAAAAGATAATTAGATGAGTTTGAAAAAAAAAATGTGTATCCTCTGATTAAGCTGGGTATTTATACCTCATGAAGCATAAGTATTCACGCCTAAAAGGGGTACATCGTATAAATAAAAACCTTGGTTTCGTGGCCTTATCTGCTCGAGTATTTAAGTCCTTAGGGGTGTTTTCTCACCTGGTGCCCTAAAACTGTCCGGTTTGGGTGTCACCGACTGAATGCTTGTTACATGGGCAGATTAGAAAGCCTAATGAAATTGAGGAATAAAAAAATATATATAAATAAATAAGGCGTAAGAGTTAGAGTTAATAAACCCTAAGTCAAAATTTTCACAGTCACGATGGTGCATATGACTTAGGGTAAAGTAATAGACTAGATGAGAAGTACAATTTGACTCCTTACTTTGATTGATAACAAATTTTTGAATAGAGACTAAGTTTAGGAATGAAAAATTCAGTTTTCCTATAGCTTATAGATTGCTTAGATCTTACAATCATATTTCAAATATTTTTCTCTTTCAAAATGCTTTTCGAAAATACTAACTCTTTATTTCTCTTTCTTTATGGATTTTGTGGGTGTAATCCGCTAAAAACCCTCACGAGACAAAACTCATCCTCTAGGGGAAACCTAGAGGTTTAACGGCTTGTTGCACATGCTCAGTGCAATCGCGTGACCTGCGAAAGTGGTCTAATAATCCTTAGTATAGTTTAGTTGTTTTGCTCGAGGACGAGCAAAAGATAGGTATGGGGGTGTGATTGGTCGCTAATGTTGCATATTTAATATCATATGTCCATACTTATTATAGAATAAAAGCCTGCATTATCCTAATTAATTGTTTGATTTATTTGCAGGCCCAATCTTTAAGGAGTTGAAGAGAAATGAGCCCAAAGCCCACCAAAATTCTGAATTAAATCAGAATTAATTCACACTCACTAAATCAGGGCAAAATCAAGAGGTTGAAACCGGTTGAGAAGAATCCTCTCAGGATCGATCGGTTAAAGCCTAGAATCCAAGGCCATTTCGTCAAAATCTGGGACCCAAACGAAGAAACCAACTCCAGATAAAGTCAGAAGGAGAAACCTGGGTGACCCACCAACAGGGTGTGGCCACCTGGCCACACCCTGGCCGCGGAAATGCGGCAATAGCCGCGTTTTCGCGGTAATCTTGGGGAGTTAGGGGGAGCGTTTGCTCCCCCGACCTCCCCGGAATCCTGGTTGTTGGGTTTATGCCTATAAAAGGCCTGTACCTTTGCTGATAATGTGACGCCAATGCAGAGTTAGGATTTTAGACTAGTTTTTCCATTTTGTAGTTTAGTTTTTACTTTTATGTAACTTGTATGTAGCTTAGGGTAGAAGAAGATTCATGTAAGTAAGAGAGAGAGGCATATGTTGAGAGTGACACCGATGTACCCTCCTCTTTTCTTTCATAGTTTCAAGCAATAAAGGTAACATTTGTTTATGTTTGTATCTTTACTTTCCGTTTTGTTTTGCTTTCCTCTTCCTCTTCTACTTTACCTTGGTTGTATTTGTTGAGTCTACAAGTGAATTCCAAAGCAAGTATAGCTAAGCTACGTGAGAGCCAGCGATAGTTCATGAAGACGTTCTCCTCTTCCAAGCTCCGCATCACTTCGTTCTTGATATGCTTGACGATATAATGTGCACGGGGACTGAGCTCGAGTTTATGATCTATGCGTTGAACGCCTCCGAAGCAAAAAGGTAGAACTTGCAAAAGGTTTCCAAGTAAGTCATCAATCAACCTAGGTAAGTATTTCTTCACTTTTCTTTCTTTCTTTTCTTTTACTTCTTTAGTATAAATCACCACCTCCTCCAACTCTTTCTTCTCCACTTCATTGTACATAGTAGCTTTTCATCGTTTTCTGATTTTCCGCCTTCTTCATCTCTCGCTTTCTTCTTAACTTTAACCTTTAACTTTCTTTTTCTTTTTCTTAACTTTAAAACAGAGAAGAACTCTCGTTTGGTTTTTATAACGATTTCAATATAACTGTAAACGCTTCTGTCATAAAACCCTCCTTGTGGATCACGACCCGCATAGCCACTTGCTATAGCGGAAGAATTGAGCACTTGCACATTTCCTTTCTTAAGTTCTATAATCTCGTATTTTGTGTGCAGGTTTTGCCTCAATCACCTCTGTACTTCATGGGATATATTGGATCGTCTAAAGTAAGCCGCATTCAGTGGATTCAGGATCTGCGTTGAGCATTATGCGTCGTCGGGTCATAAAGCACTTAGGGATCCCCACTCACCGATTGAGCGCCACTCAAACTACAAATTATGCTTTCAACGCCAATGGTACGCGCCCAATGGGAAAGATTAAACTCAAATGTTAGATTGGGACCTAAGATCCGAGGTGACATGCTATGTTATTGATGCCAACACTTCGTATAATTTGCTGCTGGGACGACCGTGGATTCATCGCAACTCCATCGTCCCCTTTGCACTTCATCAAATCATGAAGTATATTGACATAGATGAAAAAGTCTAAATATTGATCACCGAAAGGCATCCGTTCAAGGGGTCGTTAATTACTTCACAGACTCTCTCCTGTACTAGGATTCTCTGGAGACAGACGAGATTCCCCAGCCAAAGAAGGAACCAGACTTTGGTAATAAAACTGATGTTGAGCCAGAGGTAGAAGAAGAATGTCTGTAGCACCCCATTCCCAGGATACGTATCCAGATATGTGACCCTTCTTTTTTAATTGTATTATTGCAATTTTCTTCCTGTATTTGTTTTTGAGTTGTAATTGCTTATGTTATTTGGTATCGGATCTGGATTCTCAGTCTTAGAGTCAGCCCTGACCCAGACGGGGAGCCCGATACTGACATACCACCCGATTTGACCTTTTGGTAGTTCAATTTGATCATTTCAGTTTCAGACACTATTTTTAATATTTTAGATTTTTCATGATTTTTCAGAATTTTTCTGAATTATTTTACAGAATCTTCAAAACCGGTGTCGGTAGGCATCGCTGACCGATTCTCAGATTTTCAGTTTTCAAACGGAGTTAAATTTTCAGAAACGGATTGCACATTACTTCTTAATATTTTATTTTCTATATAAGTATATTTTTTTGAGATTTTTCTAAATTTATCAAAATTTCACCAATTCTGATGTCAGCCAGAACCGCTGGAATATTTCAAGATTTTTAATTTAAAAATTAAATTGAATTTCTCAAATCTGATTTCACCAAGCATCTTCAAATAATATTTAATATTTTTGAGAATTTTTCGGAACGATTCTGAAATAGGCAAATTTTACCTTATTTAAATAATAATATTATTTACCGTTCTTTTCTTTTCTTACTTTTTCCTTCTACACTCCTCTACTTTGTACTACCAGAATATTCTATTAAATTAATTATTTAATAATATATTTATTTATTATTTTTTTGCTATTTCTTTTCTTTTCCTTTATTTTTCCCTTTTCCTTTCTTTTTCTCTTTTTCTTCTTTTCTTTTCTTCCTCCTTTCTCCTCCCATGCCCTGCACCCAACCCATCCCCTGGAAACTGCAGCAGTAGCAGCATCATTAGCAGCAATACCCTATCCCCCCATCTCCTCTCTCTTTCCTCTCACTCTCCTCTCTCGTTCTCTCTAAAATATATATATATATATATATATATATATATATATATATATATATATATATATGTACGCATATTAATATATGGGTTAGTAGCTTGCTTGGACGTGTTCGCGGATTTCCTAAATTTTAACTCGGTATTACGTCCAATTTTATGCGAGTACATTTCTTATGTTGTTTCATGTTTATTACCATCGTTACATGTCTAATAATTATTATCTTGCTTTTTAATACATGATGTCTCATTATGTGAGTTGATATATGATATGCGAGTACTTTTTATGTTGCTTCATGCTTTGCTATCACCTTTACATGCCTAATAATTCCTACCGTGGCTTTTAGTACATGATACATCACTATATGAGTTAATATATGATGTTGACACCGATATATTATACTTGATACCTGATCCACGACACTTGATATCTGACACTGCATTGATATGTTATACTTGACACCTGATCCATGACACTTGATATCTGGCACCTGTACTTGACATGTTATACTTGACACTTGATATCTGACACTGACACTTCACATGTTATACTTGACACTTGATATCTGACATTGGCACTTGACATGTTATACTTAACACTTGATATCTGACACCGGTACTTGATTGTTATACTTGACACTTGATATATGACACCGGTACTTGACATGTTATCACTTGACACCTGATATCTGACACCTGATATATGACACTTGACGGTTGACACGCTTTCACTCACTTGACATATGCTATCACCTACTAGCACACTTGACCTAATTGAAAATAACCTAGAGGGGGGTGAATAGGTGATAATGCTAATCTAATGAACTTAATGCGGAATTTAAAAACTAATTGCAATTAACAAGAGATGCACACTCAAACAAGCCAAGCAAATAATTATGAATGAGCAATATGATTAGATGCAAGGCACAAAGTAAAGAGAGAGAGTAAGAACCAAGGGATCAAGCGCAAACAACAAGATATGTTTCGAGGTTCGAGCACCTAGCTCTGCATCCCCGCCTTCACACAGAAGGATTTTAAGTCCACTAGCTTGTCCACAAAGGACTCCCACAAAGGGAACCTCCACCGAGGATTTGGGGCAATAACAATTACAAGGAGTACCCAACTTCTCTCCTTACAAACACAACCTCCTCCTTGAGGCACAACTCCAAGCCAACAAACAATCACCTCACAACTTCAGGGATTAGCACAAAGCAACACAAGGATCACCTCACCACTTGAGGGATACAACTCAAAGGTACAAAGCCAAGCAAAGATTGGGTTTATAACTTGGTGGTCTAACAAACAACCACAAACAATCTCTTTCTCCCACACAAAGATCCTATAGAATAAGAAAGTAGATGTAGCTCAAGTGTGGAGAAAACCAATAAAATGGAAATCAAAATCACAAAGAAAATCCTTGGGAAAAACTGAAACCAAGATATAGAAGTTGAATCAAAATCTTTTCCCAAAAACCCTTTTCTTTGATCTTCCAAACCCTAGCAAAAATACCAAAAGATTGTTCAATTTAAAGCCCAAAAACTTCTTTTGATTGCTGTGAAAACACTAGAGAGTCAGGAAGATTTCGCACAAAAAAATCTTAGAGAAAACTGGCCATTAATGGGGTATTTATAGCCCCCAGAAAAATATAGTCGTTGGCAGCAATTTCTGCCAAAATAGAACTACCGGTCGACCGTCCGGTCGACCGTCCAACGGTCGGATTTGACCGTAGGCACCATCCCCGGTCGACCGCCTGGTCGACCGAAAAGAACAGAGAGCACTGCTCTCAGGTCCGGTCGGCCGGCCGGCCGACCGTCCCACTGTGCTGCCAGACGTGCACAGCTCTGTGCACGTCGGTCGACCGCTGGGTCGACCGGCCATTGGTTCGGCCGACCGCACGGTCGACCGACCTGGCCTGTCAGCCAGTGTCCTAGGTCAGAAAACAGGATGGAAAAATATTTTAATAAATCCATAAAACTTGTAAAAATTACACAAAAATAGTTTTCTCATTTTATATTGAAATATAAACATGTGATAAAAATTTCATCACAAATAACAAGCATTTTTAAACATTTTTGTGTCTTATCATTTTTACCAAAATCCAAAACTTGTATTTTCTAAAACTTGGATTTTTGAATAGAAAATACATTTTGTCCAAAACTCATCCAAATACAAAAACATGATATTAAACAACATTTAGGCATGATGTATATGGATATAATCCTATATACATGAAACATATATATATCCATGTTTTTGACTTTAATTCCAAAATGTGTTTTGTTGAAAATACCAAAACATAAACCACATGAATAAGTAAGTCAAAACTAAGTTTGTCTAGGAAGTTAAGCATGCATGTATATAGAACAATTCTAATATACATTAAACCATGTAAACTTGTTTTGAAACTATCTATTCATGAAACCAAGATCGGTTAAACCAAAAACCGAAAAAACCGAAAACCAATATTCAAAACATGAAACGTGTGTGTTGTGAACTTGAGCATATCATACTATTCTAATCTTTACAATTTGGATCTAAACACAAAACTAAACTAGGTACCGATGTCTTCTTGTAGAGCGCCGTCTTCAAGCCGACTCATCCAAAACTCCTTGATCCACCGAGCAATTGCTATATATGATCTTTGACGCTCGGGCTCTTGAATCAACATGTGAAAGCTTCCAAATCATCTTGTTGAAGCTAAT
Source organism: Agave tequilana (assembly GCA_038442645.1). Lineage (NCBI taxonomy): Eukaryota > Viridiplantae > Streptophyta > Magnoliopsida > Asparagales > Asparagaceae > Agave > Agave tequilana. Next base: position 217,121 of record JAVJIF010030386.1, read on the forward strand.
CACCTACTAATAACTTGATTAATGATCTGAAACTAAAATCACAAGATTATTAGTACACATAACTACATGAGTTAATCATCATCAAAACTAGAGTGGAAGGCCTCTGGGCCAACAATCTCCCCCTTTTTGATGATGACAAAACTCATGGAGTTATATATGCATGGATCAAAGTTAAGCTTCAAAGAAGTTCCCCCTTAACTCATGCATAAAACAAATAAACATAAATATGCAATGAATGACAATGCATAATCATGCATAAACAATAAATGGCTCTAAATACCAATGAAATGTTTAAAAACAAAACATGCTCTAGACACCGATTAAAATTAAACTAAATTAAACGTAATATATGCAAAACATAAATATGCATATATAAAACTTCTCAAATAATTCTCCCCCTTTTTGTCAATCATCAATAAAGGGGTAAAAATCAAAACAAAACAAAATCTTCTCCCCCTTTTTAATACAAAGAAACACTCATCAATAAGGGGTAAAAACAAAACCAAATCAATAAATTTTTCTCCCCCTTTTTGTTCGAAACCATGAATCAACAAAAGGGTTAATAAAGACAATGTTCTCCCCTTTGTCTAAATCAAAAACAAAACCAAATAGGGGTGACTATCAATTAAGACATCAAGTGAAAATATGTCAAAGTAGCATTTTGATACCAATTTAAGGTAAACATAAAAACATTTTTACCAATTATAAGAAAACAATCTTGATACCTATTGAAATTAAACATAACAAATTTTGAATTTCTAAATAAGGATTTTGATATCAATTGTAAATATTTTTCATTTTGAACATATGATACCAAATTGAAATTTACAATCATAAAGTATGGGAGAGGAAATCAAATACCAATTGAAAGATGAAATACAATGTTTTCTCCCTCTTTATGAATTACATAAAAACATGCAAAGCTTGTATATGGATACCAATTGAAAACTAGTCAATTGAAACAAGATAGTCATTATAAAACAAGCTTTATCATGATCAAAATTTGTGCTCTAAGATATATGAATATAATAAGCACAAATAAAAACATATATATGTATGAAAATTAGATACCAATTGAAATTGATACTCTTTGAAGTGCAAGTATACATATACAAAAAATATATGAGTATACAAAAATGTCAATATTAATACCAATTGAAAGAATTTCAATGATACCAATTGAAACAACAATAATATCAAATGTATATCTCATATTACCTAGCCTCCCAATCATGTTCAAGTTTAAAATGATTTTCACTATAAGGCATACATGAGCATGATCTCCCATCCAACCACCTTTGAAGGTAGGGGTTTTCAAAAATAGGTTTGAAAATAGAGTACGTTTGAAAATCTCTACCATAAGAAGAATACGAACTAGTTAAATGGGAAATCTTGTTAACTAGTACGAAATCCTTGAAGTAAGGAATAAAACAAAAATATTTTTCATGAAACACATGTAAATCACATGATCACTAAACACTCAAAGTCCATAAAGCCCGTATCATAGTCTCATGAAAACAAATCATGAGTAAACTAATAAAGTGAGTGTACAAGTATAATGTGACACATATCAACATGAAAATATTCAATTAAGCTCATATAAAATTCCTTAAGAACATGAAAATATGAAAAACTAGATTTTCATTACCAAATTGAAATCACCTAAAAACATGAAAATCATCAAAACGATTTAAACTTCAAGGCATATGTATGTTTTGACAACACAAAAAGTATACATACATATCCCTAAACACAATTTGAGTCCATAATAAAGATTTGCATGAAAAGCAAATGACTCAAGGTGTATACATGTATATCTTAAAGTTTGGCAAAATAAACATATACATGAAGTGAAAACACATGATCATAAAACATGTCCAAAATAGGGAATACAAGTTAGAATGCATGAATCATCAAAACTAGACTATACTAGCACATCTAATGGGTACAAATAAGCATCCAAGCATAAACATATATAAAGATTTATTTGTGTCCCACTATATGTGCAAGTATAAATTCTAGTCTTAATGAAAACTAACATCTAAACAAGTAATCAAATCATTAAGCATAAAACGAGATATAAATCAACATGAAAATCATAAACATGATCATTATGTAAATCCACATGCTATTAGAATCATGATATATATAATAGCTAAACAAATGGTGAGAAAACAACATATGGGTCCATATAAACATGGGTGATCTCAAAAGCTATACATGCATGTCAATGATCTAAGAATCATGGCATTTAACATAATAAACTCTAAACATCAAAAACACGAGATATCAAAACAAGAATCATAAACATATATGATCATCATGTGTATGCATGTGCATTAGATCTAGGGCATACATATTAGTTTAAAAACAAAGTGAGAACACAAAGATAGGTCCATGGGTGTCTCAAGTAACTAAACATGTATATCACTAATCTAAATCACATGGCATAATCATAATAAACAATGAAACATGACATGCTATAAAATGATGAACGTGAAAAGCATGCAAATGTAAACGGGAGTTAGAGATCGATACCAAAACCGATGAGGGCACCTCTCTAGTTCTCCAAACCAATGGTGGTCCTCCTCCACCAAACTTTCCTTGAAAGTGATGCATCCAAATTTGTTTTCTTTTAAGCACGGAACGCATCCACTTCAAGGCACCGCTACTCTCACGCGATGCGAGAGCCCATACCTACATCAAATATTTTAGGGGTGGTCTTTGATACCCATTTTCTTTTGGGTCCATAGGGGTTAGTATCTCTTCTAACCCAAACAAGATTATTTGCTAAATTTTCAATATGTAAACGATCATAGCAAAATCTAGCAAGGTGGCCTTTTCGACCACAATGTGTACACGTGTACACATGGGCATACATGTGATGGTGGTGACCGTGGTGTGCATGCCGTGATGGGTGTGCATGCAAAGATGGAACTTGTTTCTTACGAACCAAGGTTTCCAAGCGTGTATGATTCAAAGCACATTGGCTCAAAGTGGAGCCCAAACAATCAACACTTTTCTTCAAAATATTTATATCATTTTCAATAGTTGAAGATAAAGTGGAGCATGCAAAAGGTGTGCTAGAAGAAGAAGCTACACTAGTATGGCATACATGAGAATCAATATCAATTTTCAAAGATTCATTTTTCTTTAAAACTAAATCCAATTCTTTTGTAATGAAATTAATTTCATTTTTCAAAACAATGTTATCTTTTAAAATAAAATCTAATTTAGAAGATAAAACCTCATTGTTTTTCACAACATCATTACAATCATTTTTGCTTTTTAAAACATCAATCTCTTTTAGGGCAAGGTCTAGTTGAGATCTTAGTGAGTCACGTTCACTAGTAATCTCTTCCTTCTCTTGCAAAACCGTTTCAAAAGTTGAGTACAAATCCTTCATTTCTTCTTTTAGTTCAAGATTATTCTTTTTCAAAAGATTATGTTTTTCCAAAAAATTTTCAAGCTTTGTGGCAAGTTCCATATTTAAGGTTTGAGCTTCTAAACAACCATCGCAATAGGAACTAGAGCAATCATCTACTTGAGAATCCGATTGTACCTCAAGGGAGTCTTTCCCTTGGACCATGAGACAATGCTCGTCGGACTTGTCTCTCCTAGATCTCCTCAACTTGTTGATAATCCTTGGTAGTTCGGGAGAAGTCAATATGCTCCAAACTGCAAAAGCCGAATCATAATGATCAAACACCGGTAAAAGATCTTCATTAAGAGATGCTCTAAGTTTTTTAAGTGCTAATGCATTTGCCTTTTTATGCTTGCTATGATTTGGGTAGGATTCATTTGTAGTGGCTTGATAAACTAGATGTCCTAGGGATTTCAAATGACTACTCATGTTGGTCTTCCAAACATCAAGTCTAAAAAAGTCAAACATAGGAGGGCTATCCATGAGTGCAAACTAAATGTGTGCAAATGAAGAATGCAAATAAAGATTAGCAAACCAAGATCTCACTCCTAGGTGGTTAAACCTAAATATCAGGAGCGTAGGCTCTGATACCAATTGAAAATCACCTGGGGGGGTGAATAGGTGATAATGCTAATCTAATGAACTTAATACGGAATTTAAAAACTAATTGCAATTAACAAGAGATGCACACTCAAACAAGCCAAGCAAATAATTATGAATGAGCAATATGATTAGATGCAAGGCACAAAGTAAAGAGAGAGAGTAAGAGCCAAGGGATCAAGCGCAAACAACAAGATATGTTTTGAGGTTCGAGCACCCAGCTCTACATCCCCGCCTTCACACAGAAGGATTTTAAGTCCACTAGCTTGTCCACAAAGGACTCCCACAAAGGGAACCTCCACCGAGGATTTGGGGCAATAACAATTACAAGGAGTACCCAACTCCTCTCCTTACAAACACAACCTCCTCCTTGAGGCACAACTCCAAGCCAACAAACAATCACCTCATAACTTGAGGGATTAGCACAAAGCAACACAAGGATCACCTCACCACTTGAGGGATACAACCCAAAGGCACAAAGCCAAGCAAAGATTGGGTTTATAACTTGATGGTCTAACAAACAACCACAAACAATCTCTTTCTCCCACACAAAGATCCTATAGAATAAGAAAGTAGATGTAGCTTAAGTGTGGAGAAAACCAATGGAATGGAAATCAAAATCACAAAGAAAATCCTTGGGAAAAACTGAAACCAAGATATAGAAGTTGAATCAAAATCTTTTCCCAAAAACCCTTTTCTTTGATCTTCCAAACCCTAGCAAAAACACCAAAAAGATTGTTCAATTTAAAGCCCAAAAACTTCTTTTGATTGCTGTGAAAACACTAGAGAGTCAGGAAAATTTCGCACAAAAAAAATCTTAGAGAAAACTGGCCATTAATGGGGTATTTATAGCCCCCAGAAAAATATAGCCGTTGGCAGCAATTTCTGCCAAAACAAAACTACCGGTCGACCGTCCAACGGTCGGATTTGACCGTAGGCACCATCCCGGTCGACCGCTCGGTCGACCGAAAAGAACAGAGAGCACTGCTCTCAGGTCCGGTCGGCCGGCCGGCCGACCGTCCCACTGTGCTGCCAGACGTGCACAGCTCTGTGCACGTCGGTCGACCGGCCATTGGTTCGGCCGACCGCACGGTCGACCGACCTGGCTTGTCAGCCAGTGTCCTGGGTCAAAAAACAGGATGGAAAAATATTTTAATAAATCCATAAAATTTGTAAAAATTACACAAAAATAGTTTTCTCATTTTATATTGAAATATAAACATGTGATAAAAATTTCATCACAAATAACAAACATTTTTAAACCTTTTTTTGTCTTATCATTTTTACCAAAATCCAAAACTTGTATTTTCTAAAACTTAGATTTTTGAATAGAAAATACATTTTGTCCAAAACTCATCCAAATACAAAAACATGATATTAAACAACATTTAGGCATGATGTATATGGATATAATCCTATATACATGAAACATATATATATATATATCCATGTTTTTGACTTTAATTCCAAAATGTGTTTTGTTGAAAATACCAAAACATAAACCACATGAATAAGTAAGTCAAAACTAAGTTTGTCTAGGAAGTTAAGCATGCATGTATATAGAACAATTCTAATATACATTAAACCATGTAAACTTGTTTTGAAACTATCTATTCATGAAACCAAGATCGGTTAAACCAAAAACCGAAAAACCGAAAACCAATATTCAAAACATGAAACGTGTGTGTTGTGAACTTGAGCATATCATACTATTCTAATCTTTACAATTTGGATCTAAACACAAAACTAAACTAGGTACCGATGTCTTCTTGTAGAGCGCCATCTTCAAGCTGACTCGATCCAAAACTCCTTGATCCACCGAGCAATTGCTATATATGATCTTTGACGCTTAGGCTCGTGAATCAACATGTAAAAGCTTCCAAATCATCTTGTTGAAGCTAATCACCTACTAATAACTTGATTAATGATCTGAAACTAAAATCACAAGATTATTAGTACACATAACTACATGAGTTAATCATCATCAAAACTAGAGTGGAAGGCCTCTGGGCCAACACTAATATGATGACACCTGACTGGATACTATTACACCTGACATGTGTATTACATGACATATTCATGATTATCACTTTTAGGAAACTTTTCATGATTATTATACTGCTACTAGATATCGGGTGCTCCTGTACTCCTGAATTCTTGTACTCCTGAACTCATGTATCCTTTGGATTAATGTCCACCTGCACCGTTACTCTTTTTAATAGCACAGTCAGACCAGCGTTCGGCAAAGTATGCCTGGTGTCGGGATGACGAGGATGTATCCCACGATCGTGCTAGCGTCCGGCAGATCCTGAATGAATCTAAGTACCACATGGAGCAAAGTGCCACACCATACACATGGTGGGGGCCACCTTTTGAATCTGTGGGGCCACCTCTAGAATCCATTTTTCACACAGAGTAAATTGCCACACAACACACGTGGTGGGGGCCACCTCTTGAATCTATAGGGGCCACCTCTTAAATCGTGGGGCTACCTCCTGAATCAACCCTCAGAGCAAAGTGCCACATGGAGCAAAGTGTCACACCACACACGTGGTGGGGGCCACCTCTTGAATCTGTGGGGGCACCTCTTAATCTGTGGGGGCTACTCCCTCCCTCCTGCCTGTGCTGCCAGATTTTAGCATGATAAGCATTCTCAGTGCATATTAACATCCACACATACTTGTATAACGCCTAGAGCATATGTTATCTGGTCTCTCCCCGATTCAAATAATGGTACCTGTATATCGGAGTTCGGATGAGTTCTACTGGAAGTGCAGGCTCCAGCGTGAACTGTCGGTATTGTAGGACACCGGTGGGAAAGGGATAAGAATAACATAAGAATGTAACACCCAAACAGTAATAATATTAGGAACATGTGATATTTGGTCACTCCTTTGTTCGGGTCCTGGTACTCACTTATCAAACCCGAGTAAGTTCTACTAGAGTGCAAACCCTGGTATGGAATATCAGTGATGTGAGGCGCTGGTAGGGAGGCGATTGACATATCAAATAATCTGATTATTATTATTGAATAACTTCAAATGCATCACACCTTTATATTCTCCAGTTATAGTGTTATGTCCTGTGTTCACACCCTGCTTCATGACATATGATGATTACTCCAGACACACTTTAGTTTTGTTACTCTGAGGGCAACTCAAGTTGTATGAACTCAGATGTTGGCGACATGGGATATGTAGTATATAGATGGGGGTTTCCTTACGTGGATTATCCCCTTGACGTATCAATCTCGTAAATTCATAATATGAGCTTATACAAGTAGTTTTGTCCATACTTGTATTTATCACATGTTTAATATATTTATCGCATGTTTATGCGTACCTATGCTCTCTATATTTTTTCTATGCATGTTTTCCGATTCAGACTTATTGACATCATGTATTTACTTCATTTCAAATTTACTGTCATTGCTTTAATTTCCTTTATGTTACTTGTAATTTCTTGTACCTGCATGCTTGAACCACATCACTTGATCATGCACATATGTGACTGCCTGAGCACGCCACTTGGCTTTATCATATGTACTCGCGGGTTGCATCTGGCAACCCTGGATTCTCATATCCAGATCTAGGAGCCTGGACCATGATGGCCTTGCTGTAGCTGATCAGAGCACGCAGCGGATCCTTCCGTGACGATCAGATGGTAGCAGAAGCTTGGACATCGCCATAGCTCTTCCTTCCAATTCCTCTCATGTTTGGCTTCCGAGGCCCTCTGTCTACTCGTGAGCACCTCTCAGCTTTTGTTATGTATATCTCTTCGTGTATTGTATTTTTATATTTTCTGTTGATGTAATGTTCCTGTAATATTATATCACTCTCTGTTAAAACTATGTACTTGTACTTTTCTGTTGGAATGTTTATTACCACTGTGCTTCCGCACTCTGATTCTTGCCTGCACTGATGCTTAGCGTATATACGCGAGGGTATTTTCGACATGCGTATGTACGTCGCAGTAACGTCTCCGTACCCACGTGATCGGGGTATCACAGGGTGGTATTAGAGCCTAGGCTCTCACATCTTCAGTACAACCAATCCAGATTAATGTGATATTAATTTGCAATGGGAACACATGAGTCTTGATTATACTTTTCAAACTACAAGTACAGAGTTTTCTATTTCCTTCTTGATAATCCTTCTCTTGGGTCCTGAAATCCTTTCATCTTTTTATATTTCAGTTTCCATCACCCTTTGAACCAACTCAGACATGAAAAGACGAGGAAATAGTGACAGATCTGGCTCTTCTCAGGGTAACCCTAGTGAAGGAAACGATGGAATGGCAAGATTTCTATGGAGTATGATGGAAAACCAACAAAAGCATGTTGAGATCTTACACCAAGGATTATTGATGGCACCCCGTGTACAGAGACCAGGGAATGTGTCCGATTTCAGGAGGCTACAACCTGTCGTGTTTTTTGGTACCGAAAGGCCTTTGGATGTAGAGCAATGGATGTTAGATACAATAGATCTTATGAAGGCAACTCGAATTTCCGATGAGAACCAGGTGGAGTGGCAAGGATATAGCTAAAAGGTGTGGCCAGAACCTGGTGGTTGGCGGGTTGGCGGAAGAAGCAAGATTGGAGAAACCTATTACCTGGAATCAGTTTTCGAAGGCTTTCTATGAGAGGTTCTTCCCTGCAACGGCTCAGAAAGAGATGGAAGAGCAATTTATCAGGTTGCAGCAGTTGAACCGATCTGTGGATGAGTACACTGCTAAATTTCTGAGACTCTGTCGATTTGCACCCTACATGGTGAGCAATGAGGAGAAACGGGCCCGCAGGTTTCAACAGGGGTTGAAGATGGATATCCAGTTATTTCTTATTCCTTAGTAGTTTCAGACGTACTCTTAGGTTCTCTTTATTGCCTGTGAAGTAGAATGGGGCCTGGAGAAGAAGAGTAGGAGTCAGGAGCAGATTGAGTCAGCAAAGCGAATATTCCAACAGATGGACAAAGAAGACTTAGTCAAACTCATTGGTGCCCCGCTAACCATAGTATGCGGGTACTGCCAGAGGCCCGGACACTTACAGCAGAACTACCAGTTGCAAGTGGATCTTGTTTTAAATACGGATCCAAGGAACATTTGATGGTTGAGTGTCCGTTTAAGACGCTAAGGAACGCCACACCAGTTCGGTTAGCACTTCCGGCACCACCGTCGGGAAGGAACCCCAAGCCCGTTGGTAGAAGAGCTCCTCTCCCTCCCCAGCCACGAGGAGCAAGAGTTGGAACTGACCATGGGAGAGGCCAAGCTTAAATTTTGTCAGCAGGAGAAGCCGAGGCGTCAGATGTGATAGTGGAAGGGCAAAGAGCTCAGTACCCAGATCAGGAGACCTGATGATGTCACTGTGATCGTTATTCCCCAACCTTTTGTGTCCTAAGTTAGTAATCTTCCTTCTTCTTCTTTACTTTATCATACTATCATCATTGACTGTAATCTCTTCCATGTTTATCTCCCTCCTTAAAGAAATTTCAAGGACAAAATTTTTGTTAGGTGGGTAGATTGTAGCACCACGTTCCGGGATACGTACCCAGATACGTGACCCGACTTTTTCGACCGTATTATTGCAATTTTCTTCCTGTATTTGTTTTCGTGTTGGGATTGCTTATGTTATTTGGTATTGGATCTTGATTCTAAGTCTTAGAGTCAGCCCTGACCCAGACCGGGAACCCGATACTAGCATACGACCCAATTTGACCTTTCTGGTAGTCTAATTTGATCGATTTCAGTTTCAAACACTGTTTTCTAATATTTTAAATTTTTCATGATTTTTTGAAAATTTTCAGAATTATTTTGCAAAATCTTCAAAACCGGTATCTGTTAGCATCGCAGACCAATTCCCAGAAATTTAGTTTTTAAATGGAGTCGAATTTTCAGAAACAGCCTTCACATTACTTCTTTGAATTTTATTTTCTATCTAAATACGTTTTTTGAGAGTTTTCTAAATTTATCAAATTTGACCAATTCTGGTGTCGACTAGTACTGATGGAATATTTCAAGATTTTTAATTTGAAAACTAAATTGAATTTCTCAAATCTGATTTCATCAGGCATCTTAAAATAATATTTTTATTTTTGAAAATTTTTGGGAACGATTCTAAACAGTCAAATTTTACCCTATTTAAATAATAATATTATTTACCTTCTTTTCTTTTCTTGCTTTTTCCTTTTTCACTCCTCCATTTTATACTCCTAGAATATTCTATTAAATTAATTATTTAATAATATATTTATTTATTATTATTTTACTATTTCTTTTCTTTTCCTTTATTTTCCCCTTTTACTTTCTTTTTCTTTCTTTTTCTTCTTTTCTTTTCTTCCCCCTTACTCCTCCCATGCCCTGCACCCCAACCCATCCCCTGCAAACTGCAGCAGCAGCATCATTATCTGCAACACCCCATCCCCCCCATTGTCCTCTCTCTCCTCTCTCATTCTCTCTCTAATATATATATAATATGGGTTAGTAGTTTGCTTGAACGTGTTCGCGATTTCTCGAATTTTAACTCGGTACTACATCCAGTTTTACGCGAGTACATTTCTTATGTTGTTTCATACTTTATTATCATCGTTACATGTCTAAAAATTATTATCTTGCTTTTTAATACATGATGTCTCATTATGCGAGTTGATATATAATATGCGAGTACTTTTTATGTTGCTTCATTCTTTGCTATCACTGTTACATGCCTAATAATTGCTACTATGGCTTTTAGTACATAATACATCGCTATATGACCTAATATATGATGTTGACATAGATATGTTATACTTGACACCATATCCATGACACTTGATATCTGACACCGACACTAATATGTTATACTTGACACCAGATCCATGACACTTCATATCTGGCACCTGTACTTGACATGTTATACTTGACGCTTGATACTTGACACTTGATATCTGACACTGATATTTGACATGTTATACTTGATACTTGATATCTGACACTGGCACTTGACATGTTATACTTAACACTTGATATCTGACACCAGTGCTTAACATGTTACACTTGACACTTGATATATGACTGATTGAAACTTGAACGAGAGAATAAATATGTACAAGAATAAAAACAAATAATCAAAGAATTAGAATATTAGATTCTTCTCGTTGTTCAATTCTATCCGTTGTATCAAGGGCCAAATCGGGTCGTGTTCCACTGGGAGGGAGGCGATGGGAGCGTTGACAGCACGGTACATCTATAGTCAAGACTTAGAAGAAAAGTTGGTTGTAGTTTGAAATAAGAAAGTAAATCTAATTAAGAGGGAGAGTCTAGGTCCCTACCTTCATGACTAGTCTCGATCTAGGGTTGTATCCTTTTAAACTAATGAAACATTCATGTAAGTTGTTAACCCTAAGTAAGAAGAGTAAGATGTCCAACTTAACTTATCTACACTACGCCAAGCCAAACCCTGATTTTACCCTAAGCCAAAGCCAATCCCTAATCATTAAACTATGCCAAACCCTACCCCTAAACTTAATCTAAAGCCAAATCCTACTCTAATCCAAAGCCAAACCCTAATTATCTAAATCATTAAGTTGGACTATCATCACTAAACTTCAAAGGATTAATCTAACCCTAGATTGTAAACCCATTGGATTAATCAAATAACCCTAGATCTAACCCTATTCGATCTAGTGATTAGCTACCCTAGAATTATTCTATCCTAGCATCCTTTTTGTTTAATCCAATCTTTTTATTTTTAAGATATTTAAAGAAAAGAAAAAGAAGGAAGAAAGACTAAAAACAACACCAACAACCAAGCCCACCAACAACCAAGCCAAGAACAAAGAAATAAAAAGGTAGACTTGAAATTAAAAGAACAAGAATAAGAACATAAAAAAGAAAAGATAACCTTTATTGATGCAATCCTTTGGTACAAGCTCCTTCTCCTTGCTCCTTAAAATAGTCAAGCCAAAGCTAATAGCAATTACAAAGAAAAGAACTCAAAAGAGGCTAAACTAATCTAACAAAAAAAAACCCTAAATCCTTAACCCTTGCCTTATTCTTCTTCTTTCTGGATGAGGTGATGATAGATTATGAGAGAATTCAGCTTTTTAAATAGACCTCAAAGCTAATCACACTAGGATACAAATTAGAAGGTTTCCTAATTCAATAGGGAATTCAGTTCTGCAGCAAGTTGGCGTGTTGTTTGCTAAATATGACGTATCAGACGGCTGCATTTGACAGAGTGATAAACAGAAGAATTGTCGTCCTTCACGTCTTCGTTCTGTAGCATCTTGAGTCATCAGATTTGAATATCTGTGGCAAAAGTTATGATCTGAATACTAAAATGTATATAGTCTGAATCCGAGTCTGAATTGATTTTGAACTCCATATAATTTGAATTATCCTCCTTATTCCTTATAGAATTAGCTTTTTCTCCTTCATCTTCTAGGACTTTATCTTCTGAATTTGAGCTTGAATGGGAGATGAAGATTAATTCTTTTCTCCTTTGGCTTCAATTTAATTTAAAATCCAACTTTGGATAGGATTAGGGATAAAATGAAGCTTCTTGTATCTTTATCCTCTTATTTAAATAACTACACACCATAATCAAAAAGTAGGTTAATAGCATTAATTAATAAAGGAATGATCAAGGATATATATGTAAAATTGATGATAAAAATGCAATTTTAGAGTACAATCATTGACACTGGTACTTGACTTGTTATCACTTGACACCTAATACCTGACACCTGATATATGACACTTGACGGTTGACACACTTTCACTCACTTGACATATGCTATCACCTGGTACTAGCACACTTGTCCTGATATTGTGACACCTGACTGGATACTATTACACCTGACACCTATATTACATGGCATATTCATGATTATCACTTTTATGAGAACTTTGCATGATTATTATACTGCCTACTAGACATCTGATGCTCCTATACTCCTAAACTCCTGTGCTCCTGAACTCCTGTAATATCTATATTCATGTCCCCCTGCACCGTTACTCTTATTAATAGCACAGTCAGACCAGGGTCCTGCAAAGTATGCCTGGTGTCGGGATGACGAGAATGTATCTCACGATCGTGCTAGCGTCCGGCGGATCCTGAATGGAACTAAGTGCCACACAGAGCAAAGTACCACCCCATACACATGGTGGGGGCCACCTCTTAAATCTGTGGGGGCCACCTCTAGAGTCCATTTCCCGCACAAAGCAAAGTGTTACATGGAGCAAATTGCCACAGGTGGGGGCCACCTCTTGAATCTGTGGGGGCCACCTATTGAATCTGTGGGGCTGCCACCTGAATCAACCCTCAGAGCAAAGTGCCACACGGAGCAAAGTATCACACCACACACGTGGTGGGAGCCACCTCTTGAATCTGTTCGGGCTACTCCCTCCCTCCTGCCTGTACCGCCTGGTGTTAGCATGATAAGCATTCTCAGTGCATATTAACACCCACACATACTTGTACAATAATAACGCCTGGAGCATATGTTATCTCGTCTCTCCTCAATTCGAATAATGGTACCTACAGATCGGAGTTCGGATGAGTTCTACTAGAAGTGCAGGCTCCAGCGTGAACTGTCGGCGTTGTGGGACGCCGGTGGGAAAGGGACAAGAATAACATAAGAATGTAACACCCAAACAGTAATAATATTAGGAATGTGTGATATTTGGTCTCTCCTTTATTCAGGTCCTGGTACTCACATATCAGACCCGAGTAAGTTCTACTAGAGTGCAAACCCTGGTATGGACTATCAGTGATGTGAGGCGCTAGTAGGGAGGCGATTGAAATATCAAACGGTACTGATTATTATTATTGAATAACTTCAAATGCATCACACCTTTATATTCTCCAGTTATAGTGTTATGTCCTGTGTTCACAGCCTGCTTCATGACATATGATGATTACTCTAGACACACTTTAGTTTTATTACTTTGAGGGCAACTCAAGTTGTATGAACTCAGATGTTGGCGACATGGGATATGTGGTATATAGATTAGGGTTTCCTTATCTGGATTATCCCCTTGACATATTAATCTCGTGAATCTATAATCTGAGCTTAGACAAATAGTTTTGTCCATACTTGTATTTATCGCATGTTTAATATATTTATCGCATGTTTATGCATACCTATGCTCTCTATACTATTTTCTATGCATATTTTCCGATTCAGATTTATTGATATCCATGCATTTACTTCATTTTGGATTTACTGTCATTTCTTTAATTTCCTTTATGTTACTTGTCTTTGTTTGTACCTGCATGCTTGGACCACATCACTTGATCATGCACACATGTGACTGCCTGAGCACGCCACTTGACTTTATCATATGTACTCGTGGGTTGCATCTAACAACCCTGGATAATCATTTTCAGATCCAGAAGCCTGGACCATGGTGGCCTTGCTGTAGCGATTGGAGTGTGCAGCGGATCCTTCCGTGGTGATCAGAGGGTAGAAGAAGCTCGGACATCACCGTATCTCTTCCTCCCAGTTTCTCTCCTATTTGGCTCCCGAGGTCCTCTTGCTACTCGTGAGCACCTCTCAGCTTTTGTTATGTATATCTCTTCGTGTATTGTACTTTTGTATTTTCTGGTGATGTAATATTCTTGTAATATTGTATCACTCTGTGTGATAACCATGTACTTGTACTTTTTTATTGGAATGTTTACTACCACAGTGCTTTCGCACTCTGATTCTTACATGTACTGATGCTTAGCATATATATGTGAGGGTATTTCTGACCTGCGTATATACGTCGCAGTGACGTCTCCATACCCGCGGGATCGGGGTGTCACAATGTCTTTGGGAGTTAAATCCACTTGTAACGAGCATTAATAAGCTTGATGTCAATAACACCGCCAATGAGTAGGCGAGTGGGGAGTTGTTTGACGTACTTTTCTGTGTTTGCTTCTGATTTCGTGCCATCAGATATTAGTACCAATGTAGGTGATGACTCCTGGTCGGCAATAGAAGCCCTGACATCATTGCATGTACCAATGAGGTCATCTTTCACGGTATATCAAGGCGTGAGTGATGCGCAAGGATCTTTCTTCGAAATCCCAACAAGACGCAAAGGCTAAAAACTGATTCTTTTCAGAAAAGTCGAGTCCAAATCAATGACTTGCAAAGACTTAGAAAGTGAGAATGAACCTCCTCAATTCTCTCATTACGAGCCAAATGTACTCAGAATGATGGAGAACATGGGGGTATGACATAACAATTGGTCTTGGCTTGAACTTCGGCAAAGGAAGGAGAACATTGCTTCGATCCTTCATTCCAAAAGAGAAAGGCCCTTATTATTATCATCGAACTCGCAGCGGGTTGGGCTTTGTGTCAACTCCAATCTTGTTGGCTTCTGAGTCTAAAGAGTCATTATATCATAACCACTCATCGGGCATGTCATCATGGAAGTCAGATGTCAGTTCGGCAACATCTTTAAAGGCCTTTCAGTAAACATGGTTTCAATAAGCCACCCGAAAGATGGAGATGAAGAAATGATCCAGTCGGATACAGATTCTTAGATCAAACACCTAAATACTCTCTAAAATATTCGCTTTGAGCAACATGAACCACCCACATAGGATAAGATTACCCAGATTAATCTAGGAGATGAGGCTAATCCCAAGCCCATCTTTATAAGAGAAAGCATTTCCCCCCCGAGAAGGAAGATCTAATATCTCTTTTTTGAGAGTATATAGATATTTTCACCTGGAACTACAAGGATATGACTGGGCTTGATCCTCAAGTGGCTATGCATCGCCTCAACATCAATTTGGATATGAAGCCTACAAGCAACAGCAACGACAGTTCCGCCCGGAGATAATGGAAGCGATCCAGTCGGAAGTCAAGAAGCTTATAGACTCTGATTTTATTAGGGAAGAACAACACCCTGATTGGGTAGCCAATATCAT
This sequence comes from Agave tequilana, assembly GCA_038442645.1. NCBI lineage: Eukaryota > Viridiplantae > Streptophyta > Magnoliopsida > Asparagales > Asparagaceae > Agave > Agave tequilana. Next base: position 233,044 of record JAVJIF010030386.1, read on the forward strand.
TCCCGTCACCAAGAAGAATGGGAAGATCCGAGTTAGCGTTGATTTCTGTGATCTAAATAAGGCGTGTCCTAAAGATGAGTTCCCCCTTCCAATCACGAATGTCATGATAGACAACACATGTGGGTTTGAAAGGATGTCTTTCATGGATGGATTCTCTTGGTACAATCAAATTAAAATGTACCCTGATGATGAGAAGCATACATCTTTCAGGACACCTTTGGGGCGTGTATTGCTATACTGTTATGCCCTTTGGGTTGAAGAATGCGAGGGCAATACACCAGAGAGCTATGAATGCAACTTTCTAAGAGCATATACGCAAAACAGTGAAATGCTATGTAGATGACATTACGGTGAAAAGTCATGCCAAAGGCGATCACATAGCAGATCTGAAGATAATATTCGATATCATGTGAGCACATAGTTTGAAAATGAACCCCACCAAATTCTTTCTGGGGGTAGCCAGCGGTAAATTCCTAGGGTTTGTCGTCACATCCAAAGGAATCCACCTCAACCCAGAGAAAATCTACGCTGTCCAGGAGATGCAACCTCAAAAAATCTTAGAGAGCTTAGAAGATTACACAGGCAACTAGCATATATCCGGCGATTTATCTCAAATCTCTCAGGACGATGACAACCTTTCACTAAATTGATGAAGAAGGGTGTTTCATTCATCTGGGTGATGCGTGCCAACAAGCGTTCGAGGAAATCAAGCGGTATCTCATACATCCACCTGTCCTTACAGTTCCAGTGTCAGGAAAATCTTTGCTGATATATGTGCGAGCGATGGATCATTTTTTAGGAGCTTTACTAGCCCAGAATAATGATTAGGGACATGAGCTGGCAATCTACTACCTTAGTAGAACTTAATCAGAGCCTAACATCGGTGCAACCTAATCGAAAAATAATGCTTGGCATTGGTATTCACCGTCCTGAAGATGCGACACTATTTGGTGGGCCAAACCATACATGTCATATCAAAAGTCAATTCTTTAAGATTGCTTATGACGAAGCAATCATCACTGAATGGTTGATTGGCAAAATTGGCCATGATTGCTCTCCCAATATAAGATGCAATTTCTGCCACAAAAAGCTATGAAGGGACAGGCGGTGGCAGATTTCTTGGCTGAGCCATCCAGGTCCAAGAACAACCAAACTATATAAAGATCTCCGAGATGGGATCACAGAAGTTTGCTTGACCCAAACATCTTTCGAAGGACAGGTGTGGCAACTCTTCTTCGATGGCACACCAAGAACGGGTCCTCGAGGAAATATCATAGGAGGAGTGGGTAGTACTTGTCTCCCCACAGAATGACGTAATCTCCCGTGCATTCTCTTTAACTGAGCCATGTTCCAATAATGTAGCAGAATACATTGCTCTCTTGATCAGAATACAAATCGCCGATGAGATTTGAATTAAAAATCTCGAAGCATTTGGTGACTCAAAACTCATCATTAACCAGGTTCGCGGGGAGTATGAAGTCAGACATAAAGACTTGGTACCCTATCATAATGCAACTATCTATATGGCAGAGAGGTTTAGAAATTTCCACATTAACCATGTATCTCGCCAGCAAAATGCGCATGCAGATACACTGGCATCTCTCGTTGCTCCTTGGCTCTTCCAGCCAAAGCGGCAGAGAAAATACTCGTCTACAGCCATGACTTGTATTGTCCAAGATTTGCTTTTGAAGTTAACCAAAAGCCAACAAGAACCTTCAAGCCAAAGAAGCTCTGAGACTTCAACAGGTCCAGAGCTCAAGGATTGGCGATTCCCGTACATCAACTATGCATTGTACGACATTTTGCCTGATGATCTTAAAGAAGCAGCTGCCATTAGAAGGAAAGCCCCTAAATTCTACTACAATGCAATCACAAGAACACTGAATCGCCAGTCGCATGCTAGAATCCTCCTCTGCTGCTTGTCACATAAAGAGGCACAGGAATACTCAAAGAGGTTCATGATGGTACGTGTGGAGCTCACCAACCTAGTCCAAAACTTGGAGATCGACCCTAAAGACTGGGATATTATTGGCCAAAAATGATCGCTGACGCCATCGCTTATGCTAAGCGATGTCATGCTTGTCAGATCTATGGTGACTTCATCCACCAGGCACCAGGATATCTTCGCCCTACAACTTCTCCTGGCCAATCAAAATGTGGGGAATGGATGTGGTTGGTCCTATCAGCTCACCTTCATCCAAAGGACATCGGTATATCTTAGCCATAACTGACTACTTCTCCAAGTGGGCTGAAGCTATCCCCTTGAGGGAGGTAAAGACATCTGATATGATCAAGTTTATTAAACATCACATGGTCTGCCACTTTGGCGTGCCACGACGGATTATCCATGATAATGGGCCTCAGTTCATCAGCCAAGCCTTTCAGAGATTCTGCAATAAGTTCAGAACCCAGAGCGTGTTTTCAACGATATACTATCCAGCTGCTAATAGCCTTGCAGAAGCTTTCAACAAGACCATTAGGAAACTTCTCAAGAAATTCGTCTCAAAGAGCCAACGCGACTGGAATGATAAGTTAGAGGAATGCTTATGGGTTTATCGCACGACAGTGAGAACCCCGACAAAAGCTACACCATTCTCTTTGGCATACAGGTGTGAAGTCGTACTCCTACTAGAAATTCAGATCCCATCTTTACGTGTTGCCTTGACAACAGAGATGACAAATGAGAAGAGGCATCGATTGTGACTCCAGCAGCTGGAAGCTTTGGACAATAAACGCCTGCAAGCTCAACAGCAAATCGAGCTCTATCAAGCTCGAATCACCAGAGCCTTCAATAAGAAAGTTAAGGAGTAGACTTTTAAGAAAGGTGACCTTGTCTTAACTGTCAGATGACCCATGGTGATGACGCATAAGACCAAAGAGAAATTCCAGGCCAAATGGGAAGGACCATTTGTAGTGGATTCAGTCTACTCAAATGGAGCATGTCGCCTTATAACCCCAGACAGTGATACGCTCATGATGCCGATTAATGGCAGATTCTTGAAGAAGTACTATCCTTGACAGGATTCCTCCTATGATTAGGTTAACACTATAACTCTGATCAAAACTTTCAGATCCAAGATGTTTAAAACAGCGCCAAAGAAGAGCTTCTTTCTTTCTTCAATGGATCACATCACGGTCAATCATTGTCGAGCCAATCTAAGGCTGGTTACATCATGAAGCATGATGTAAACATCGAAGAAACAAGGTGTGAAAATTCAATTTTAGCCTTGTTACTCTTCTCAAACTTGACAGGATTCTTCCTATGATCAGGTTAACATTACATCTCTGATCAAAACTTTTAGATCCAAGATGTTTGAAAAAGCGCCAAAGAAAAGCTTCTTTCTTTCTTTAATGGATCATATCACGGTCGATCATTGTCGAGCCGATCGAACGCTGGTTACATCTTGATGCATGATATAAACATCAAAGAAGAAACAAAGTGTGAAACTTTGATTTTAACCTTGTTACTCTTCTCGAACTTGACAGGATTCTTCCTATGATCAGGTTAATATTACACCTCTGATTAAAACTTTCAGTTCCAAGATATTTAGAAGTGCGTCAAAGAGATTGGCGACTCTTTCTTTCTTCAATGGATCACATCACGGTCGATCATCGTCGAGCCAACCGAACACTAGTTACATCATGATGCATGATGTAAACATCGAAGGGGAAACAAAGTGCAAAGTTTCAGTTTTAGTCTTGTTATTCTTCTCTAGTTTATCTATGAACATTTGACGCCTCTGACGGCCCAATATAGAGGAAAATGTTGGCTTTTAAGTCTGACATAAGTCCTCAACAACTCATCATGCTGAGAAAAATATCATGGCTAGCCCAACTCAAATGGTACTTGATAAAGGCATACCAAATCCGCTGATAGCTGAGGGTCTGTTAAAAATCCTAAGGGACTTGGTCCCGTCCTCTTCTCCAAAATTTCTTACTAATTCTTGCCCACATAATGGTTAGACCACAAAATACCTATGTCCATTTCCCTGACAAAATGAGCATAGACTTGTCACGTTAACAGTAAACCTCTGACAAACCAGTTTTCTCGATCTCCAGTGTAATCATTCAAGTTAACATTAAATCTCTGACAATAAAACCCACTCAAAATCTTCGCTATTATGTTAATATTACATCTCTAACAGCAAACCTCTTATGCTCCTAGAAAATTAATGTTTGTCACGTTAAATATTACTGTAACCCTCGGTTCCCAATTTACGTATGTCAATACTGGTATCTGGTGATTTAATTATCCTGATAGTCGGATTGAGGTCATTTCAACTCAAGATATTATTTCCCATTATTTATAATTTTTTCTAGAATTTTAGAATTTTTTGGGAATTATTGGAGAAGAATCTCAATTTGGGGTCGATCGGTGACATAGGCTGACTCTGGGATTTTTAATTAACAATCGGGGATGAATTTTGAAAATCTGACTTCACAACAATATTCAGGATGACATCTTCTATTTTTGAGAATTTTCCTGAATTAATAGAGTTTATTCCAATAAAATAATGTTTAAATGATATTCAAAAGAAAATGAAATAAAAATAAAAAATAAAATAAAATAAAAGAATTAAAAAAAAGAAAGGAAAAAAACCCGCATGCACTGCAGGCTTCGAACCCAACGATTTTGTATAGAATTAAATGCTCTAACCACATGGCCACCTTGGCATTTATTGCTTTGTGGAAGCAAATTATTTAAACATTTTCCCTTTCCTCTACAAAGAAAAATAAAAATAAACTAAAATGTTTCTTCTCAGATTCGAACCATGGCCACCACCCCATACTGTAACACCCAGACCACTTTGTCACATTGGCGTGTGGTCTTAAAAGCCAAGCCCATTTATTTAAACCACGCTTTAACTCCTCCATCTTCTCCAACTTCCCCCACTCTCTCTAACTTCTCCTACACTTTCTCCCCCTCATTCCCACTCACACAAACTGAACCCACTACAACTCTCATGTAGCCTAACTCTCAGGGGGGCTTAGGGGTGTGTGTGGTGCCTATAAAAGGGACATCTCATCATCTCAAGTCATTTGCAAAACTTCAATCTCTCTTCTTTCTTCACTACAATATCTCTTCCTCTTTCAAATTTGGCAAGATTCTGAAGTGCTGGAGGAGGAGAAGAAGATTCAGACAGAAGGGAAGCATTCCAGGTATTTTATTTTGCATTTTTGTAGAATTTAGTTTGTTGTGGCATTTCACCGAACACGTAGTATGCGTTACATGTTAGCTTTAATTTCACCTTGTAAAACGCATGCTAAAATCACAATAAAATTTTGTAGAACACCTGGGATATGCCTCCTAATTATCATAATTTTTAATTTATTTTTAGAAATTTATTTTAATCAAAAAAAAACCTGAACTGTGTTGTGCACTGCACAGTGCAGACCAGGCCAGGTCTGGCCTGAGCCAGACCAGACCTGGGTCTGGTCGAGCCAGGCCAGGCCCAGCTTGGTCTGGTCGGGCTCAGCCAGACCCGACTGGGTCTGGGCTCAGACCCAGTCCGGGTCTGTATACAGACCCGGGTTCTGGTCTGTTTTACAGACCCGAACCCGACCCCATTAATAAAAAAAAAAGAAAGAAAAAGAAAAAGGGAAAAAGAAAAAGAAAAAAAAGGAAAGAAAGAATAAATAAATAAACATAGAAATAAAATGTTAGAATATTATTTTAGCAGGCCCAGACCCAAACCCAACATTGTAGCAAACAGACCCGTTAAGCTTTTTAATTATTTTTTATTGATTTTTAGGTTTATTTTAATTCAGAAAATTCTATAAAATTCACAGAAAATTCCAGAAAATTCACAGAAAATCACAGACTAAATTTGAAACTCTGTAAAATTATTTTTATATAATATTGCTTAGAATAACATGAAATTAAATATTTTTTAATTACTATTCATTGATATTTTATTTAAATGACCAATAAATTTCTAAATAGCACAAAAAAATATATGAAATTCATAATTCAGTAATATGTAAACATTATACATCAATTTATTAGCTTATGCAAGTATTTTAGTATGAAAATATATTTTTAAATAGTTGGTATAAATTCAAAAATTGAATTATTTGGAAAATTAAACAACCAAAATTATAATAAATAGTAAAAAATTACCTTCTTATTTAACTTATCACTCAATAAGAATATGTTAAGTCTCTAATTAATTCACGTAATATTTAGGCCGCGAATTTTACCCAGAGCCGGTTGCAGTTACGGGAATTCAGACTCCAACGACGTCGGCAAGTGTACACGATTCTCCTCTCGTTGACTTTCATCTTGATCTTAATTCTTTCTCTTAATTATAAATCATGGTTATCACATCGCATGATCGTCAACACTATCCTGTGATCATATTTACATATCAGCTTTTCTCTTTCGATTATATGACTAATTATTCTATTCTTGATATTATTACCTGTACCGTCTCGTGATCATGTTTTATTACCTTATATATCATGTTTGCATCTCATTCCTGTACATAATGCATTCAATTGGCATGATTGCTTGTATGTGGTAGACTGATTTATTGACATGAAATTTACACTGATCATGACAAATACTGTGATTTGGATCTTGAGGTTAACTGGATAATAATGAAGAAAGATTGATAGTTAAAGATTGAATATCGATTGATATTGTGATCCTGATATTACTGAAAATTAATCAAGGAAATTAATCATTATATTCTGAGTAATTATTCGAGGATATCTTATTGGATTATGGACACATGATTATGACCGTTTTACTTTGACATTTAGATTACATATCACTGACGTTACTTGCACTATTTTGCATGCATCTGATATCACTTGCACAACTATATATTTGTCACATGATATTGTCACTGTCTACATCGTCCCATGATTTTGATACACATTGTGTTTACCATCTAATGTTGATATTCTTGGTACCGATGATCTTGTAACGCTGAGTAATACACTGTTTGCATTTGCATTTAATTAATAAAATTAATCAAGCTGGGGTTATTGGGGGAGACTGTAGCAGGGGAAATCCAGGGAGGTGTGCTTGGAAGGGCGACCCTTATGGGTTTGGATGCCACACGTGATCTTGTTATTTATACGCGCTCCTATTATTACATGTTACATGATACCTGAGTACAGTGAACTGTTTCTCCCTGCTATCAGGATCCACTAACGCATCACTTGTTTGATATGCAGTTGTCCTGTGGGATGGGGTACAAGATGGTTGCATTAGTTAGGATAATAAAATATGCTAGACATATGCACTTGCATCATATCCTTCATTGCCTTCAATGATCTAGTACCTGACATGTATTTTCAAGATACTGACATTTAAGACTCATGTGACATGCATTATCTTGACTACATGACATTCCTGGACATACCATGTTATTTTATCTTGTGATCTCATGTTCTAGTGATTATACTACACGACAGTTGCTTGTCCAGGATGTTTCATGTTCATTATATACATGTCACACCATGCACGCACGATCTTATTGTACATGATCTATCTTCTGATTATTCCTGTTACTGTTATTACATTCAGTTCTTGATATTTCCAAACACATTGTTCTTATATCCTACTTACTGTTACTACATTTTCATATTCTCTCCTTCCTTCTTCGTGTACTCTTGCTAGTCCGCTTCTGACGGACCTTTATATTATTTTTCAGTATTTAGATCAGGAAGCTGATATAGACAGTTGTTCGTAGATCATATTCTGGTTTCGCTGTTCTCCGGTGAGTTTAGTTTTCTTCTTGACTTGTTTATTCAGATATAGTGGATGATATTGTTTATGATTCAATTTTTCATATATGTGATTTTATCCTTGTGCTTGGTTGTATGTGCATATATGTGTGCTATCCTGCTTGTTATTGACAGCCTAAGGTACTCATGGAAGAGATTTCACTCTTCGTGAGTATCTGCTGGCCATCGTCACACACCTGTATTCAGTATTTTGGGAAGCGGGGCATGACAATTACACTTCTGATAATTCATTTTATTTTCCATCAAAGTCCACTGCCAATTCTCTCCCATAGAGTGGTAGGTCCACAAGTTCAATCACTGCTATGTTCATACTACACCTCTAATAGTGAAAAATTTCAATACTCTTCAGCGAGTATGAACTTCACTTGTTATTCTCCTCAATAGATGACAAGTCCTCAAAATTGCTCATATTGCAAATCGACTCTTGTCAAGCTAATACTACACCTCTAACATTCCAAACTTTACTTATCAATTCTCGTTAATAGAATGACAAGTCCTCAAAATTTCTCATATCGCAAATTAACTCTTGTCATGTTAACATCATACCTCTAACAAATTACTGTTACGTTTAATATCACACCTCTAACAGTGGTCAAGTTGTTGTCAAGTCCAACATTACACGTCTGACAGTCACTTTCCTCAAGTTTCAATATCGAAGCTGAGATGAACGATGCTAAGTTTAACATCATACCTCTAGCATTCAGTTCATTATTAAGTTCAACAAGACACCTATGACAATGACTTTCCCTTGAACTTCCATATCAAATCGAGATGAGATGACTAGTGCTAAGTTCAAAATTACACCTCTAGCATTACCTTTACTGTCAAGTTTAACACTACACCTATGACAGTGGTATTTTTAGTTTTTCCAAACGAAACTGAAATTCTTCTGGAGCTAAGTTAACATCATACCTCTAGCTCGGATCCTTTTCAAGTTAATATCATATGTCTGACAAGATTCAATCCAACCTGTTAAGTTAATATCACACCTCTGACGGTAAAAAAATTCTTAGATCCCTGACGGGTCTAGTTTTACTTGTTATTCTCGTCAATAGAATGACATGTCCACTTAAAATCACTGTTAGGTTAATATCATACCTTTAATGGTGTTCCATCAATCCCCAGCTTAGTCTTAATTACGTTAATACTAAACCTCTAATGAAGATTGATTAGTCTCTAACATATTTCATACCACATGTTCACATTTATTTAATATTAAATCCTGTTAATAATACCTCTCTTGCATGTTTCTAGGTCCATAGCATGAAATGAAGAAGAAGACCCAAAATCACCATTTAATTGGTGTTTAAAAGCCTATAAAGATAGTCATTGACTATGAAAGTTGGTTTCATCAAAACAGGGGGCCCAAATCTGGAAACCAGGACATGCAGCCGATAGGGAGACAAGCGGGCAGCGCGAAGCAGGTGGTGCTGCGCGCGCCGCCCTGGTACAGCCGGGAAACACAGCTTTGGCCGCGTTTTCATAGCTCTACTGGCACCGTTGCGCCAGTACTTTGGGCCTGGGTTTGTCCTCCAGGCCCCCTTTCTCATGGTGCCTATAAATACCCCTTTTGGGGTCCTTCAGATTAGATATCTAGAGAGTTAGGGAAGTTTTCTTCTTCATGTTGTAGTTTAGGGTAGTTTAGATAAGTTGTTCTTCTTCTCCATCCTTTGTATTTTTTATTTCTTGTAGATTTTGTAATAAGAGGAGTGGTACATGGTTGAAAAGAAAGAGTGCTTGTAATAAAAAGTGACCATCTATAAAAGGTTCCCTCTTTACCTCTCTTTGTTATCTTCTCTATAACTCCTTTTACATGTTTAGATAATTTTCTCTCATAGCAACTAACTACTAACCACTAACTTGCTAACTTCTCACTTGATAATCCACATGAATCTAATAGCCTCTACTTGGCCTTACTCTTGCAAGAGTCATTGATGGCTCATGATGATGAATTTTAAACTCTAACATCCTAACTCTCTAACAAGCTAAAATTACTTTATTTCTTGCTTACTCTTGTTTAGTTTTGATTGTTTAAGTGTATCTTCTACTTGTTTTATTGAGTTTGGATGTGATGAGTTAATATATGGGTCATGCTTTGAAACGCTCTTGAACTAAGAACTAGTGATGGCCAAGGATACATGTGAGGCAACTATCACTAAGAGGTTAGTATATTAAGTGGAGCCATTAGTAGTTAGTAGCCATGAGTTTTCTTTCTCTTTTTACTTTATTTTATATTTCAAAAATCACAAATATCTTGTCTTCTATGTCCCTACTTCTTCGTGTTTCACCGTACTCTTCTCTTTTCATTCTTTATTTTCTTTTCTTTTGATTCTTTCAAACGTTAAAGAAACTTTAACACACACGTGAACATTCTGATAAAGCTTCTATCTCTACCTGTCCCTATGGATTAGATCCGTTTAGCCTCTATGCTATAACGGAAATATCGAGGAAGCCACAGCACACATAATTTAAATTTTGATTTCAAAACGACATTTTTTTGTGCATGATTTTCCCTCGATCAAATTTTGGCGCCGTTGTCAGGGATGGGAACGGTTTGATTTCACATTTTTGTTAACTTTCTTCTTTATTTTTGTGTGCAGGTCAAATTCTTTAGCATTGCAGAAGTCCATACTTTCTTGTGTGGTTCGTAAATTCTTTATATTATTATATTCTGTTGCTAGTTTCTGTTACCTGTGCACTATAATAATTTAAGAACTAAAATACGAAAATTGAATGTTTTAAAATGGTTTAGACATTTGCATCTAGGCACGTTTCGATTTCAATTCCAATATGCTGTATTTATTCTTATGTTATTGTGATCTTGATGGAGGTGTACATATTGCATTGCATATAGTTAGGACAAACACGTGGGTGATTTACTCTCTTTGTGTGTTCATTCTTATCTATGTTGCACACTTGCACGAATTGAACTTTAAGGCAAAACCCAATACAACATAAGGTGGGAAAGTCATTACCCTCCCTTATACTAGAAATCACTTTCCCACTCACACAACTCAAGCCTTAATAAAACTTGCTAGACGTTGGCCCCTAGGGACATTTCGGACTCATTTAAGAGAATGACCTAAGGAAAAGTTGTTAGAAGTTGACTCTTATCAAATCGGTGTCCAGGGTTGGGGATTAAGAGGCGAAATCTCGAAGAACAGTGATTTGACATATTTAGGACTGTTGCTTAGGCACGGATACCTCCCACTGATCTTGCCCCTACCTGGCCGATTAACTCATGGTCAAATTCCAACAATGTACCCCTCGTGGATAGTCTAACCAGTTAGGAGTCGTCTAGGTCTAAGTCAACCCTAGCATAGGCTTTTTTTTTTTCTTTTTCTTTATTTGTTTGTTTGTTTTTCTTTTTTTTTTGTTTGTAAATTGTGATTGGATTTCAACAACAATAATTTTTTCAATTCAAATATGAATCCATATTTCACCCCGACCTCATTTGACTCGGATAACTCTGACCAGGCTATGTACAACATGAACCAACCATATAGGCCGGATTGGGATTATTCGACTCAATATGACCCACATCCCCAATCTTATGATCATAATTTTCAAAATAATTTCAACTCTTCACAGAGTCAATGGGGATTCACCTCCCCCGAGTCAAATTTTCAACCACCTTGTCTATAATTTTCAAAATATTCATTCCACGATTTTGATTCATATATTCCTTTTCCTGTTCCACCAACCGAAGAAAAAAACAATTTGGAAATGAGTATGGAAGCCATGCTTAAGGCATAACAGCAAATTCAAATTTTGCTCAATTCACAATTTGTCCCAAATCAAGCTCCATATACTCCTTTTCTAGAACATCTAATTGAAGAAGAATCTGAGCGAGAAAAGCGTTTGGAAGTCTTTTGTGAAACAGTGCAACGATTTCAAAATATGTTTGATTCATCATCTCAGCCAAATTTTCAAGAGTCCTATTCATCTTTTCCAGTCTCACCGATTCAAAACAAACAACCATCAATACTGGACTTGAGTATGAAACCCTTGTGTAAGTCTGAGCAGCAATCGCAACATCCGATGGACTCATAATTTCACCACAATTTCAAAAATTGACTTCCATACTCACCTTTTCAAGAAGAACCAATTGCAAAATGTATGGAAGACATGATTCAGACTCAAAATTCTGTTACTCGGCCTATCAGTAGGTTAGACTCAACAATGAGTGATTTGATCAATTAGAGTGAGGAAAGCCTTTCTTGTCAACCTTTAGCCAATCTTTATATCCTTAACTTTACCGATTGGACCCAAGAATCATGCTATTTTGAAAACCAAGATTCAATTTCAGCAAACCCATTGAAACTTGACCAAACTCTAAGGTTTGAAAATCACATTGACATTTTGGTAGGTTATCCCTTTCTGAAATTGAAATTGAATATGAAAGTGATCTTGAGCCTCAAATTGGTGATTTCATTTCACTTTTTGATTCAATAATGACTCTGGTATCTTTACCAGATTTTTTCTCAATTCTGGAGTCAACATTGAATCCTATACCAGTACACTGTGAAATTGAATCACCAATATCTTATGATCACACTTCATTGATGAGAAAAGTGTGTGAACATCAATTCTTTGGTTTGGACCCCATTTTTGAACCAATTTCGACTCCCACCTTTAAATCTCAACTTGATATGAGTCAAATTCCCGAGTCGGTATCGATTTTTGATTCTGTTCCATTTGAGTCCAAATCAATCATCTCTTAAAATCACACTTCATTGTTCGACAAGAATGTTGAAGAAAATGATTCAATAATTATTTTAAAAACAAGAAATTGGATGAGAATAATTTTTTCAATAAGATCATATAGTTCTCCAACATTTTACTGGGTCATATTAGAGAGGTCACTGGTGGGTTCTTGCAAGATCCACAATTTTTAAATTGGGCCGTATTTTATGGACCAATTAGACCACCACCTGAGACACCATCATGAGGTAATTTTCCTTCCCTTCCCATTTGTTTCATGTATATACACATTCATGATATATAATTTTCCTTCCATTCCCATTTGTTTCATGTATATACATTTCACGATGCATTGAGGATAATGCATGAGGTAAGTGTGGGGAGGGTTTACTAACTTAGGTTGTTTTAATATTTTTTTCTTTTACACTTTTTTTAAGGAAATTTTTAAATTTTGTATAAAAACTCTTTTCTTTTCTTTTTTCAAAACTTTTTAAATTAAGAGAAATAGTGTTGATTTATTTTTAAGAAAATTAAGATTATCTTAGGAATTAGGAAGACCTAAAATTATGAATTTTTAAACCAAGTCAAAATAATAGATCTAATTTAAATTTTAGGATAAAGAAGTAAGATTGGAAAGATAATTTGATCTGAATTTTTTGCCTTAGATTTATGCACTTCACACTTACACAATTTTTTGGGATTGAAACAAAGACTGAAAATGCTGGTTGTAAAATGAAAGAGAAGGAAATTGTCGTGTTGCTTTGGGCTAACGGGTCGTGTCCACAAGGAGGAATGCAATGTTTTTGTTAAATAATAAAGAGGGAAGTTGGTGTCATTCTTTTAAGTTGAAAAAGAAAATGGAGAGAAGGGAGATGATTAAAAGAAAAGTTGCAAATTTAGAGAAGACTTTGGAAAAGGTGAATTTTGTATAAAGTTTGAAATGTGCTTCGTTGTTTTTTATAAAGAAGAAAATTTAGGCTCACTATCTCACTACTCAACGATATATTCATCTATAGAAATCCTTAGTGTCTCAACTAGATCATAGACAAAGAACTTAAGCTTGATTTTAGAAAGTTTTAAGCAAAGCACATAAGATGGTTGGAAAAGTGAATTCTTTTCTTTAAGAAATCATCTCGAATTGAATGTTAAATCATCAAGAAGTTTAAGTGGAGATAAAAACAATTTCAAGAGACATTTTTTAAAAGAAGTAGTAGTTTAAAAATCCAAACCCATCCTCATGTGCCTTCAAGAACACTTTCAAGAAGAAAGGCTTAAGTTAGGCATGCAAATGATTCATTGGGTGTTTTTCATTAAAACCATTCGAAAAGAAGAGGGATCAGAGAGAGGAAGAATAATCAGCCCAAAAAACCGATTTAGCTACTCATGGAAGACAAAGAACAATGCAAGTAAATAAGGCAAGACATATCGTAAAATGAGTGGAAGAAAATGTAGCTTGATCCTTGATCGATGTCACTTCAATCTTCAGAATACAATCACTTACTTCCTCTCTTACTGATATTTGTACTGAACTACAAATTATAAAACAAAAATACAACTTCTATACTATCTAACAAAGAGCCTAAACCCTTAAAAACAAAGAGAAAAGCTAAACCTAAATTCCTGTCTCTTTTTCTCGAAAAAATATAGTATTTATAGGCAAAAACCAAACGGGAGGGGACGTATAAAGATAGGGGAAACAAACACTCCCCCAACAGTTATCAAACCGCCGCAGAAACGCGGTTTTGGCCGCGTTTTCGCGTCCATGGTGTGGCCAGGTGGCCACACCAGGTTGGAGAAGCTCCTTCGTTTGGTGATTTTCCCTTATCTCCTGCTGGTTTTCCCGTTTCTGCTTCAAGATTTGATGAAACAGTCTTTGATTGTTGGCTTCAACGCTTGATTTGGGAAGATACATTTCGACAGGTTTGCAACCTCTCTGATTTGCCAAGATCTGCCCTGATTCCCTGATTTCAAATTTATTCTGAATTAATTCAGAATTTGATGGGCTTTTGGGCTTGTTTCTGTTTCCTATCCTTTAGCACTGGGCCTGCATTTTATAAAGAAAAATAGGACTTATTAAAATGATTTATTTAGATAGTAATCATGGTAATGTTGACAACATGTATACAATATATGTGACCGATCACACCCCCACACTTATCTTTTGCTCGCCATCAAGCAAACAATCAAAACTAATTCTAATCAATTATTAGACAACTTTCGTAGGTCACTTGATTGCACTGAGCATGTGCAATAAGCCGTTAAACCTCTAGGTTACCCCTAGAGGACGAGTTGTGTCTCGTGAGGGTTTTCAGTGGATTGCACCCACAAAATCCATAAAGAAAGAGAAAAATGTTAGTGTTTTAGAAAAGAACTTTGAAAAGAGAAAATATTTGAAGTATATTTGTAAGGGTTCAAGTAATTTATAAGTTATAGGAATATCAAACTTTTCATTCCTAAACTTAGTCTCTATTCAAAAACATGTCATCAATCAAAGTCAGGTGTCAAATTGTGTTTCTCATCTAGTTTTTTACTTTACTCTGAGTCATATATGCACCATCGTGACCGTGAAGTTTGACTAAGGGTTCTTTAACATTAACTCCTATACCTTATTTATATTTATTTTTAGTGGTATTTATTCCTCAATTCCATTAGGCTTTCTAATCTGCCCATGTAACGAGCCTTTAGTCGGTGACACCCAAACCAGACAGTTTTAGGGCACCAGGTGATAAAACACCCCTAAGGATTTAAACACTCGAGCAGATAAGGCTACAAAACTAAGGTTTTTATTTATAAAATGTACCCCTTTTAGGCATGAATACTTATGCTTCATGAGACACAAATACCTAGCTTCATCAGAGGACTTATATATATTTTATATTTTTTTTCCAAACTTATCTAATTATCTTTTGCATAAATACCAAGACTTGCTTAGGCCAAAGCATCTAGCTAATCAATAATTAGATTTGTTTATTTTTTTTATACATATATAGTTTTTTTTTTATAAGGCATAAGAGTTTTTGTTTTGAACCCTAAGTGTGTAAGTATATAAAGTATGCACATTTCATCAAGGTAAAGATCAAGACTAAATTACATAGAAAATTTTCTTCCTAACCCTAAAAATCAAACAAGTTATCTGACTTTGACCAAGTATAAGAAATCCTAATTATGATTTTCCTATTCCTTAAAATTGACTTAATTTCTTACAAAAAATATATCAAAATATTGTTCTTACCTTTTAAAAATTTTTTATATATATTTTCTTTTTTTTATATTAGTCATGTTAGAACCCTCCCCCACACTTATCTCATGCATTGTCCCCAATGTATGAAAGAAATGTATAGATGCATGAAATAAAATGAAAAGAGGAAAGTTACCGATACACTGGGTCAAAAAGATTCATAGCTGTTTCATTTACCGGCACTGATTCCAAGAAAGGTTTAAGGCGTTGACCATTTACCTTAAAGTTATTTCCATTCTTACTGTCACTGATCTCAACTGCACCGTGTAGAAACACGATATTTACAACGAATGGCCCAGTCCATCTTGAATTTAATTTTACTGGAAAAAGATGAAGCCTAGAATTATAGAGAGACTTTTTGTCCAGGGACAAAGGTTTTTCTTATGATGTGTTTATCATGAAAAATATTAACTCTATCTTTAGTGATCTTAGCTTTTTCATAGGCCTCATTTCTTAACTCCTCTAATTCGAAAATTTGTAACTTCCAAATGTCACCGCCTTAGTCAAGTAAAATTCAACTACTTGATTGCCCATAAGGCCTGGTGCTCTAACTCAACGGGTAGGTTACAAGCTTTACCATAGACTAACTTATAAAGAGACATCCCTAGAATCGTCTTGAAAAGCGGTCCTGTAGGCCCATAGGGCATCTACAAGTTTGATGGACCAATCTTTCCGGTTTTGGTTCACTGTTTTCTCCATGATAAGCTTGACTTGTCTATTGGAAACCTTAACCTGCCCACTGATTTAAAGATGAAAGGTGTGGACAACTTGTAAGTTATGGCATACTTTCGCATAAGAGCTTCAAAGGATCTATTGCAAAAGTGAGTGCCATTATCACTGATGATAGCATGAGGGGCTCCGAAGCGTGAAAAAATGTTCTGTTTCAAAAAAATTATGACAACTTTGTTATCATTAGTTCTGCTAGGAATGGCTTCTACCCACTTAGACACATAGTCCACAGCAATCAATATGTATTGGTTTCCAAATGAGTTAGGAAATGGACCCATAAAGTCGATGCCCTAAACATCAAAGAGTTCTATTTCTAAAATTGGGTTGAGGGTTATCATATCTCGTCTTGTGATCCTTCCTACCATCTGGCATCTAGGGCACGTCTTGCAAAATTCATAAGCATCTTTGAACAAAGTGGGCCAATAGAACCCACTTTGTAGCACTTTTTCAGTAGTTGCGGGGACCAAAGTGTCCACCGCATGCAAATTCATGATAAAAGGATAGAACACTCTTAACCTCCTCATCGGAATGCATCTCCTAATAATTTGGTCAGAATAGTACTTAAAAAGATACGGTTCCTCCCAAAAGAAATACTGGACTTGGGATAAGAACCGGTGTATATCATTTTTGGACTAATGAGACGGAGTTTGATTTATGACTAAGTAATTCACTATATCAGCAAACCAAGATTCCCTAAAGATAGCCAAGAGATTTTCATCAGAAAAATCCTCATTTATCGGTACTTCATTGCATGGAGAATTAGGGATTCATAAGAGATGGTCAGCAACGATATTTTCTACGCCTTTCTTGTCTCGAATCTCGAGATTGAATTCTTGAAGGAGGATCCAACGAATGAGTCGGGCCTTGGCATCCTTCTTCCTCATGAGGTACCTAAGCGCAGAATGATCGATGAAAATGATCATTTTGGATCCTAGTAGGTAGGGACGAAATTTCTCTAAGGCAAACACTACTGCCAAGGAATTCCTTCTCAGTTGTAGTGTAGTTCAATTGAGCATCTTTGAGAGTCCTACTAGAGTAGTAAATCACGTACTGCTTGTTATCAATGCGTTGTCCGAGGACAGCGCATATGGCAAAATCAGAAGCATCGCACATGATTTTGAACAACTTAGACCAATCCGGTACAGATATGATTGGTGCAGAAATAAGCTCTCTCTTAAGTTTCTCCCAAGAGTTCATACATTCAGCATCGAAAGTGAATGACACGTCCTTAGTTAACATATTAGTCAAGGGCCTAGCAATCTTGCTAAAATCCTTGATAAATCTTCGGTAAAAACTGGCGTGTCCTAAGAAGGATCTAACATCCTTCATGCATTTGGGCATGGGAAGCTTTGCGATAACCTCAGTTTTGGCTCTATCCACTTCAATTTCTTTTTCATGACCCAAGACAATTCCATGTTTTACCATGAAGTAGCATTTCTCCCAGTTTAGTGTCAGATTTTTCTCAGCACAACATTGGAGGACAAGTTCTAAATGGTGGAGACATTGAGTGAACGAATCTCCATGGATGGAGAAATCATCCATGAAGATTTCTAAGAATCGTTCTACTATATCAGAAAAAAGACTCAACATGCAAAGTGAAAACGTTGCCGGGGCATTGCATAAGCCGAAAGGCATTCGACGATAAACAAATGTCCCAAATGGACAGGTGAACGTAGTCTTTTCTTGGTCCTCAGGAGCAATAGAATCTAATTATACTCTGAGTAACCGTCCAAGAAACAGTAGTACTCGTGGCCCACCAAACGTTCAAGCATTTGATCAATGAAGGGAAGTGGAAAATGGTCCTTACAAGTTGTAGCATTAAGTTTCCTATAGTCAATGCAAACTCGGATCTTAGTGGGAAGTCGAGTTTGGACCAACTCTTTGTTCTCATTTTCTACTACGGTGAAACCGGATTTCTTTGGAACCGCATGGACAGGACTGACCCATTGGCTATCAGAAATAGGATAGATTATCCCATTGTCTAAGAGTTTCATAATTTCAGCATGAACAACCTCTTGTATTATAGGGTTTAACCTACGCTACAGGTCTCTTTTAGGTGTGGCATCTTCATTAAGATGAATGTGATATTGAATGATGGTTGGACTTAATCCCTTTATATCAGTCATAGTGCAACCAATGGCTTCCCTATATTTTTTTAGAATTGCTTTAAGATCTTCTTCTTCCCCGTCATTTAAATGGGAGGCAAGAAAGGTCTCTTGTTCACCTAGATAGGCGTACTTGAGATGCGCAGGTAAGGTTTTCAATTCTAAGGAGGAGGAAGGCTCACTGGAAGGATTAGACAAATTTTTTGGCTCCATGTTTGGTGAAATAGTGTTCGAGGTCCAATTTATAGCTGACTCAACATCATGATCAAGATTAAAGTCGTTAGACTCTAACCCAAAGTCACACTCAGTTTCTAGTTCCAATTCTTCCCTATGTTCACTTGTCAAGTTCTCAATGAGGATGACTTCAAATGTTTGGTCCTCAATATCATGGGGTTGTTTTCCTAGTTTGAAGATATTGACTTCTCTAGTCATGTCCCCAAAGGTTAATCTCATGGACCCATTCCTACAATTGATGATGACATTGGCAGTAGCAAGGAATGGTCGCCCTAGGATAACAGGAGTTTGAGCCTTATGATTGGACACAGGTTGTGTCTCTAGAACTATGAAATTAATAGGGTAAATAAACTCTCTGACCCGGATAAGGACATCATTAATCTCCCCTTTTGAAACTTTCACTGAATGGTCAGCCAGTTGGATAGTGACTCGAGTTGGACTAAGATTGCGCAACCCGAGTTGTTGATAAACTGAGAATGGAAGCAAGTTGATACTTGCCCCCAAGTCAAGAAGTGCACGACTAATCTCGGCTTGTCCTATTGTGCAGGCAATGGTGGGATTACCTGAATCCTTGTACTTAACGGGGATCAGACCCATAGTAGCTCACTAATGTTAGTGGCTAAGAAGACCTTTTTTAGGTACATTAGTCTTTCTCTTCTTGGTGCACATGTCCTTAAGAAACTTAGCATAGGATGGAACTTGTTGGATGACATCAAGAAGTGGCACATTTATTTTTACTTGATTAAATATCTCAATTATCTTGTCCATGTGTGGATTTTGCTTATTGTTTTTCAGCCTATTAGGAAATGGCACTATAGGCTGGTGCACCTGACTGGTTGACTTATCTTTTTTCAGATTCGTTAGATTTGGATTAGATGAGGTGGATGCTTGATTTTGGTTGTGCTGAATGAGTTAGATGGTATTGACACTTGATTATCAACTTTCTTTCCCGACCTCAATGTATGAACAACATTACATTGATTCATTGATTGATCCTCAGCCAAATGAGCTTGTTGAGAATTCCTAGGATTCGTTATGGGCTGACTAGGCAAGGTACCCTTCTGTTTCTCATTCTGTGGATTGGCTAGCTGGCTCATTTGAATCTCTAACCTCTGTATAGTTTGTATGAGAGAATCTTAGTTTTTCATGTATCTTTTCATGTTTCTCTCAAAGTCAATCATTCTCCTTTCTAGTTGAGGATTCTGGAAGGAAGATTGTTGAGCTTGGTGGGGAAAGTTTTGTTGATTAGTTTGAAAAGTTAGGTGGATGGTTGGGAGAATTATTGTGGAAATTGGAAAAGTTGGGTTGATGATTGGAAGAATTATTAGCTTGATTGAAGTTGCTTGCATGATTTGACCGTGAGAGGTCATTGTTATTTTGGCTCCATGAGAAATTAGGGTGATTTCTCTAGCCAGGATTGTACGTTGGTGCGTAAGGATTATTGTTCGGCCTTGAAAAGGCCGCATTCATCAGTTCAGGGTATTGTTGCTGAGCCTAAAACACATGGCACTCCTTAGACACATGATTCATGGCTTGACATTAAGTACAGCCGGAGTTGAAAATTGGGTTGGGCTGACTTGATTGACTAGACTTGGTTCCCTAGTTTTTAAAGCTTCCAGTCTTCTTGCTAGGTTAGCTAACTTAGCCTCATTAGTGTTGGCCCGAAGGCCCATCACTCTAGTTTTGATGATGATCAACTCATGTAGTTATAGTACTAATGATCTTGTGTTAATAAGTGACAGATTTATGATCAAGATCTTAGTAGGTGCATAGCTTCAGCAAAGAATTTGAAGTCAAGTTTTGGAGCTAGCACGATTTGATCCAAGAGCCATTGGATCGTGTTTGGACCAAGTCAAGAAGATGAGAAGGCTTCAAGTGAAGACTTCAAGAAGATGAAGACTTGAGTCTAGGTTTGTTTTATAAGATTTTGTTTTTAGATAAAATGTAAAGGATAGAATAGTTGGTGGATTGCTCAAGTATATGTTGGCCCAAGAGGTTACACTCTCTTGTTTTGTGTTTTGATGATGACAAACCAAATAAGAGCTAATTGGTACTAATGAATTTGTTCAAGATAAGTTTCAGGTTTTGTACCATGTTTGGAGACCATTGGCTTTGCTTTTGCAAGAACTTCTAAGTTTCACATAGCAAGGAAGGCAAATTGCACAATCAAGGAAGGATCATAGAAGAGAAGGCACTAGCAAGGCATTGGATGGCTCAAAGACTTGAAGATTGCTCAAGAAGTCTTTAATTATTTTTTTTTAGTTTTATAGTTTGTTAAAGAATAGTGGATAGGTTTGAAGCTCTATCACACACGTTTTTGCGCACATGCTCAATCCAAAATGTTTTCCTATAATTTATACAAAAATATTTTGCATACAAGATTTTGCCTACAGATATATATTTATGTTTTATACTAATCCCTGTTCAAAAGTATTTTTATCAAAATCTTAATCTTTTCTTAAATTCCTTCTAAGTCTGATTTTTGACCAGTTCCGGTCGACCGGCCGGTCGACCGAATCTGTGTCAGGTTATACCGGTCGACCGTCCCAGTCGACCGAGGTCCTGGCAGATGCACGTATCCGTGTGCATGTCTGTCGGTCGACCGGGGCGGTCGACCGGACTATAGTTTTTTGCTCTCTGGTTTTTCCGGTCGACCGGGCGGTCGACCGTATGCCTGTAACGGTCATAATTTTGAACTAGCGGTCGACCGCACCGGTCGACCGATCTAGCCGTTGAACAGTAACGGGCAGTTATTAATGAGCTGTTTATTTTTGTCCTTTTGTGTTTAAAATTAGTTTAATTAATATATTTTAAACTGATTACCTCCTAAACATCAGTAATTATGTTTTATCCCTAAACCTAGCCCTCTCCTATAAATAGGGGTGTTTGGGGAGAGATTGGGACAACAATCTTTATAAGAGAAAATTCAAAAGTTTCAAAGTTTAAGGCTTTCAAAAGTTCTTGGTTTTTGTGCTAAATTCTCTCAATTTTCTGAAGGGTTTTCAAAAGATTTTCTCTGATTTCAATTTCTTTTCCTTACACACAAAAGAGCTTCAATTCTCTCATTATTCTCTAAGGACCTTTGTAAGGGAAGAGATTTTTGAAAGAGAGAGTTTGTGGTCTTGTGACTACTCAGAGATTCTTGTGATTGTAATTGTGGAGTTGGGTACTCCGGTTGTAATTGTTCTTTGTGATAGTGGAAGTATCTAGAATCCTTCTGGGGAAGGCGGGGAGTAGAGCTGGGTGCTCGAACCTCGATAACATATCCTTGTGTTTGCGATTGGTTTACTTTCTTGCACTCTTTACTTACTATACTTGCTCTTATTCTTGCTCATCATAATCATTATCATATTTACTTGCTTGCATTCATTTTGTGAATCTTGATTGGTAATTGTTGTAGCTTTAATTTTTTTATTTGCCCTTTGATTAGCATTGTCACCTATTCACCCCCCCTCTAGGTGACTTTTCAATTGGTATCAGAGCTTGGACTCTAGTTTGGCTTAACATCCATAGAGAGATCCTTAAAACTTGCTAATCAACATTTTCATTTCATTCATTCATCACTAGTAAACCTGGCCGACAACATTAAATCCCCACCTAAATTTGATGGACTCAATTTCCCAATTTGGAAGGTTAGGATGACTATATTTTTGCAATCTTTGGGTAGCTTAGTAGCCAAGTCCTTGACCACCCTATGAAGCACCCGATGGTGATGAGAGCACTTGGATCGACCTTGACTTTAAACTATATGAGGCTAACTCCAAGGCCCAAAACTCCCTATTAACCGCCTTGAATGAGGATGACCTTACACGGGTAATTCATTGCCAATCCGCCTATGAGATTTGGCAACACTTATTGGTCACACACGAGGGGACTTCACAAGTCAAGAGAGCTAAGATAGATCTCTTGAGGTCCCAATATGAGTCATTTAAAATGCTTGATGATGAGTTTATTGATAGTATGGCTACAAGGTTTACTAAAATCACTAATGGTCTTTCTTCCTTAGGTGATGACATCTCCAACGATCAAAAGGTGCGGAAAGTAATTCGGGCTCTTCCTTCATCATGGGAGATCAAGGCCACCACCTTGAAGGAGTTGAACGACAAGGACGAGATGGACCTCATTAGTCTCATTGGGAACCTAAAGACCCATGAGATAGAGAAGAAGGCAAGAGAAGAGGCCACTACTTCAAAGAAGAAATCCATAGCCTTCAAGACTTCATCCACCAATGATGACGATGAAGATGACGAAGAAGAAGATGAAGAGCTTACTCTACTTGTTCGCAACGTCAAGAGGATGTACCGAAAGAACAAGCTCAACTTCCAAAGAAAATTTGAAGGCAAAGAGGAGCGGAGGATCATATGCTACAATTGCCGCAAATCCGGACATATCATGGCGGATTGTCCGGAGTTCAAGAAGAAAATGACTTCCTCCTTCAAGCCAAAGAAGCCGGAGGAAAAGAAAGCTTACAAAGCTACGTGGGATTCGGAAAGCGAGTCCGAAGAGGAGGTGGATCAAGCTAATATGTGTTTCATGGCAAACACACCCAAGGTAATCCCTCAATCCCTTGATGATGAAGATGATGATGTAAGTAAGGAAGTTCTAGTGCATGCTTTTGTAGAACTTTCTGAAACTTATGATAACAAGAAACTTGAATGCATAAAATTACAAAAAGAAGTTGCTTTTCTTAAGAATGAACTTGCTATGGTTTCTAAAGAAAAGGATAATATTTCTTCTAATCTCATTTCTATACAAAAGAATTTAATGTCTACAAAGTTTCTTGTAAAGCAAAATCTCCTATTATTGATGAACAAGAAATTTCTTCCTTTAAATCAAAAATGAATGATTTTGAAAAAGTTTTAAATGATTGTGCTTTTAATACCAAGAAACTTGAGAACATGTTTTCTAAAAAGCACACTTCACATGCTAACACTTCACAAGCTAAGAATTCTCATGCTCACACCACTCATGCTAAAGTTTCTCATGCTCACAAATCATACACTCACTATGCTTTTAATATGGTAGAGTGTATAGATGCACATATTGTGGTAAAAATGGACATTTAGCTAAGTTTTGCTATGATCAACTAAATAGAACAAATAATCTTGTTTGGGTTCATGACACTAACCCTAGAGGACCAAGAAAATGTGGGTACCAAAATCAAGTCTTAAATTGTTTGATGTAGGTACACACCAAAGCTCCAAGACGTAGGGAGCGGCGGTACCTTGATAGTGGTTGTTCAAGACACATGACATGGGACATCAACAACTTCACAACCCTATCAAGGTACATGGAAGGTGGCACTGTCACCTTCAGGGATGACTCCAAAGGAACTATCATCGGTATAGGTAACATTCAAATTGGTGCATCTCCTATTATTGAGAATGTTGTTTTAGTAGATGGTTTAAAACATAATTTGCTTAGCATCAGTCAACTTTGTGACCGTGGACTTAAAGTTGTTTTTGATGATTCCTCTTGCAAGATTTTTAATGTTAAATCTAATGATTGTATTCTTACCGGTTTTCGTGATAATAATGTTTATATTATTGACATGCTTAATTTAGATTGTTCTACTAAATGCTTGAATGCTTTTGATGAAAATTCTTGGCTTTGGCATAGAAGACTAGGACATGCATCTTTTGACCATATTTCTAGGATTAATTCAAAGGAATTGGTGAAGGGTATACCTTGCTTGAATTTTGAGAAAGACCGCATTTGTGGTGCGTGCCAACTTGGGAAACAAACCAAGTCTTCCTTTAAACCAATCAAGGATATCATGTCAACTAGGCCTTTAGAATTAATTCATATGGATCTTTTTGGACCAACTAAAACTAAGAGTTTAAATGGAAGTAGATTTGCATTTGTTTTGGTTGATGATTTCTCCCGTTTTACTTGGGTTTTCTTTTTGCAACATAAAGATCAAACTTTTTCTCATTTTAAGATTTTTCGAAAAAGAATTGAAAAAGAAAAAGGTTTTCCGATTTTGAAAATAAGGAGTGACAGAGGTGGTGAGTTTGTTAACCAACTCTTCATGACTTATTGTGATGAAAAGGAATTAAGCATGAAATGTCTTGTCCTAGAACTCCACAACAAAATGGAGTTGTAGAAAGGAAAAATAGAACACTTCAAGAGATGGTTAGGACAATGATAAGTGAGTATGACCTCCCTCAATATTTATGGGCCGAGGCCGTAAACACCGCATGCTATATATCGAATCGTATTTATTATGTAAAAATTCTTCAAAAAACTTCTTTTGAAATGTATCATTCTAGAAACCAAATGTTGCATATTTCAAAGTTTTTGGATGCAAGTGTTTTGTTTTAAATACTAAGGATAATTTGGGTAAATTTGATGCTAAGGCTTATGAAGCTATCTTTGTTGGATATTCTTCTACTAGCAAAGCATATAGAGTTTTCAATAGATCTACACTTACCATAGAAGAATCCATGCATGTTAAATTTGAAGAATCTAATGTGGTTGTTGAGAATGTTGTAGAGATTGAACCATTAGGTGAAGACATGGAGAGACTATCCTTGAAGGACTCACCCGCTCAAGAAGAAAAGCAAGAATCTATTGGTGATGTTCAAGAGGATAAAGAGGAAAGCTCTCAACCGCTTCCTAAAGCTTGGAGATACGCTACAAATCATCCTAAGGAGCTCATCTTGGGTGATGCATCTAAAGGAGTCACAACACGCTCCAAACTCCATAACCTATGTGGTATCTTTGCTTTCATTTCTCATTTTAAACCCAAAGGCATTCTCGAAGCCGAAACGGACCCATATTGGTTGCTTGCCATGCAAGAGGAACTCAATCAATTTGAGCGCAACCAGTTTGGCACCTTGTTCCTAAGCCCCACGATAGACCAATAATTGGTACTAAGTGGATCTTTAGAAACAAGATGGATGAGTCCGGAAATGTCATTAGGAATAAAGCTAGGTTAGTGGCCCAAGGTTACACTCAAGTTGAAGGAATTGACTTTGAGGAGACCTTTGCACCCGTAGCACGGCTTGAAGCCATACGGATGACACTAGCTTTTGCATGTTTTAAAAATTTTAAACTTTTTCAAATGGATGTAAAAAGTGCATTTTTAAATGGTTTTATTAATGAAGAAGTTTATGTTGCTCAACCTCCCGGTTTTGTTGATCATGTTCATCCCGATTTTGTTTTTAAACTTGATAAAGCTTTGTATGGATTGAAACAAGCTCCAAGAGCTTGGTATGAAGGCTTTCTAGTTTTCTCATTTCAAATGATTTTGTTAAAGGCAAAGTAGACACAACTCTTTTTACTAAGCATGTTGATAATGATATTTTAATTGTGCAAATTTATGTTGATGATATAATTTTTGGATCTACTAATGAGCTTTTGTGCAAGGAGTTTGAAAAGGTAATGCAACTAGAATTTGAAATGTCTTCCATGGGTGAGCTTAATTTCTTTCTTGGACTCCAAATCAAGCAATTGCAAGACGGAACCTTCATTAACCAAGCCAAGTACGCAAAGGAGCTAGTAAAGAAGTTTGGGCTTGAAGGATCAAAGGCTTGCAACACTCCAATGGCAACTACAACCAAGCTTGATAAGGACGATCAAGGTAAAAATGTTGATATTAAATTATATAGAAGCATGATAGGAAGTCTTTTATATTTAACGGCAAGTAGGCCGGATATCATGTTTAGTGTGTGTCTTTGTGCTAGATTTCAATCGTGTCCTAAAGAGTCTCATCTTATTGCGGTAAAACGCATTATTCGTTATATTAAGGGCACAATTGGAATGGGTCTTTGGTATCCGAAAACTAGAGATTTTTCAATGACTAGTTATTCGGATGCCAACTATGCGGGTTGTAGAGTAGATAGAAAGAGTACTAGTGGGACATGTCAATTTCTTGGTAATTGTCTTGTTTCATGGTCCTCTAGGAAGCAAAATTTCGTAGCTCTCTCAACCGCCGAGGCGGAGTATGTTGCCGCGGGGGCTTGTTGTGCACAAGTCCTTTGGATGAAACATACTCTCCTTAATTTTGATTTGCACTTTGATCATATAAAAATATTTTGTGATAATACTAGTACTATACACATGACTAAGAATGCAAATCAACATAGTAAGACCAAGCACATTGAGATTAGATATCACTTTCTTAGAGATCATTTTGAGAAAGGAGATATAGATATTGATTATGTTTCCACGGATTTACAACTTGCCGATATTTTCACAAACCACTTGATTTTGCTAGATTTTCGTTTATTTGTGGAGAACTTAATGTTTGTGTTATTGATTAAACATGTTTTTCATAACCTTTTTGATGTATGACAAAAAGGGGAGAATAAGTTTACATGGGACAAAAATAAGTTCATTTGGTCTTGGTTCCATATGAATTTATATGTTTTGGTTTTATGAGTTTTTGTTATGAGTCTTATGTTTTTATGAATTTGAGAACTCTTGTATTTTGTTTGTGTTTTATTGGTATTGTTTCAATTTGTTTGTGTTTTATTGGTATTGTTTCAATTTGTTTTTCAATTGGCATCAAGAGTATGTTTTTGTGTTTTTAATAAATATTTTTGTGTTTTTAATAAATTCTTTTTTATATAGCATAAATATAGCATAATTTGAGGGGGAGTCTTCTCCTCCCCCATATTTTTGTCTATAGTCTATTTGTTTTGTCATCATCAAAAAGGGGGAGATTGTTGGCCCAAGAGGTTACACTCTCTTGTTTTGTGTTTTGATGATGACAAACCAAATAAGAGCTAATGGTACTAATGAATTTGTTCAAGATAAGTTTCAGGTTTTGTACCATGTTTGGAGACCATTGGCTTTGCTTTTGCAAGAACTTCTAAGTTTCACATAGCAAGGAAGGCAAATTGCACAATCAAGGAAGGATCATAGAAGAGAAGGCACTAGCAAGGCATTGGATGTCTCAAAAACTTGAAGATTGCTCAAGAAGTCTTAATTATTTTGTTTTTAGTTTTTATAGTTTGTTAAAGAATAGTGGATAGGTTTGAAGCTCTATCACACACGTTTTTGCGCACATGTTCAATCCAAAATGTTTTCCTATAATTTATACAAAATATTTGCATACAAGATTTTGCCTACAGATATATATTTATGTTTTATACTAATCCCTGTTCAAAAGTATTTTTATCAAAATCTTAATCTTTTCTTAAATTCCTTCTAAGTCTGATTTTTGACCAGTTCCGGTCGACCGGCCGGTCGACCGAATCTGTGTCAGGTTATACCGGTCGACCGTCCCAGTCGACCGAGGTCCTGGCAGATGCACGTATCCGTGTGCATGTCTGTCGGTCGACCGGGGCGGTCGACCAGACTATAGTTTTTTGCTCTCTGGTTTTTCCGGTCGACCGGGCGGTCGACCGTATGCCTGTAACGGTCATAATTTTGAACTAGCGGTCGACCGCACCGGTCGACCGATCTAGCCGTTGAACAGTAACGGGCAGTTTTTATGAGCTGTTTATTTTTGTCCTTTTGTGTTTAAAATTAGTTTAATTAATATATTTTAAACTGATTACCTCCTAAACATCAGTAATTATGTTTTATCCCTAAACCCTAGCCCTCTCCTATAAATAGGGGTGTTTGGGGAGAGATTGGGACAACAATCTTTATAAGAGAAAATTCAAAAGTTTCAAAGTTTAAGGCTTTCAAAAGTTCTTGGTTTTTGTGCTAAATTCTCTCAATTTTCTGAAGGGTTTTCAAAAGATTTTCTCTGATTTCAATTTCTTTTCCTTACACACAAAAGAGCTTCAATTCTACTCATTATTCTCTAAGGACCTTTGTAAGGGAAGAGATTTTTGAAAGAGAGAGTTTGTGGTCTTGTGACTACTCAGATTCTTGTGATTGTAATTGTGGAGTTGGGTACTCCGGCTGTAATTGTTCTTTGTGATAGTGGAAGTAGCTAGAATCCTTCTGGGGAAGGCGGGGAGTAGAGCTGGGTGCTCGAACCTCGATAACATATCCTTGTGTTTGCGATTGGTTTACTTTCTTGCACTCTTTACTTTACTATACTTGCTCTTATTCTTGCTCATCATAATCATTGTCATATTTACTTGCTTGCATTCATCTTGTGAATCTTGATTGGTAATTGTTGTAGCTTTAAATTTTTTATTTGCCCTTTGATTAGCATTGTCACCTATTCATCCCCCCTCTAGGTGTCTTTTCAGTATACATATACACACACAGTCTTGATAGTTTTATTTTTACAAAAGATTTTCTATTTTAGAAAATACACGCTTGGTTTTTCGGATTCTATTTATATGTTTTAATCAAAACCATGTTTAGAGCTTAATGTCAAAAACATAGATATTTCACCATGTTTGTGTAGTGGATCATATCCATACACCATATGCTTTCAAAGTTGTTTAAATATCTTGTTTTTGTATTTGTGAAGTTTTGGAAAAACAAGTTTTAGAAAAATCAAGTTTGGAAAAATACTGTTTTCATTTGAGCCAATTTTTCCAACTTACAAAAATAGTCCAAATCATTTATAACATGCCTTGATTTTGTGCAAGCATGTTTGGTTATCAAGTATATTGGTAAAACTATTTTTGTAGATTTTTCAGTATTTTATGGGATTTTATTTCAATCAAAAAGACCAAGTTTTAAATCCCTTTTTCATTTCTGTACTGGCTTCAGCCGGTCGACCGGACGGTCGACCGCAGCTTGAAGTCGGCCGACCGTCACGGTTGACCGACGTGCACAGACGTGCACGCCAGTTCTGGCAGGAGGCCGTCGACCGTCCAAAGAGCTCTGCTCTCTGGAAAGGCCCCGGCCGACCGGGCCGGTCGACCGGACAGAGAGACTTGCTCTTTGTATCTGGCCTTGGTCGACCAACCGTCGACCGATGGCACAACGGTCTGAAATATGACCGTTGGCCGGTCGACCGGGCGGTCGACCGACAGCTCTGTCAGGCCTCCAACGGCTAGTTTTTCCAGCCCTATAAAATGGGCATTTGGGGGCTATTTTGATCAAGATTTTTGGAGAGTTTTTAAGCCAGTTTTTCCTTTTCTTTTAAGAGGTTTTTCTCCACAAAATTTAGAGCCAATACTTCCAATTAAAAGGAGAGTTTATCAAGAGTGTTTAAAAGAGATTTCTTGAGTTTTCCTCCACCATTCTCATCCTTGTTTTCTCACACAACACTTGAGGTATCCATTGCTATATCTACCCTTTAGGGAGTTTGTTGTGAGAGGATTTTAGGTGATCAGGTGTTGTGATCACCAAAGTTCTACTTTGTTCTTTGAGGAGGCGGACGTGTGTGTTCGCATTGTTTCGGGTCCTAGTGGGGACTCGGTGTTTCGAGTTCGGGTGCGAACTCTTTATTTGAGGTGCGACCTCGGCGAGCCGGTGGGCTTGCGGTATGTACGGGACTAGGGAGTCCAGAGCTTGTAGGTGGTTGCGGCACCGAGGAGTGATCCATTGGGATCGTGCATAGTGGAAATCCTTCGTGTGTCGATGGCGGGGATGTAGAGCAAGTGTGCTCGAACCTCGAAACAAATCCCTTGTGTTTGCGATTGCTCACTCTCTCTCTCTTTGTCTCTTGTTTTATATCTTGCATGCCTCTATTGCTTTCATATTTATATGCTTGATATACTTGTGTGCTCATATTGATATACTTGCTTGGGTTTGTTTGCTAACACTTATATTTAACCAAGAGAGCCAACGCGGCACCTCAACCCTTATCTAGGGGAATCTAGAGGAGTTAGTCCAGAGCCCTTCACGGGGAATTCGCTACACTCTTGTGTTATACATGGTGTTTAGCTTAATAGTTTTGTTAGGTCATAATAGTTTTTTTTACTTCCGCATTATTTGGCATTAAGTGACCATTAGATTAGCCATCACCTATTCACCCCCCTCTAGGTGATCCTACAATTAGCTATGGATGATTCAATAGAATGGAGACCTCCTTTTGAAGAGATGGAGTTTGGATTCCTAGAGGTTTTACTAGTAGGTTCCCATTGGATGATCTTTTCAGCTAGGTTGTCATATAAATCCCATCCTTCATTTTCATCCTCCTCTGCAAGAATCCCCCTTGGCACATACTTTCTAAGAGGATTTTGGTAGAATAGTCTAAACTGTCATAAAAAATTTGGCATTGTCGCCATTTCTCTATTCCATGATGTGGACATTAGACAAAGAGGTCTTTAAAGCATTCAAAGTACCTCCAAAATGGTTACTAGGTTTTTTCTTGAATTGCATGATGTTCTTTCTAATCAGAGCGGTCTTATGAATTGGATAGAATTTCTTCAAGAAGACCTTGATGAAACCATCCCAAGATGCGATAGAGTCGGCCGCTAAGCTGTAAAGTCATTTCTTAGCTAAGTCCTTAAGAGAGAAAGGGACAAATCTCAACCTAATAGCATCATCTACAAGGTATGGATTTTCATCATTAGACATACTTCCTCAAATTCTCTTATGAAGAAGTAAGCATCTTTGGACTCTAAGCCATGAAACTTGGGGAGTGTGTTGATGAATTGAGGCTTGAGCTCAAATTATATTCACCAACCGATGGAAGTTGGATGCAAGATGGAAGTAAGGCTCTAATGGGATAGAACCTATCCTGCAATAATGTTGGTTGAGCTATAACTGGATCTAGTCTTGGTTCAAACTTAGGTGGTGATGTGTTTCTAGTCAACCTAGATAAATTAGGGTCTCTTGACCATACTTGCATACACAAACACAATCACAATCACAAACAGTTTACCAAGAGTCAATAAGAGTAATAAACCAAGCCTACTCTAAGGTAACCTTGATCTAGACAACTCCTAACTGGTTGATTGTAATGTAGACTTTGACCACAGAAGGCATAATGTAGACTTTGACCACAAGCTAATCAGCCAGGTTAGGGTAAGATTGGTGGGAGGTATCCGCGCAAAAGCGACGGGCCTAATTAAGCCAAACCACTAGCCTTCGGGTTTCGCCCCTCAATCCCTTTCCTAGACACTGATTTGACAGGAATCAATTCTAACCACCTTCCCCCTTAGGATAATCTCCCAGTGAGTTTGAGATGTCCCTAATGTCAACGTCTATCAGATTTTACTTAGGCTTAGGTTGTGCGTGCTTGGAGATGGTTTGTGGGCTAAGGAAGGTAATGAATTCCCCACCTTATCTTGATTTCGGTTTTGCCCTTAAAGTTAATTGTGCAAAGAGTGCAAGATATAGAAAAGTAGCATTCAAAAGCAATATCACCCAAGAATGTTTTCTAAACTATATGCTATGCATACGTACTTGTCTCCAGCTATCTTCAACAGTAATTGTAAAGTAAACGTAATTAGATAAATGCCTAGAATGTAGTCTAAACATTTTTTAAGCAATTAACAATCACTCAAATTACTGTTGGATTAAAACAGGGATTGTGAATATTAGATATAGCAAGAATAATAACACAAAAAAACTTAAGTTTTGCAAGCAATATGTCCTGCAAAACAGAGTTTTTAGTAGTCCAATAAATTTTCAACATTTGCAACGCAATTTCTTGAAATTCTGTTCTACTTTCGAGAGTAGGGGCACAGAATAGCAAGTTTTCTCCTACAAATCGTGAATGCTAAATTTGAATCTTGATGTCCCTGAAACAATACACCAAACTCACTAAAAATAAATACACCGTTCCCTCCCTAGCAACGGCGCAAAAAAATTGTTTGTAAAATGAAAGAGCAAGGAAATTACCGTGTAGTTTTGGGCTAAGTCATGTCCACGAGGTGGAATGCGATAGAAGCTTTTCAGTATTTTTGTTAATAACAAAGAGGGAAGTTGGTGTCTTTCTTTTAAGTTGAAAAAGAAAATGGAGAGAAGGGAGATGATTAAAAGAAAAGTTGCAAATTTAGAGAAGACTTTGAAAAGAGAATTTTGTATAAAGTTTGAAAAGTGCTTTGTTATTTTTTTATAAAAGGAAAATCTGGGCTCACTACTCAATGATATATTCTTCTATTGAAATCCTTAGTGCCTCAACTCGATCATAGGCAAAAACTTAAGCTTGATTTTAGAAAGTTTTAAGTAAAGCACATAAGATAGTTGAAAAAGTGAATTCTTTTCTTTAAGAAATCATCTCGAATTGAATGTTAAATCATCAAGAAGTTCAAGTATGAGATAAAAACAAGTTCAAGAGACGTTTTTTAAAAGAAGTAGATGTTTAAAAATTCAACCCATCCTCATGTGCCTTCAAGAACACTTTCAAGAGAAAGCTTAAGTTAGGCATGCAAATGATTCATTGGGTCTTTTTCATCAAAATCATTCGAAAGAAGAGGGATCAGAGAGAGGAAGAATAGTGAGCCGAGAAAACCGATTTAGCTACTTATGGAAGACAAAGAATAATGCAAGTAAATAAGGCAAGACATACCGTAAAATGAGTGGAAGAAATGTAGCTTGATCCTTGTATTGATGTCACTTCAATCTTCCGAATACAATTACTCGCTTCCTCTCTCTCACTAGTATTTTGTACTGAACTACAAATTATAAAATAAAAAATACAACTTCTATACTATCTAACAAAGAGCCTAAAGCCTTAAAATAAAGAGAAAACTAAATCTAAGTTCCAGTCCCTTTTTCTTTTGAAAATACAGTATTTATAGGCAAAAACCAAACGGGAAGGGACGCATGAAGATAGGGGAGCAAACGCTCCCCCAACAGTTATCAAATGGCAGCGGAAACACGGTTTTGGCCGCGTTTCTACAGCCATGGTGTGGCCAGGTGGCCACACCAGGTTGGAGAAGCTCCTTCGTTTGGTGATTTTCCCTTATCTCCTGCTAGTTTTTCCCGTTTCTGCTTCAGGATTTGACGAAACAGTCTTTGATTGTTGGCTTCAACCACTTGATTTGGGAAGATACATTTCAACCGGTTTTTAACCTCTCTGATTTGCCAAGATCTGCCCTGATTCCCTGATTTCAAATTTATTCTGAATTAATTCAGAATTTGATGGGCTTTTGGGCTTATTTCTCTTTCCTATCCTTTAGCAATGGGCCTGCATTTTATAAAGAAAAATAGGACTTATTAATATGATTTATTTAGATAGTAAGCATGGTAATGTGACAACATATATGCAATATATGTGACCGATCAAATGCCATAAAAATTATATATATAAAAATATGATAATAAAATCACTTATTGAAGTTGGGTAATTATACCTCAGGAAGCATGATTATTCACGCCTAAAATAGTGGACAAAAATAAAATAATCCCTTTTAGTTTTGTGGCCTTATTTACTTGAGT
This sequence comes from Agave tequilana, assembly GCA_038442645.1. Classification (NCBI taxonomy): domain Eukaryota; kingdom Viridiplantae; phylum Streptophyta; class Magnoliopsida; order Asparagales; family Asparagaceae; genus Agave; species Agave tequilana. The sequence continues at coordinate 267,010 of JAVJIF010030386.1, forward strand.
CCTTAAGTCTGAGGGATATTTCTCATCTGGTGCCCTAAAACTATCTACTTTGGGAGTCACCGGCTAAAGGCTCACTACCCGGGTAAGCAAAAAAGTCAAAGAAAACTAAGAGAAGAAAAAAATAATAATAATATAAATAAATAGCATGAAAGTTAGAATCGATATCCCAAAAATCTTCACTGTTCACAAAGTGCATATTTTTTTTAAGAGTTTTATGAAAGATCAAAGAATCAATTCAATTTTAAATTCTTACATTTAATTTATAGTAAGAGTTTGCATTTTGATTTAGTTTAAAGAAAAATAATTTCTGATTAACCCATGACCTTGGATCACTTAGATTTTCATAAAATATTTTAACACTCTTCTCTACTTCAAAATGCGTTTTCAAAATACTAACATTTGATTTCTTTCTTTATGCATTTTATGGGTGTAATCCGCTGAAAATCCTCAGGAGACAAAACTCCTCCTTTAGGCGAAACCTAGAGGTTTAATGGCTTGTTGCACATGCTCAGTGCAATTGCGTCACCTACGAAAGTGGTGTAATAATCTTCTTAGTTAGTTTTTTGTTTTGCTCAGGATGAGAAAAATTTAGTGTAGGGGTGTGATTAGTCTCTAAAATTGCATATTTCATACCACATCTTCATATTTATTTAATATTAAATCCTGTTAATAATACCTCTCTCACATATTTCTAGGTCCATAGCATAAATGAAGAAGAAGACCCAAAATTACTATTTAATTGGTGATTAAAAGCCTATAAGATAGCCATTGACTTTGAAGACTGGTTTCATCAAAATCGGGGGCCCAAATTCAAAAACCAGGAATATGCAGCGACAGGGGGGACAAGCGGGCAGCGCAACGCGCCACCCTGGTACAGCTGTGGAAATGCGGCTTTGGCCACATTTTCGCGTGTTGTACTGGCATCATTGCGCCAGTACTTCGGGCCAGGGTTTGTCCCCTGGCCCCTTTCTCCTGGTGCCTGTAACTACGGTCCTTCAGAGGAGATATCCAGAGAGTTAAGGTAGTTTTCTTCTTCATGTTATAGTTTAGGGTAGTTTAGGTTAGTTGTTCTTCTTCTCCCTCCTTTGTATTTTTCATTTCTTGTAGATCTTGTAATAGGAGAGAGACTGGTACATGTTTGGAAAGCAAGAGTGCTTGTGATAGAATGTGACAATTTATGAAAGGTTCTCTCTTTATCTCTTTTTGTTTTCTTCTCTCTAACTCCTTTACATGTTTAGATAATTTTCTCTCATGGCAACTAACTACTAATAAGTAACTTACTAACTTCTTACTTGATAATCCACATGAATCTAATAGCCTCTACTTTGCCTTGCTCTTGCAAGAGCCATTGATGGCTTATGATGATGGATTCTAACACTCTAACATTCTAACTCTCTAACAAGCTAACATTACTTTATTCCAGGCTTACTATTGTTTAGTTTGATGGTTTAAGTGTAGCTTGCACTTATTTTGTTGAGTTTGGATGTGATGAGTTAACATATGGTCATGCTTTGAAACGCTCTTGAACCAAGGACTAGTGATGCCAAGGATACATATAAGGCAACTATCACTAAGAGGTTAGCATAGTTTGTGGAGTTAGTAGTTAGGAGCTATGAGTTTTCTTTCTCTTTTTACTTTGCTTTATATTTTCAAAAACTACAAATATCTTATCTTCTATGTTCGCACTTCTTCTTGTTTCACCGTACTCTTCTCTTTTCATTCTTTGTTTTCTTTTCTTTTAATTCTTTAAAACGTTAAAAAAACTTTAACACACACATGAACATTCCAATAAACCTTCTATTGCTTCCCTTCCCCGTGGATTTGACCCGCTAAGCCTTTATGCTATAACGGAAGTACTGAGGAAGCCAAACACACACACTTTAAATCTTGATTTCAAAAGGACATTTTTTGTGCGCGATTTTCCTCGATTAAAGACTCAGTCACAATTCTCTGCGGAGTGGGAAAGCTTCACTTGTCATTCTCATCTATAGAATGGCAAGTTCATAAAAACTATTTCACACCTGTTAAGTTAATATTACACATCTGATAGTAACCTTTGTTAAATTTTTTAAATGGACTTTACCAACTTAACTTGCTAGTTAAAATGTTACACTTCCAGCAATCAAAGATAATCACTTCTACTTGTCTGATTTTCAATACAAAAAAAAGTCAAGACATATAAGAAGATAGAAAAAAGTGTCACTTTTATTGATATTCAAAAATATGAAAGTAATACAAAATGCTCTCTTATACATAAGATTAAGATTCAACAGAAAAGTATAAAGAAGCCGCTCTTGCTCAGAGAAAGGTTGCACTCACTCCTCGAAATATTGAAGATCCACAAAACTCATCCTCTTGACTGTGGCCGAGAACAGCAGACCAACTTCCTCTCCTCTTGAGAATAATGGTATTTCTCGAGGTTGAAATGCGGGGGAGCATTCGGATTCCACCAGACGAACTAACACAAAGGTCTTCACTAGGCCGTAATCTTTCACTTAATGGGAAGCTCCACCACCAGAAAGTCATCTAATGAGCATTAGTTTTTCGTCACTGTCACTTCTTTGAAGAAGATTGGTGAAAAGAGGATCCGAGACCTTACTAGTGACTCCTCTTTTCCGTGACCTTCAAACGCGCCATGCTCATTATGATCAGGAAGGATCCGAGACATTACTGGTGTATCTGTCTAATAATGTCTTGATGTGTATCAAGAATCGCGCAGATCTTCCTCGCCCTTAGACAGAAGTTCTGACTTCCCAAGTGCTCGCCAATTGAACACGTTGGCCGTTCCAAATATCCTCCAATGGACACGACAAAGACATTGGACCAGCACCATCAATATGGCAAGGACATGCAAGAAACAAAAAAATCAAGGTTAAAATTCTACAAAGACCGAAACTGAAGCCAAGAGCACAAACGCAGATCTGAAGTCATGAGCTTCAGATGCGATCTCGCAGACGCAGAGATAGAAATATGGATCCGACTGCAAGCTGATATTAGACTTGCATCTAATAATTGAGACACGAGGCATATATTAAAGACGCAGATACGGGTATTAAAACTTTCCAAAGTTACTCCAGATGCAGACAATAAGAGACCCACGTCTAAAGCTTCAAGACATGGAGCTTGCCACATTCACGTCCAGAGATCTCAAGAGAACAAACTTAAAATTTTTTAAGTCATGAACTCCAACTTGAGCCTTGCACACAAACCCGCATTTCAAAACTCAAACGCGGAGTTCACTGATTGAAAAATGAAAGAGCAAAGAATTACCGTGTAGCTTTGGGCTAACGGGCCGTGTCCACGAGGAGGAATGAGATGAAAGTTTTTCGGTATTTTGTTTAGAAAGCTAAGAATGGTACTAGGTTTTTTAGTTGAAAAGAGAATGGAGAGAAGGGAAATGATTAAAAGAAATTGCTAATTTGGAGAAAGCTTTGAAAAGGTGATTTAAAAAGCTTTGAAAAGTGATTTGCTGTTTTTAATATAAGAAGAAGATATGGGCTCACTAATTTTCTACTCAACTATGCACTTATCTCAAGAATGTTTAGGTGCATCATTTTTATCAAAGCAAAAAACTTTTACTTTCTTTTAATGCCCAAGTAAAACAAAATAATGGTTTCGTTTAAATCTTAAGCCCTTTCTTTACAAATCATTAAAAAGAGAATGTTAAACCATCAAGCGTGAAGAAGCAAGTATGGAATAAAAACAGTTTAAAAAGATTTGTGCATTGAGAATCCAAGTTTAATGTAAAACATCCTCATGTGCTCAAGAACGAAGTTTAACTAAGATGTTTTTTCTAATACAAAAAGTGTTGCTTTCATGAAAATCAATCAAAAGAGAGGAGATGGAAGAGAGTAATTAGTAAGCCTAGAAAATGAAATTAGCTACTAATAGAAGATGAAAAATAATACTTGTAAAGACATACCGTGAATAGGAGTGGTAGAAGAGAAAGCTTGATCCTTTTATTGATGTCACTTCAATCTTCGGATTACAATAACTCAATTCCTCTCTCACTGGCATTTGATCTGAACTATAAATTACAAAACAAAGTCACAACTTTTATACTATCTAACAAAGAGCCTAAAACCTTAAAGAATAAACAAAAATTCTAATCCTAATCTTCACTCATTTCTTCTCTGCTGAAATGGTATTTATAAGGAAAAACTAGAGGGGAGAGGTCATGGGAAGATTGGGGAGCAAACGCTCCCCCAACAGAATTAACAAGGCCGTGGAAATGCAGCTAGGGCCGCGTTTCCACGGCCCTGGTGTGCTAGGTGGCCACACCCAAATGGTGAAACTCCTGGTTTGGTGATTCTCCTATATCTTCTACTGGTTTTCTCGTTTCAGCTCCAGAATTTGACAAAACAGCCTTTGATTGTGGTTTCAATTAATTGATTTGTGAAGATTCATTTCAACCGATTTTCAACCTCTCTGATTTGCCAAGATCTGTCCTGATTCCTTGATTTTGAATTTATTCTAAATTAAATCAGAATTTGATGGGCTTTTGGGCTTGTTTCTCTTTTCTTTCTTTTAGCAATGGGCCTATATTTAACAATGAAGAATAAGACTTATTAATAGGATTTATTAGATAAAAAGTATGGTAATGTGCAATATATATGACTGATCACACTCCCACACTTATCTTTTGCTCGCCCTCAAGTAAAACATCAAACCTAATTCTAATCAATTATTAGACCACTTTCGCAGGTCACTCGATTGCACTGAGCATGTGTAACAAGCCGTTAAACCTCTAGGTTACCCCTAGAGGACGAGTTTTGTCTCGTGAGGGTTTTCAGTGGATTGCACCCACAAAATCCATAAAGAAAGAGAAAAAATGTTAGTATTTTCGAAAAGCATTTTGAAAGGAGAAAATATTTGAAGTATATTTGTAAAAGTTTAAGTAATCTATAAGTTATAGGATATCAAAGTTTTCACTCCTAAACTTAGTCTCTATTCAAGAACATGTCATCAGTCAAAATAAGGAGTCAAATTGTATTTCTCATCTAGTCTATTACTTTACCCTGAGTCTTATGCACCATTGTGACTGTGAAGTTTGACTAAGGGTTCTTTAATATTAGCTTCTATGCCTTATTTATATTTATTTTTGATGGTATTTATTCCTTAATTCTATTATGCTTTCTAATCTGCCCATGTAATGAGCCTTTAATCGGTGACTCCCAAATCAAATGGTCTTAGGACACCGGGTGAGAAAACACCCCAAAGACTTAAGGACTCGAGCAAACAAGGCCACAAAACTAAGGATTTTTTATTATATGAACCGCTTTTAGGAATGAATATCTATGCTTTATTAGGCACAAATACCCAGCTTAATCAGAGGATTTATATATATATTTTTTCTCAAACTTATCTAATCATCTTTCGCATAAATACCAAGGCTTACTTAGGCCAAAGCACCTAGCTAATCAATAATTAGATTTATTCATCATTCATAGATTTTTTTTATTTTTTATAAGGCATAAGAATCTTTATTTTTGAACCCTATGTGTGTAAGTATATAAAGTGTGCATATTTTATCAAGGTAAAGATTAAGACTAAATTACTTTTATAAATTTTTTCCTAACCCTAAAAATCAAACAAGTCATCTTATTTTGATCAAGTGTAAGAAATCCTAGTTATGATTTTCCTATTCTTTAAAATTGACTTAATTTCTTACAAAAAATATATCAAAATATTGTTCTTACCTTTCAAAAAGTTTTTTTTTTAATATATATATATATATTTTTTTCTTCTTATTTTTTTTCAGTTTTATATTAGTCATGTTAGAGCCCTCCCCCACACTTATCTCATGCATTGTCCCAATATATGAAAGAAATGTATAGATGTATGAAATGAAATGTAAAAGAAGTGCATATATTATACAAAAATATGTACAACATCAAGTTTCTCCCACACTCAGATCTTTTTCGGTCTATCCCTCTAGCTCTCTTTCCATCATTCCAATGGGTCCTTTTTATAGGGCATAGTGGGGAGGCCAATCTTTTTGTCATTTTAGCTCTCTTCCTCCCCAGTCTCACCTTCTTTAGGTGTTTCTTCCTCATATTACTACATTCATTATTCAAAATTGATCTCCATCACACTTCTCAGTTGGAACTTCTTCATTATAAATGCCTAGGAATTCTAACTCAGTTCCATATATCTCCTCAAAGTTTAGGTCAATACTTTCCCCTGAAGATGTGTAATTAACAAAAATGTCCCTAGTTAGTTCATCCAAACACATGAGTCTTCTTCGAAGAGGTTTTCAAAGAGTATGTTAATCGGAGGTTCTTGAATTATATTCTCATGTGATATAATATTGGTTGGCTCAGCGAAATTGAAGATATTCAAATCAAATTTCCTTTTTTTAAAGGGGACTCTAAAATTAGGATCTCTGACATATGCCTTATCATTAAGATAATCACATTCGTTCTTAAATAATTCATCAAGAAACAGAGACTCATTCTCTATACCTTCACTTTCTTCATCATAATTATTTTCAACAAAGTTTACCTCAAATGTTCGGTCTCTTATCTTACGAGGTTGTTTTTCTAGGTTGGAGACATTGACTTCTCTAATCATGTCCCTAAAGGTTAATCTCATAGACCCATTCCTACAATTAATAATAGCATTGCAGTAGTAAGGAATGAGCGCCCTAGGATAACAGGAGTTTGAGCCCTTAGATGGACACAGGTCGTGTCTCAAGAACTATGAAATCAACTGGGTAGATAAACTCCCCAATCTGGATAAGGACATCATTAATTTCTCCCTTAGGAACTTTCACAGAAAGGTCAGCCAGATAAGGACATCATTAATTTTTTCCTTAGGAACTTTCACAGAACGGTCAGCCAGTTGGATAGTGACTCGAGTTGGATTAAGATTGCCCAACTCGAGTTGTTGATAAACTGAGAATGGAAGCAGGTTAATACTTGCTCCAAAATCAAGAAGTGCATGACTAATCTCAGGTTGTCCTATAGTGCAGGCAATGGTGGGACAACCCGGATCCTTATACTTGACAGGGATCGGACCGGATAGTAGCTCACTAATGTCAGTGGCTAAAAAGACTTTCTTGGGTATATTAGTCTTTCTCTTCTTGGTGCACATGTCCTTAAGAAATTTTGCATAAGATGGGACTTGTTGGATGGCATCAAGGAGTGGCACATTTATCTTAACTTAATTAAATATTTCAATTATCTTATCCATGTGTAAATTTTGCTTGTTGTTCTTTAGCCTATTAGGAAATGGTACTCTAGGCTTGTACACCTGGCTGGTTGATTTATTTGTTTCAGATTCGTCAGATTTGGAAGGATTGGGACTAGATGAGGTAGAAATTGAAGTGTGATTGTGCTGACTGAGATTGGGTGGTGTTGACACCTTGTTATCAACTTTCTTTCCCAACCTCAATGTATGAACAACATTACATTGATTCAATGATTGATCCTCAGCCAAATGAGCTTGTTGAGAATTTCTAGGATTTATAATTGGTTGACTGGGCAAGGTACCCTTTTGCCTCTCATTCTGTGGATTGGCTAAGTGGCTCATTTGACCCTCTAGCCTCTATATTGTTTGCATGAGGGAATCTTGATTCTTCATGCACCATTTGATATTTCTCTCAAAGTCAATCATTCTCCTTTTAAGCTGAATATTCTGAAAGGAGGGTTGTGGAGTTTGGTTGGAAAAATTTTGTCGATAATGTGAAAAATTGTGAGGAGAATTTTGAGGGTGATTTGGAAAGTTGGGTTGATAATTGAAAGAATTATTGGAATGATGGAAGTGGCTTGCATGGTTTGACCGTGGGTGGTCATTATTTTGTTGGTTTCATGAGAAATTTGGGTAATTTCTCCAACCAGGATTGTACGTTGGAGCGTAAGGATCATTGTTTGGCCTTGAAAAGGCCGCATTCATCGGTTCAGAAAAGTGTTGTTGAGCTTGAAATACAGGACACTCCTCAAACACATGATTCATGGCCTGACAGTAAGTACAACCCAGAGTTAAAAATTGGTTTGGGCTGACTTGATTGACTGGACTGGGTTCCTTAGTTTCTAAATCTTCTAGTCTTCTCGCTAGGTTAGCTAACTTAGCCTCATTAGGTATGGATGATTCAATTGAATGGAGACCTACTTTTGAAGAGATAGAGTTTGGATTCCTAGAGCTTTCACTAGTAAGTTCCCATTGGATAATTTTTTCAGCTAGATTCTCATATAAATCCCATCCTTCATGCTCATCCTTCTGCAAGAATCCCCCTTGGCACATGCTTTCTAAGAGGGTCTTGGTTGAGTGTCTAAACCGTCATAAAGAATTTGGCAGTTATCGCCATTTCTCTATTCCCTGATGAGGACATTGGACAAGGAGGTCTTTGAAACGTTCAAAGTACCTCCAAAATGGTTCACTAGGTTCTTGTTTGAACTACATGATGTTTTTCTTAACGAGAGCGGTCTTGTGAATTGGATAGAATTTTTTTCAAGAAGACCTTGATGAAACCATCCTAGGATGTGATAGAGCCGGCCGCTAAGCTGTAAAGCCATTTCTTGGCTAAGTCCTTAAGAGCAAATGGGACAAATCTCAACCTAATAGCATCATCTACAAGGTGTGAGATTTTCATCATTAAGCATACTTCCTCAAATTCTCTTATGAAGAAATAAGCATTTTAGGACTCTAAGCCATGAAACATAGGGAGTGTGTTGATGAACTGTGGCTTAAGCTCAAAGTTGTGTTCACCAACCAATGGAAGTTGGATGCAGGATGGAAGTGAGGTTCTAATGGGACAGAACCTGTCCTGCAAAGATGTCGGTTGAGCCATAACCGAATCTGGTCTTGGTTCGAACTAGGGTGGTGATGTGTTTCTAGTCAACCTAGATGAATTAGGGTCTTTTGACCACACTTGCATGCACAACACAATCACAATCACAAAAAAGTTTACCAATAGTCAACAAGAGTAATCAACCAAGCCTAGTCTAAGGTAACCTTGAACTAGACAACTCCTAATTGGTTGATTGTCCACAGGAGGTATAATGTAGACTTTGACCATAAGCTAATCAGCCAGGTCAGGGCAAGATTGGTGGGAGGTATCCGCACAAAAGCGATGGGCCTAATTAAGTCAAACCACCAGCCTTCGGGGTTTCGCCCCTCAATCCCTTTCCTAGACACTGATTTTGCAGGAGTCAAATTCCAACACCTTCCCCCTTAGGATAATCTCCTAGTGAGTTCGAGATGTCCCTAAGGCCAACGTCTATCAAATTTTACTTAAGCTTAGGTTGTGCGTGCTTGGAGATGGTTTGTGGGCTAAGGAAGGGTAATAACTTCCCCACCTTATCTTGATTAGGGTTTTGCCCTTAGAATTGATTGTGCAAAGTGTGCGAGATATAGAAAAGAAACATTCAAAAAAGCAAATATCACCCAAGAATGTTTCTTAAACTAAATGCTATGCATACGTACCTTGTTTCCAACTATCTTCAACGGTAATTGTAAAATAAACATAATTAGACAAATGCCTAGAATGCAAGTCTAAACGTTTTTTAAGCAATTAACAATCACTCAAATTACTGTTGGATTAAAATAGGGATTGTGAATGGCAGATATAGCAAGAATAATAACACATAAAAACTTAATTTTTACAAGCAATATGTTCTGCAAAAAAGAGTTTTAGTAGTCCAACAAAAATTTCAACTTTTGCACTTGCAATTTCTTGAAATTCTGTTTCCTACTTTCGAGAGTAGGGGCACAGAATAGCAAGTCTTCTCCTGCAAAGCTTGAATGCTAAATCTGAATCTTGACATCCCTGAAACAATATACCAAACTTGTTAAAAAATAATTACACCGTTCTCTCCCCGGTAACGGCGCCAAAAATTGATTAAAAAATGAAAGAGTAAGGAATAACCGTGTAGCTTTGGGCTAACTGGTCGTGTCCATGAGGAGGAATACGATGAAAGCTTTTCGGTATTTTATTTAGAAATCTAAGAATGGTGCTAGTTTTTTAGTTGAAAAGAGAATGGAGAGAACGGAAATGATTAAAAGAAAAATTGCAAATTTGGAGAAGGCTTTGGAAAAGGTGATTTAAAAAGTTTTGAAAAGTGATTTGTTATTTTTAATATAAGAAGAAGATATGGGCTCACTAATTTTCTACTCAACTATGCACTTATCTCAAGAATGTTTGGATGCATCATTTCTATCATAAGCAAAAAACCTTTAGTTTCTTTTAATGCCCAAGTAAAACAGATAAGATGGTTTCGTTTAAATCTTAAGCCCTTTCTTTACAAATCATTAAAAAGAGAATGTTAAACCATCAAGCGCGAAGAAGCAAGTATGGAATAAAAAAAGTTTAAAAAGATTTGTGCATTGAAAGTCCAAGTTTAAAGTAAAGACATCCTCATGTGCTTTCAAGAACGAAGTTTAACTAAGATGTTTTTTCTAATTCAAAAAGTGTTGCTTCTATGAAAATCAATCAAGAGAGAGGTGATAGAAGAGAGTAATTAGGGAGCCCAGAAAATGAAATTAGCTACTCATGGAAGATGAAAAACAATACTTGTAAGTAAAGCAAGACATACCGTGAATTAGAGTGGTAGAAGAGAAAGCTTGATCCTTTTATTGATGTCACTTCAATCTTCAGATTATAATCACTCAATTCCTCTCTCTCACTGGTATTTGATCTGAATTACAAATTACAAAACAAAGTTACAACTTCTATACTATCTAACAAAGAGCCTAAAACCTTAAAGAATAAAAAAAATTCTAATCTTACTTTTCGCTCATTTCTTCTCTGTTGAAAATGGTATTTATAGGGAAAAACCAGAGGGGAGAGGTCGTGAGAAGATTGGGGGAGCAAACGCTCCACCAACATAATTAACAAGGCCGTGAAAACGCGACAACGCGGCCCTGGTGTGGCCAGGTGGCCAACCCAAATGGTGGAACTCTCTGGTTTGGTGATTCTCCTATACCTTCTGCTGGTTTTCTCGTTTCAGCTACAGGATTTGACGAAAAGCTTTTGATTGTTGGCTTCAACTGAAAAGTCACCTAGAGGGGGGGTGAATAGGTGACAAAGCTAATCAAAGGGCAAATAAAAATTTAAAGCTACAACAATCACAATCAAGAATCACAAGATGAATGCAAGCATGTAATTATGACAATGAATATGATGAGCAAGTAATAAGTGCAAGCAAAGAGAGTAAGAATTGCAAGAATGTAAACCAATCGCAAACACAAGGATATGTTATCGAGGTTCGAGCACCCAGCTCTACTCCCCGCCTTCCCCAGAAGGATTCCGACCACTTCCACTATCACAAGGATCTCAAATACAATGGAGTACCCAACTCCTACAATCTCAAGAACAAGTAATTTCCTTGGTAGTCAAAAGACCACAAACTTTCTCTTTCAAATATCTCTTCCCTTACAAAGGTCCTTAGAGAATATTGAGTAGGAATGAAGCTCTTTTGTGTGTAAGGAAAAGAAATTGAAATCAGAGAAAAACTTTTGAAAACCCTTCAGAAAATTGAGAGAATTTAGCACAAAAACCAAGAACTTTTGAAAGCCTTAAACTCTTGAATTTTGTAGCAATGAATTGTTGTAACAAATCTCTCCCCAAACACCCCTATTTATAGGAGAGGGCTAGGGTTTAGGGATAAAACATAATTACTGATGTTTAGGAGGTAATTAGATCAAAATATATCCTTAAACGACTTTTTAAACACAAAAGACAAAAATAAACAGCTCACTAAAAATCTGCTCGTTACTGTTCAATGGACACATCGGTCGACTGGGCCGGTCGACCGGTAGATCAAAAATTTGACCGTTATAGGCCAGCGGTCGACCGACCCGGTCGACTGAAAAAACCTGTGAGCAAAAACAATATCTCGGTCGACCGCCCCGGTCGACTGGCAGACATGCACACTGATACGTGCCTCTGCCAGAACTGTGGTTGACTGGTCCGGTCGACCGGACCAGACTGACACAGACTCGGTCGACTGTCCCGGTCGACCGGATCAGGTCAAAAATCAATTTTAAGAAAGAAAACAAAGAGGATTTTGATTTTAACAAAAATACTTTTGAACAGGGAATAGTATAAAATATAAAGATGTATCTGTAGGCAAAAACTTGTATGCAAAATATTTTTATATAATTTATAAGAAATTATTTTGGAATGAGCATGTGCGCAAAAACGTGTGTGATAGAGCTTCAAACCTATCCACTATTCTTTAACATACTATAAACTGAAAAACAAATTACATGAAGACTTCTTGAGCTATCTTCAAGTCTTTGAGCCATCCAATGCCTTGCTAGTGCCTTCTCTTCTATGATCCTTCCTTGATGTGCAATTTGCCTTCCTTGCTTTGTGGAACTTAGAAGTTCTTGCAATAGCTAAGCAAATGGTCTCTAAACATGGTACAAAACCTAAAACTCATCTTAACAAACTTATTAGTACCAAATAGCTCTAATTTGGTTTGTCATCATTAAAACACAAAACAATTGGAGAGTGTAACCTCTTGGGCCAACAATCTCCCCCTTTTTGATGATGACAAAACAAATAGGCTATTAACAAAAATATAGGGAGGAGAAAACTCCCCCTCAAATTATGCTGTACATAAAACACAAGAATATGCTCTAGATACCAATAATTGAAATGATGCACCAATTATTGAAACTAACACAAAAATTGCTCTTGATACCAAAAATACCAAAACAACTAAAACACAAGAATTCAAAAACTCATACATACATAAACATAAAACTCATAAAACAAATCTTTAAAATTAAAGCATATAAATTCATATGGAACCAAGACCAAATGAACTTATTTTTGTCATGTAAACTTATTCTCCCCTTTTTGTCATAATAAGTTTGTTAAGATGAGTTTTAGGTTTTGTACCATGTTTAGAGACCATTTGCTTAGCTATTGTAAGAACTTCTAAGTTCCACAAAGCAAGGAAGGCAAATTGCACATCAAGGAAGGATCATAGAAGAGAAGGCACTAGCAAGGCATTGGATGGCTCAAAGACTTGAAGATAGCTCAAGAAGTCTTCATGTAATTTGTTTTTCAGTTTATAGTATGTTAAAGAATAGTGGATAGGTTTGAAGCTCTATCACACACGTTTTTGCGCACATGCTCTGATACCAATTGAAAAGTCACCTAGAGGGGGGGTGAATAGGTGACAAAGCTAATCAAAGGGCAAATAAAAATTTAAAGCTACAATAATCACAATCAAGAATCACAAGATGAATGCAAGCATGTAATTATGACAATGAATATGATGAGCAAGTAATAAGTGCAAGCAAAGAGAGTAAGAATTGCAAGAATGTAAACCAATCGCAAACACAAGGATATGTTATCGAGGTTCGAGCACCCAGCTCTACTCCCCGCCTTCCCCAGAAGGATTCCGACCACTTCCACTATCACAAGGATCTCAAATACAATGGAGTACCCAACTCCTACAATCTCAAGAACAAGTAATTTCCTTGGTAGTCAAAAGACCACAAACTTTCTCTTTCAAATATCTCTTCCCTTACAAAGGTCCTTAGAGAATATTGAGTAGGAATGAAGCTCTTTTGTGTGTAAGGAAAAGAAATTGAAATCAGAGAAAAACTTTTGAAAACCCTTCAGAAAATTGAGAGAATTTAGCACAAAAACCAAGAACTTTTGAAAGCCTTAAACTTTTGAATTTTGTAGCAATGAATTGTTGTAACAAATCTCTCTCCAAACACCCCTATTTATAGGAGAGGGCTAGGGTTTAGGGATAAAACATAATTACTGATGTTTAGGAGGTAATTAGATCAAAATATATCCTTAAACGACTTTTTAAACACAAAAGACAAAAATAAACAGCTCACTAAAAATCTGCCCGTTACTGTTCAACGGACACATCGGTCGACTGGGCCGGTCGACCGGTAGATCAAAAATTTGACCGTTATAGGCCAGCGGTCGACCGACCCGGTCGACTGAAAAAACCTGTGAGCAAAAACAATATCTCGGTCGACCGCCCCGGTCGACTGGCAGACATGCACACTGATACGTGCCTCTGCCAGAACTGCGGTCGACTGGTCCGGTCGACCGGACCAGACTGACACAGACTCGGTCGACTGTCCCGGTCGACCGGATCAGGTCAAAAATCAATTTTAAGAAAGAAAACAAAGAGGATTTTGATTTTAACAAAAATACTTTTGAACAGGGAATAGTATAAAATATAAAGATGTATCTGTAGGCAAAAACTTGTATGCAAAATATTTTTATATAATTATAAGAAATTATTTTGGAATGAGCATGTGCGCAAAAACGTGTGTGATAGAGCTTCAAACCTATCCACTATTCTTTAACATACTATAAACTGAAAAACAAATTACATGAAGACTTCTTGAGCTATCTTCAAGTCTTTGAGCCATCCAATGCCTTGCTAGTGCCTTCTCTTCTATGATCCTTCCTTGATGTGCAATTTGCCTTCCTTGCTTTGTGGAACTTAGAAGTTCTTGCAATAGCTAAGCAAATGGTCTCTAAACATGGTACAAAACCTAAAACTCATCTTAACAAACTTATTAGTACCAAATAGCTCTAATTTGGTTTGTCATCATTAAAACACAAAACAATTGGAGAGTGTAACCTCTTGGGCCAACATCAACCGCTTGATTTGGGAAGATTCATTTCAACTGGTTTTCAACCTCTTTGATTTGCCAAGATCTGTCCTGATTCCCTGATTTCGAATTTATTCTGAATTAAATCAGAATTTGATGGGCTTTTGAGCTTGTTTCTCTTTTCTTTCTTTTAGCAATAGGCCTATATTTAACAAAGAAGAATAAGACTTATTAATAGGATTTATTAGATAAAAAGTATGGCATTGTGACAATGTATATGCAATATATGTGACTGATCATTCACCACGCTCGCGTCCAAAGAACTTGAGACTTAGAAGTCAACAAGCTCGCATTTCATCAATTAATGTGAAAGTCGCACTTGCGGAGCATGGACGCATGGATCTCAAGAAAGAGGTTTCACGAAGAGATCAAAAGACAAAGTCTCTTAATGGCCGACGATGACGGAGCTTCAAGGAAACTGAGCCTTATCATGGTAAAAGTCATTTCCTACCTGAAGAAAAGTTCTCTGGAAGTTGGACGTCATCCATGAAGGCACGGCCATGAAAGCACCTAAAGGGATGCTTTTCAATTTTAAAATCACTTAACAGTGATAATCTTCAAAGAAGATTGCAAGAAAGCATTGAAGCATTGGGTTCTTTTTGTTCTTCAGAGCATATGCCCTTGAAGGAGAACAATCAAGAAGGAGTTCTTCAGAGCACATGCCCGCAAAGGGAAACAGTCAAGATGAATGACTTTTAAGAGGCTCATGGCCTATTTATAGACTCGCTACTGGCCATTAATTAACGGCATAAAAATCAAAGCCGTTCTTAAAAGCCAATTAATAGCCTTAATTCGCTACGCGAATATCAAACGCAGTCTAGGTGAGATACGTGAATTTTTGCTCCAGAAATCCCAATAACACGCGTCCCCAACTGTTAACACTGACTTTGTATTGAAAGATCCAACGAGATCTCCGCATCTCTGTAAACTGCGTGTGACACTCAAGTACCGCATTTTGAAGTCCGCGTCCCTTCACAAGCCTAGAGGCTTCGTCTTCTCAACAAAGGGAGGACTGTGTCCTTAACAATTCAAGATCACGTCTTAAGTCCGCGTCCTTCA
The DNA here is from genome assembly GCA_038442645.1 of Agave tequilana. Taxonomy (NCBI): domain Eukaryota; kingdom Viridiplantae; phylum Streptophyta; class Magnoliopsida; order Asparagales; family Asparagaceae; genus Agave; species Agave tequilana. Next base: position 282,673 of record JAVJIF010030386.1, read on the forward strand.
ACTACCCGATGGCTGCGTCCCCTCCATCAAATTGAAAAGCGCAGGCCTGAGTCTCTCAAAAATCCAAGGCCGCGTCTCTTAACGAACCAGAATCGCGTCCTCTCAATAATTCAGAGCCGCATTTCTAGACAAATCAGAGACGCTCCTCTCAACAATTCAGAGCCATGTTTCTAGACAAATTAGAGCCACGTCCTCTCAACAGATCAGAGCTGTGCCTCTCAAAAAATCAGAGTCGTGTCTCCCCAATAAATCAGGGTTGTGTCTCACTCACAACTCAGTATTGCCTGAGTTTCCTCTCTATAACTCATAGTCGCGTCTCAGCAAATGGCTAAGAAATGCATCTCCACAATGGTCAAGGGCCGCGTTTGTGAGAGTTGCGTTCTCCTATGCAACAAAGAGTCTGACTAATTCTCAAACGCAAATAAGGAATATAGATGAGACAAAAATATGATGACTTTTATTATCTATATCAAAATGGTAAAAGTGATACAAACACTCTCTTATTTGACAAGTGGAGTGTTACAAAAAAAGGGAGACAAAAGGAGGAGGGCTAATCCCGCTCAGCTAAAGAATAGATCCGGTCCCGGAGGCGCTGCATCTCGCACTGGCATGCCTTCCCAACTTCTGCCTAAGCTTGAACCCACAATTCTTCCTCTGATAAGAATCTCTTCGAACCAGCTGTACTTGAAGAGAATCCAACTTGGAAGAATGGGCAGTAAGATCTTCTTGGACCAGCTTCTTGGCAACTTTCAGTTCTTCCAGTCTTTTTCTGATAGCAGTAAACTTCTGCTTATTGACTTGAATCAGGGCTTACGCCTTGGCAATAGTTGCCCGATCAGTGGTTATGACTTGCTCTGCATTCGTGGTGATGACTTCGGATTCCCTGGAATCATCAACCAATCTTTGGTAGCTAGCTTGGAAGTTATGGAGATGACGGATCTCCTCAGCCATATGCTCCTCCATCTCTTTTCTCTTGTACTCTTGAGCGGTGAAGAGCTTATTCAGTATTGATCAAGCCTCGTCCACCGGACTAGCCTTCTCCAGGGTCCTTAGTTCCTTCAAGTATATCCCCAGTTGTTCGACCAATATCAGATACGCCCTAGCTTGCTCTGAGCTCCAGTATGACAGATATTCGTAATCTGATTTTCAAGAAGCATCTAGGCAAACTCGAAGGAACTTCTTCCGGAGAGAACCACTTCAATGCAGGACCTCATGGAGGTGAAGAATTGTTGTACCATTTGATGTGCTAATTCTTCCATGATGTCCATGGCTGGAGGTAGTAGTTGCAAATGAAAGCAGTGAGAATTACCGTCTAGCTTTGGGCTAACGGGTCGTGTCCATGAGGAGGAATGCGATAGAAGCTTTTTGGTGAATTGTTAAATAAAAGATAATGGAGAGTAAGGAAATGATTAAAAGAAAAATTGAAAACTTAGAGAAGGCCTTGGAAAAGGTGATCTTTAAAAAGTGTTGAAGATTATTTGGTTGTTTTTAATATAGGAAAAAGATCTGGGCTCACTAATTTTCTACTCAACTACTTACTTATCTCAAGAACATTTTGGTGCATCACTTTTATCATAGGTAAGAACCTTTAGTTTCTTTTAATGTTCAAGTAAACAAATAAGATGGTTTTGGTTTAAATCTTAAGGCCTTTCTTAACATATCATTAAAAAAAGAATATTAAACCATCAAGCGCGAAGAAGAAAGTATGGAATAAAATAATTTAAAAATATTTGTGCTTTGAAAGTCTAAATTTAAAAGAAAAACATCCTCATATGCTTTCAAGAACAAAGTTTAACTCAAGCATTATTCTGATTCAAGAGAGTTGCTTTCATAAAAATCAATCAAGAGAAATGAGGTATAAGAGATTGATTAGTAAGCCTAGAAGATTGTTTAGTTACTCATGATAAAAATAAAAAAATAAGAGAATGAAAATAAAATATAGACATACCGAATTGAGTTGAGTTGAATAAGCAAGTTGAATCTCCTTTGATTGTCACTTCAAGGATGAATTACACACTCAGTTCCAGTCTTCTCTCTTTGCTGGTCTAAACTGAAAAGTAAAGATGAGATACAGCTTGTCAGAACTATCTAACAATACTCCTAAAACCCTAAAAATGAATAAGAATTCTAATCCTAGTCTTGGCTCCTCTCTTCTCTATAAAATGCAGCATTTATAGGGAAAAACTAAACAGGGGAGGTCGTACGAAGATAGGTGACCAAACGCTCCCCTAACTGACCTAACCAAGCCGCGATGGTGTGGCTAGGTGCCCACACTTGGTTGGTGGTATTCCCTGGTTTACTGATATGCCTTTATCTCCTACTGGTTTTCCCATTGCAGCTCCTGGATTTGACAAAACGGCCTTTAATCTTTGGAATTAACCAATTGAATTGGAAAGATTCATTTTAACCAGTTTTCAACCTCTCTGATTTGCCATGATCTACTCTAATTTTCTGATTTCGAATTAATTCTGAATTAAATCAGAATTTATTGGGCTTTTGGGCTCGTTTCTCTTCCCTTTTCTTTAGCAATGGGCCTGTACTTTATAAAGAAAAATAAGACTTATTAATAGGATTTATAGATAATAAATATGGTAATGTGACAATATATATGCAATATATCTGACCGATCAACCCCCACACTTATCTTTTACTCGCCCTCGAGCAAAACATCAAGACTAATCCTAATCAATTATTATACCACTTTCGCTGGTCACTCAATTGCACTGAGCATGTGCAACAAGCCGTTAAACCTCTAGGATACCCCTAGAGGATGAGTTTTGTCTTGTGAGAGTTTTTAGTGGATTGCACTCACAAAATACATAAAGAAAGAGAAAAAATGTTAGTATTTTCGAAAAGATTTTGAAGAGATAGAAAATATTTAAGGTATTGTTGTAAGAGTTCAAGTAATCTATAAGTTATAGAAAAATCGAACTTTTCATTCTTAAACTTAGTCTCTATTCAAAAATATGTTATCAATCAAAGTAAGGAGTCAAATTGCATTTCTCATCTAGTTTATTACTTTACCTTAAGCCATATGCACCTTCGTGAATGTAAAATTTTGATTAAGGGTTCTTTAACATTAACTCTTATGCCTTATGTTTTTATTTTTGGTTGTACTTATTTCTCAATTCCATTGGGCTTTCTAATCTGCCCATGTAACGAGTCTTTAGTCAGTGATACCCAAACCAGTCAGTCTTAGGGCACTAGATGAGAAAACACCCCTAAGGACTTAAATACTCAAGCAAACAAGGCCACAAAATCAAGGGTTTTTATTTATAAAATGCACCCCTTTTAGGTGTGAATACTTATGGTTCATGAGGCACAAATACCCCTAAGGACTTAAATACTCAAGCAAACAAGGCCACAAAACCAAGGGTTTTTATTTATAAAATGCACCCCTTTTAGGTGTGAATACTTATGGTTCATGAGGCACAAATACCCAACTTAATCAGAGGATTTATATATATATATATCAAAAGATAATATATATCAATATATATATATATTCAAACTTATCTAATTATATTTTGCATAAATACTAGGGCTTGCTTAGGCCAAAGCACCCAACAAATCAATAATTAGATTTGTTTATTTTTCGTGTATATATATATTTATAAGGCATAAGAATCTTTACTTTTGAAGCCTAAGTGTGTAAGTGTATAAAATGTGCATATTTTTTTAAGGTAAAGATCAAGAATATATTACTTTCACCAATTTTCTTCTAAACCCTGAAAATCAAACAAGTCATTTTATTTTGACCAAGTATAAGAAATCCTAATCATGATTTTTCTATTCCTTAAAATTAACTTAATTTCTTACAAAAAATATATCAAAATATTATTCTTTTCTTTCAAAAAGTTTATATATATATATGTTTTCTTTTCTTTTTAAAAAGAGGTGCATAAAAAATTATATATTTATATATATAGTATATAAAAAATATGTACAACATTTTGTTTCTCCCACACCTAAATCTTTTTAGGTCTCATCCCTCTAGCTCTCTTCCCACCATTCCAATGAGTTCTCTTTATAGGGCATAGTGGGGAGGCCAATCTTTTTGTCATTTTAGCTTTCTTCCTCCCCAGTCTGACCTTCTTTAAGCTTTTCTTCCTCATATTTCTACATCAATTATTCAAAAATTGATCACCATCACACTTCTCATTTGGAACTTCCTCACTATGAATTCCTAGGATAACTCAGTTCCATATGTCTCCTCAAAACTTAGGTCAACACTTTCCCCTGGAGGTGTGTAATTTACCAAAATATCCCTAGTCGGTTCATCCAAACACATGAGTTCTTCTTCGAAGAGTTTTTCAAAGAGTAAGTCAATCAGAGTTTCTTGAATTATATTCTCATGCGATATATCATTGATTGGCTCATCAAAAGTGAAGATATTCAAATCAAATTTCCTTTGTTTAAAGGAGACTCTAAATTTAGGATCTCCAACATATGTCTTCTCATTAATATAATCGCATTCATTCTTAAATAATTCATCAAGAAACAGAGACTCATTCTCTATACCTTCACTTTCTTCATCACAATTGTTTTCAAAAAAGTTTACCTCAAACGTTTGGTCTCTTATCTTACGAGGTTGTTTTTCTAGGTTAAAGACATTGACTTCTCTAGTCATGTCCAAAAAGGTTAACCTCATAGACCCATTCCTACAATTGATAATAGCATTGGCAGTAATAAGGAATGGGTGCCCTAGGATAATAGGAGTTTGAGCCCTAGGATTGCACACAGGCTATGTCTCAATAACTATGAAATCAATTGGAAAAATAAACTCCCCGACCCGGACAAGGACATCATTAATTTTTCCCTTTGAAACTTTCACAGAACGGTCAGCCAGTTGGATTGTTACTCTAGTTGGACTAAGATCGCCCAACCTGACTTGTTGATAAACTGAGAATGAAAACAGGTTGATACTTGCCCCTAAGTCAAGAAGTGCACGACTAATCTCAGCTTGTCTTATAGTGCAGGCAATGGTGGGACAACCCGGATCCTTATACTTGATAGGGATCAGACCCGACAGTAGCTCACTAATGTTAGTGGCTAAGAAGACTTTCTTGGGTACATTAGTCTTTCTCTTCTTGGCGCACATGTCCTTAAGAAATTTTGCATAGGATGGGACTTATTGGATGGCATCAAGAAATGGCACATTTATCTTCACTTGATTGAAGATCTCAATTATCTTATCCATGTGTGGATTCTTCTTGTTGTTCTTCAGCCTATTAGGAAATGGTATTGTGGCTTGTACACCTGACTGGTTGACTTATCTGTTTTAGATTCGTCAGACTTGGAAGGATTGGGACTAGATGAGTGATAGATTGAAAGGGTAGTGTGAAGTATAGCACGAGTATTATGTAAAAGAGAAAGGTTTAGAATCAACCTTGGTGCTTGTTTACTCCACAAATGTATGTAAGATGTTCAATGTACCCTTTCTTATCTCCGCTATAGCATAGGGCTATACCGAGTCGGATCTCAGGGAGAGCTAGCGTAGAAGCGTTACGATACACGTGAGAAGATAAAACGAGAACTCTTCTTTGTTTACAAGAATAAAGAATCAAAAGAAAAACAAATAAAAGAAAGGATGGCTATGTTCATGGTGGAAATCGGGAGAAATCAAGATTGAGATGGATTTGAACTAACAACTAAAAAGAAAGTAAAATCAAGAAAACTTTGAATGCAAGAAATCCATGACTAGCTAACCTTAACTACCTTGCTAAAGACTTACTAAACTCCGTGATAGTGATGCGTGCCTCATGTTGATTCATCGGCATGGATGTGTCTTGCTTGTGGTCTAATTACCTTCTCACATGGATGATGGGGAAACATTCTTGGACTTGTCTTATAGCCTCCATAGATGGTCATCGGCCTACAAATAGACTTTCACTAATGGAATCAAAAGAGCTACACTCAAGTGATGCAAATGAAGAACATACAACATTCACTAATGGAAGTAGTGAAGTTATACATCAAATAGCATATTGGTGCTTCCATCTCCATGTTCCATCAAGGAACTAGTTCGAAGACTAGGCTCCAAGTGAGGCACACATGAATCATATGGAGAATTACAACTAGATCTTGCCAAGAAATGAAAAGAAACCCATCGGAGAAGAGAAAACCATACAAATTGCAAGATGAAGTAAGGCAATCACCCATGAGTTAGAAGTTAGCAAGGTAGTAGTTAGCTAGTTCATGGAGAAGGAATTAGCTACTACAAGCCATTACAAAAAGAAAACAAAGCATGAATAAATTGCTAGAAATTAACAAAGCAAGTAAAGTGAAAGAAAACAAACTAGAATCAAGCTCAAGTAGAGGATGGAGAATGGATCAATCCTTGTTGCTTCAAGTGTCACTCTTGATTACACAAGCTCTCTCTCTCACAATCACTCTCTTTTACAATGAAATCTAGGGAGGAAGAAGATCATAGAGAGAACTAAAAACCCAAAACAAAAACTATCAAAATACAAAACTATGAACTAAACTCTCTCTCTTCTCTGATCAGTTTTTTCTCGCAGGTACAAATGAAGTATTTATAGGAGAACTGAGAAGCTTCTGGAGATAAGGTGGTTGCCACAAAATCCGGGGCTCAACGGCCCTAGATCTGCCGCGGATTGCCGCGGGATCGCCGCGGATTCTGGGCCGTTGAGCCCAGATTTTCTGGTGAGATCTGGTCGTTGGGTGGTTATCCACGTGGACTACTTGGATTCTGAGTTTGTTGCGCGGATCTCTCTAGATCTGGATTGGATTTGGCTTTATCTTTAATCTTTTAATTAATCACCTTAATTATTGTTAATTAAGGTAATTAATTGACTAACTCTCCTTTAAGTATATACCTGCAAATAAGTAGAGAAGAGGATTAAAAATCACTTATTTATTTGTAATATGCATGGGGATTATGATGTAAAATATGCAATATTGAGTACTAATCACACCCCCATACTTATTCGTTTGCTCGTCCCGAGCAAAAACAAAGAAAAGAAAATCTAAGCTAACACTTTATTGCACCACTTTCGCAGGTGACGCGATTGCACTGAGCGCGTGCAACAAGCCGTTAAACCTCTAGGTTACCCTAGAGGAGGAGTGTTGTCTCCTGAGGGTTTTCAGCGGATTACACCCACAAAATCCATAAAGAAAGAAGACAAATGTTAGTATTTTAAAAACGCATTTTGAATAAGAGACATGTTTATGAACTATTTTTGCAAAAATATAAGTGATCCTAGGTCATAAGTCCACCTATAATTATTCTTCCTTAAACTTAGTATCCATGCAAGATCTTGTTTTTAATTAAGGTAAGAATTCAAAATTGGATTGAATATTTTATCTTTCATAAAACCTAGATAATATGCACACCGTGTAAGTGAAGATTTCTGGGATTTCAACTCCAACCATCAAGCCATTTATTTATATATATATTATTATTATATTATTTTTTTTTTCTTTTTTCTTCCCTTAGTTTTATTAGGCTTTCTAATTCACCCATGTAGCGAGCCTATAACCGATGACTCCCAAACCAGATGGTCTTAGGGCACCAGATGAGGAAACATCCCTCGGGTTTAAGGACTCGAGTGAAAAAGGCCACAAAACTAAAGGGGATTATTCTTAATCACCGTTAGGCGTGAATAATCATGCTTCTTGAGGCACAATTACCCAGCTTAATAAGTGAGATCACTGTTAGGCGTGAGTCATCATGCTTCTTGAGGCATAATTTCCCAGCTTAATAAGTGATCTTTTATTTATATATATTTTTTTTTTCTTTTTCTCTTTTTTTTTATTTATTTTTATATATATATATGTGGCATTTTTTGTCTTTGTTTCCATCCCAAGAAATGTGTAAGTGTAAAGTGCATATTATCTAAGGCAAAAAATTCCAGATAATAATATCTCACCAATTTTACTTACTTAGCCTATAATCTCAAACAAGATCTATTACTTCAACTAGGTTTAAGATGTCATAATTAAGGCTTTCTTAATCTCTAAGATACATCTTAATTTTCTTAAAAATAGAGCAAAACTTTGTTTCTTATTTCAAAAAGTTTTTATTTTTTAATTTTTTTTTATTTATTTTTAATATTTTCTAAAAAAAATGTAAAAGAAAGAAAATCTAGAAACTCTATGTTAGTAAACCCTCCCCCACACTTATTTCATGCATTGTCCTCAATGCATTATGGTAAATGTATGCATGAAACAGGTAAGAGGTAGGAAAAATTATTTACAAGGAATATACAAATGTAACTCTCACCTGGGTTTTTGGTCGCTTCCCTCTGGCCCGTTTCCCATCGTTCCAATGTGTTCTCTTTCTTGAACTCCATTGGGAAACGGTCTGAATTGTTCTTACCCTAGGTGATTCCAGTTTCAATTTGTTGTTATTTTCATTCATACTCTTTCCACCACATCGTTCACAAATAAAGTCCTTATCACCACTCTCACTCAGAATCTCATCACTTCCAGTGTTTAGAAATTTTAACTCTTCTCCATATAATTCTTCAAAGCTCAAGTCAACATCCGGAAGTGGACAATCAGCTAACTTACCCCGAGTTGACTCATCTAAGCACATGATCTCATCAGCAAACAAGTCTTCAAAAGATATATCAATTAGAGGTTCTAATACAGTCTCAGTTGGCTCATTGAAAGTGAAAGTATCCAAATCAACTTTCCCCGTTTGAAAGGGTACTCGGATAAGAGAATCACAAGATTGTGACTCATCTTTTGGATCTTCACCTTCCTCCTCACAATTGTTACTAATGAAATTAACCTCAAATGTTTGATCTTTTGTTTTGTGAGGCTGTGTGTGGAAGACATTGTGTTCATGTGTCATGTTACCAAAAGTCAACCTCATTGATCCATTCCGGCAATTAATGATTGCATTTGCAGTAGCCAGGAATGGTCGACCCAGAATGACAGGAATTTGTGCCCTTTGATTGGAATTTGACACTGGTTTTGTTTCAAGGACAACAAAGTCAACTGGATAAAAGAATTCTCCAACTTTGACAAGGACATCTTGAATTACCCCCTTGGGTTTAGTAACAGAGCGGTCAGCCAATTGAATGGTCATTTGGGTCGGGAGGAGATCACCTAACCCTAATTGTTGGTACACAGAGAAAGGCAGGAGATTGATACTGGCCCCCAAATCAAGAAGTGCCCTATTTATTGTAGTCTGTCCTATGATGCATGAAATGGTGGGGCTCCCTGGGTCTTTATACTTAACAGGAATTGGACCAGTGAGCAGCTCATTGATGGATGATGCAAGGAAGACTTTTTTAGGGACTTGGGTCTTCCTCTTCTTGGTGCACATTTCCTTCAAAAATTTGGCATATGAAGGCACTTGTTGAATGGCATCAAGAAGAGGGACATTGACTTGGACCTTTTTGAATGTTTCTTTTATTTTCTCCATGTGAGCATTTGACTTATTATGTAGAAGCCTATTTGGATATGGTACTCTAGGCTTATAAGGTTGCTCATCTACCTTTTCTTTCCCCTTGGCTTTGGAAGTGGATGGCTCTGTACTAGAGGATGGGTTGTCAAAAGTTGGTGACATTGGGACATGAGATGTTTGCTTTGGTACTGGATGAGATTGTGGACTAGAAACCTTATTGTCAACTTGTTTACCAGATCTCAGGGTGTGAATGGCATGACAATGACTGGGTCCTGAATTTTCAACTTTGGGATTTAGCAATGGCTGATTTGGGAACAAATGTCTTTGATTCTCAGCCAATTGCCCAATTTGGACCTTCATTTCATTCAACTCCTGTTTATGGTTTTTTGTAAAGGTTTCTAGCATTTGTTTTAACTCAGATATTTCAGAATTATTTTGGGGTGGATGTTGAGGATATGGAGATTGGAACTGTGATTGGTAGAATGGTGGAGGATTCTGATAATATGGTGGTGTGTCCTGATATGACTGATATGACTGTGGTGGACTTTGAGATGGATGAACATACAGTGAATTTTGATCAAAACTGGATGAATGAAACTGAGCATTGTATGGATGTGGAAGTGGTGGCATATGATGCTCAGGACCAGACTGACTCCATAAAGAATTTGGATGGTTCTGCCATCCTGACTTGTAAGTGCTGGAGTATGGAGGTCTGGTAAAAGTTGCATTCATGTTCTCCTGAAATGATTGGGGCTGATAAAATGGACACTCCTCAAAGACATGGCTAAGGTCATGACAGTTGGTGCAACCTGGTTTAATCAAAGGCAATGGGTTGACCTGGTTGACCACAGAATTCCCTTTTGACTCAAGCAGTTCTATCCTCTTCATTAATTGTGTGATCTTGGTTTCTGCAGCTATAGAGGATTCTTTGGAATGTGTACCAGTTCTGGAAGTGGTGGAAGTGGATTTGTCAGGACAAGACTCCCACTGAATGGTTTTCTCAGCTAGGGTTTCAAAGAGATCCCACCCCTGATGTTCATCTTTTTTCAGGAATTCCCCTTGGCACAAGGATTCCAAAAGGGTTTTTGTTTGGTAATCTAATCCATCATAGATAATCTGGCATAGACGCCATTTCTCTATGCCATGATGGGGACATAGGGTAAGGAGGTCTTTGAAACGCTCAAGATACTTCCAGAAAGGTTCATTTGGGTCTTGCTTGAATTGCATTATATTCTTTCTCATGAGGGCTGTTTTGTGGATAGGATAGAACTTCCTAAGAAAGACCTTAACAAAATCATCCATGAAGATATGGAACTGACAGGAAGACTATAAAGCCATTTCTTAGCTAAATCCTTAAGTGCAAACGGTATGAACTGTAACCTAACAGCATCCTCAGAAAGTTGGGATATTCTCATCATTTGGCATACCTCTTCAAACTCACGAATAAAGAGGTACGCGTCCTCAGACTCAAGACCATGGAATCGGGGAAGTGTACTAATGAATTGTGGTTTCAGCTCAAAGTGATTTCCATTTGGCTCGGGGAGAAGAATGCATGAAGGAATGGAGGTGCGAATCGGATAAAATCGATCCTGAAGTGAGACGTTGTTGGTCATGATGAAGTGGTTGTGGAAGTGTAAGTGTAGAAAGAATTAGGATCACAAAACCACTATTGTATATACAATCACAAACAACGTGCACCGATCACACCAACGAAAAAAGAAAAATAACAAACAACAAAAGAAAAATCAATCCAAGCTTGTCTAGGGTTTCTGGTCCTAGATGACTCCTAAATAGACTGTCCACAGGAGGTTTAGTGTAGACCTTGACTATAAGCAAATCAGCCAGGGAAGGGTAAAGTTGGTGGGAGGTTTTCCGTCCGGAGACGTTCCTTAATTAAGTAACCAACAACCTTCGGGCTTTCGGCCCTCAACCCCTTTCCTAGACACCGATTTTACAGAAGTCAATTTCCAACACTTTTCCCCCTTAGGATAATCTCCTAAGTGAGTCCGGATGTCCCTAGGGCCAACGTCTATCAAATTTTATTTACAAGCTTAGGATTGTGAGTACGTGGGGAAAATGATTTCCGGGCTAAGGAAAGGGTAATGACCTCCCCCACCTTATGTTATTTACAGGAATTGCCCTTAGAGTAAATTCGTGCAAGTGTACGATGAAAGATAACAAGGATACACTCAAAGCATGAAAATCAAGCAAGAGTTTGTCCTAGTCTATATGCTATGCGAACACGTACCTTGTCCCACGCGCTCTTCAACAGTAAAAGTAAAGAATTGAAAGACACGTGCCTAAAATGCAAATGTCTAACAATTATTATCAATTACAACCAACTTTTTACTGTTTTTTTTTAATTAAGCAGGTCCAAGGTGAAAAATACAGGAAATGAAGTATATATGCAGATGTAACTTGCAAAGCAGAAGCCCCTGCAAAAAGATTGTAAGTAGTGAACTCTAAAGTGCCGCGTTTCCACGGCAATTCTTGTGGATCCGCGGCACAATAGAGGGATCCTGGGCTCTGCTTTCTTGAGCAGAGGCCCAGGTCCACTTATATGTTTCTGCTGTAGATATTTTCCTGTTTTCTTCTCCTGTCACCTGCAACAGAGAAGAAGAATCGTTTAGTTTCTCACTTTTAAAAATACCGTCGCTCTCCCCGGCAACGGCGCCAAAAATTGATAGATTGAAAGGGTAGTGTGAAGTATAGCACGAGTATATGTAAAAGAGAAAGGTTTAGAATCAACCTTGGTGCTTGTTTACTCCACAAATGTATGTAAGATGTTCAATGTACCCTTTCTTATCTCCGCTATAGCATAGGGCTATACCGAGTCGGATCTCAGGGAGAGCTAGCGTAGAAGCGTTACGATACACGTGAGAAGATAAAACGAGAACTCTTCTTTGTTTACAAGAATAAAGAATCAAAAGAAAACAAATAAAAGAAAGGATGGCTATGTTCATGGTGGAAATCGGGAGAAATCAAGATTGAGATGGATTTGAACTAACAACTAAAAAGAAAGTAAAATCAAGAAAACTTTGAATGCAAGAAATCCATGACTAGCTAACCTTAACTACCTTGCTAAAGACTTACTAAACTCCGTGATAGTGATGCGTGCCTCATGTTGATTCATCGGCATGGATGTGTCTTGCTTGTGGTCTAATTACCTTCTCACATGGATGATGGGGAAACATTCTTGGACTTGTCTTATAGCCTCCATAGATGGTCATCGGCCTACAAATAGACTTTCACTAATGGAATCAAAAGAGCTACACTCAAGTGATGCAAATGAAGAACATACAACATTCACTAATGGAAGTAGTGAAGTTATACATCAAATAGCATATTGGTGCTTCCATCTCCATGTTCCATCAAGGCACTAGTTCGAAGACTAGGCTCCAAGTGAGGCACACATGAATCATATGGAGAATTACAACTAGATCTTGCCAAGAAATGAAAAGAAACCCATCGGAGAAGAGAAAAACCATACAAATTGCAAGATGAAGTAAGGCAATCACCCATGAGTTAGAAGTTAGCAAGGTAGTAGTTAGCTAGTTCATGGAGAAGGAATTAGCTACTACAAGCCATTACAAAAAGAAAACAAAGCATGAATAAATTGCTAGAAATTAACAAAGCAAGTAAAGTGAAAGAAAACAAATTAGAATCAAGCTCAAGTAGAGGATGGAGAATGGATCAATCCTTGTTGCTTCAAGTGTCACTCTTGATTACACAAGCTCTCTCTCTCTCACAATCACTCTCTTTTACAATGAAATCTAGGGAGGAAGAAGATCATAGAGAGAACTAAAAACCCTAAACAAAAACTATCAAAATACAAAACTATGAACTAAACTCTCTCTCTTCTCTGATCAGTTTTTTCTCGCAGGTACAAATGAAGTATTTATAGGAGAACTGAGAAGCTTCTGGAGATAAGGTGGTTGCCACAAAATCCGGGGCTCAACGGCCCTAGATCTGCCGCGGATTGCCGCGGGATCGCCGCGGATTCTGGGCCGTTGAGCCCAGATTTTCTGGTGAGATCTGGTCGTTGGGTGGTTATCCACGTGGACTACTTGGATTCTGAGTTTGTTGCGCGGATCTCTCTAGATCTGGATTGGATTTGGCTTTATCTTTAATCTTTTAATTAATCACCTTAATTATTGCTAATTAAGGTAATTAATTGACTAACTCTCCTTTAAGTATATACCTGCAAATAAGTAGAGAAGAGGATTAAAAATCACTTATTTATTTGTAATATGCATGGGGATTATGATGTAAAATATGCAATATTGAGTACTAATCAATGAGGTGATGCTTGAGTATGATTGTGTTGAATGGGATTGGATGATGTTGACACTTGATTATCAACTATCTTTCCCGACCTCAATGTATGAACAACATTACATTGATTCAATGATTAATCCTCAGCCAAATGAATTCCTAGGATTCATTATTGGCTGACTGAAAAGGTTCCCTTTTGCCTCTTATTCTGTGGATTAGCTGATTGGCTCATTTGAATCTCTAGCATCTGTATTGTTTGCATGAGAGAATCTTAGTTCTTCATGTACCTTTTCATATTTTTCTCAAAATTAGTCATTCTTCTTTCAAGTTGAGAATTCTAGAAGGAAGATGGTGGAGCTTAGTTGGGAAAGTTTTGTTGATAATTTGAAAAATTGTTGGGAGAATTGTGAGGGTAATTTGGAAAGTTGGGTTGATGATTGAAAGAATTATTGGAATGATGGAAATGGCTTGCATGGTTTGACCGTGGGTGGTCATTGTTATGTTGGATTCATGAGAAATTTGGGAGATTTCTCTAACCAGGATTGTACGTTGGCGCGTAAGAATCATTGTTCGGCCTTGAAAAGGCCGCATTTATCAGTTCTGGAAAGTATTGTTGAGCTTGAAACACAGGACACTCCTCAAACACATGATTCATGACTTGACAATAAGTACAGCCCGGAGTTGGAAATTTGTTTGGGCTGACTTGATTGACTGGACTTGGTTCCTTAGTTTCTAAAGCTTCCAGTCTTCTCGCTAGGTTAGTTTTTTTAGCCTCATTAGGTATAGATGATTCAATTGAATAGAGACCTCCTTTTGAAGAGATGGAGTTTGAAATCCTAGAGTTTTCACTAGTTGGTTCCCATTGGATGGTCTTTTCAGCTAGATCCTCATATAAATCTCATCATTCATTCTCATTCTTCTGCAAGAATCCCCCTTCGCACATGGTTTCTAAGAGGGTCATAGTAGGTAGTCTAAACCATCATAATGAATTTGGCATTATCGTTATTTCTCTATTCCATGATGAGGACATTATAAAAGGAGGTCTTTGAAGCGTTCAAAGTACTTCTAAAACGGTTCACTAGGTTCTTTCTTGAACTGCATGATGTTTTTTCGAACGAGAGCGGTCTTATGAATTGGATAAAATTTCTTCAAAAAGACCTTGATGAAACCATCCTAGGATATGATAGAGCCGACCGCTAAGCTGTAGAGCCATTTCTTGGCTAAGTCCTTAGGAGCAAATAGGATAAATCTCAACCTAATAGCATCATCTATAAGGTGTGAGATTTTTATCATTAAGCAAGCATCTCCAGACTCTAAGCCGTGGAACTTAGGGAATGTGTTAATGAACTGTGGCTTAAACTCAATGTTGTGTACACCAACCAATGGTAGTTAGATGCAAGATGGAAGTGAGGTTCTAATGGGATAGAACCTATCCTGTAAAGATGTCGGTTAAGCCATAACCGATCTGGTCTTGGTTTGAACTTGGGTAGTGATGTGTTTCTAGTTAACCTAGATGAATTAGAGCCTTTTGATCACACTTGCATACACAAACACTATCACAAACAAGTTCACCAATAGTCAACAAAAGAAATAACCAAACCCAGTCTAAGGTAACCTTGACCTAGACAACTCCTAACTGATTGATTGTCCACAGGAGGCATAATGCAGACTTTAACCATAAGCTAATCAGCTAGGTCAGGGCAAGATTGGTGGGAGGTATCCACGCAGAAGCGATGGGCCTAATTAAGCCAAACCACCAGCCTTCGGGGTTTCGCCCCTCAATCCCTATCCTTAGACATTAATTTGGCAAGAGTCAAATTCTAACACCTTCCCCCTTAGGATAATCTCCTAATGAGTTTGAGATGTTCCTAAAGCTAATGTCTTTCAGATTTTTAAATTAAGCTTAGGTTGTGCATGCTTGGAGATGGTTTGTGGGTTAAGGAAGGGTAATAACTTTCCCACCTTATCTTGATTTGGGTTTTGCCCTTAAGATTTATTGTGCACAGTGTGCGATATAGAAAAATAATATTCACAAGCAAATATCACCCATGAATGTTTTCTAAACTATATGTTATGCATACGTACCTTGTGTCCAGCTATCTTCAACGGTAATTGTAAATGAAACGTAATTAGACAAATACCTAAAATGCAAGTCTAAATGTCTTTTAAGCAATTCGCAATCGATCAGATTACTGCTGGATTAAAAACAGGAAGTATGAATATCAGATATAGCAAAAATAACAGACAAAAACTGTATTTTTGTAAAGCAATAAGTCTTGCAAAAAAGAGTTTTTAGTAGTCAAAAAATTTCAAATTTTTGCGCTGCAATTTCTTGATATTATGTTCCTACTTTTGAGAGTAGGGGCACAAAATAACAAATCTTCTCCTGCAAAGCTTGAGTGGTAAATCTGATTCCTTAACGTCCTTGAAACAAGACACCAAACTTGTTAGAAAACAATTACACCGTTCCCTCCCCGGCAACGGTGCTAAAAATTGATTGCAAATGAAAGCAATGAGAATTACCGTCTAGCTTTGGACTAACGGGTCATGTCCACGAGGAGAAATGCGATAGAAGCTTTTTGATAAATTGTTAAATAACAAAGAATGGTATTGGTGTTTTTTTTATGTTGAAAAAGCGAATAGAGAGTAAGGAAATGATTAAAAGAAAAATTGAAAACTTAGAGAAGGATTTGGAAAAGGTAATCTTTAAAAAGTGTTGATGATTATTTCGTTGTTTTTAATATAGGAAAAAGATCTAGGCTCACTAATTTCCTACTCAACTACTTAGTTATCTCAAGAACATTTTGGTGCATCACTTTTATCATAGGCAAAAACCTTTAGTTTCGTTTAATATTCAAGTAAAACAAATAAGATGATTTTGGTTTAAATCTTAAGGCCTTTCTTAACACATCACTAAAAAGAGAATGTTAAACCATCAAGCGTGAAAAAATAAATATGAAATAAAAATAATTTAAAAATATTTGTGCTTTGAAAGTCCAAGTTTAAAAGAAAAACATCCTCATGTGCTTTTAAGAACAAAGTTTAACTCAGGTATTATTCTGATTCAAAAGAGTTGCTTTCATAAAAATCAATCAAGATAAAGGATATAGAAGAGATTGATTAGTGAGCGCAAAAGATGGTTTAGTTACTCATGATGAAAAGAGAATGAAAATAAAACATAGACATCCTGAATTGAGTCGAGCTGAATAAGCAAGTTGAATCTCCTTTGATTGTTACTTCAAGGATGAATTACACACTAAGTTTCACTCTTCTTTTTGTTGGTTTGAACTGAAAAGTAAAGATGAGATACAACTTCTCAGAACTATCTAACAATAGTCCTAAAACCCTAAAAATGAACAAAAATTCTAATCCTAGTCTTCGCTCCTCTTTTCTCTGTAGAATGCAGTATTTATAGGGAAAAACCAAACGGGGGACTTGATCGGGGGAAAACCGCGCACAAAATGTGTATGTTTTAAAATCAATAGTTAAAGTGTGTGCTTTGGCTTCCTCGATACTTCTGTTATAGCATAAAGGCTAAACGAGTCGAATCCACAAGGACGGGAGGCGATATAAGCTTACACGGTATATTCACGTGGATGTTAACAGTTCTTCAATATTTGAAAGAATGAAAAGAAAAGAAAACAAAAGGTGAAAAGAGAAGAGTACGATGAAATACGAAGAAGTAGGAAACATAGAAGAAATGATTTTTGTGATTTTTGATATATTGATAAAATAAAGTAAAAAGGAAAGAAAACCCATGGCTACTAACTACTAATGGCTCCACTAACATGCTAACCTCTTAGTGATAGTTGCCTCACATGTATCCTTGGCCATTACTAGTCCTTAGTTCAGGAGCGTTTCACAGCAAGACCCATACGATAACTTTCACATCCAAACTTAACAAAACAAGTTCAAGCAACACTTAAACAATCAAAACTAAAAAAGAGTAAGCATGGAATAAAGTAATGTTTCCTTATTAGAGAGTTAGGATGTTAGAGTGTTAGATTTATCATCATAAGCCATCAATGGTTCTTGCAAGAGTAAGGCCAAGTAGAGGCTAGTAGATTCATGTAAATTATCAAGTAAGAAGTTAGCAAGTTAGTGGTTAGTAGTTAGTTGCTATAAGAGAAAATTAGATAAACATGTAAAAGGAGTTAGAGAGAAAATAAAGAGAGGTAAAGAATGAACCTTTCATAGCTTATCACCTTCTATTATAAGCACTTTTGCTTTCCACTCATGTATCACTTTCTCTCCTATTACAAGATCTAAAAAAAATGAAAAAGACAAAGAGGAAGAAGAACAAGTAAACTAAACTACCTTAAACTACAACATGAAAAGAAACTACCCTACTCTCTGGATATCTCCCTGAAGAACCCCCAAGGGGGTATTTATAGGCACCAGGAGAAAGGGGGCCAGGGGGACACCCCTGGCCCAAAGCACAGGAGCAGCCGCGCCCGTATGGCCGCAGAAACGCGACCATAGCTGCGTTTCTGTCTCTGTACCAGAGCGTCGAACGTAGCGCCACCTGCTGCGTGCCGCTCGCGTGTCCCCCTGTCAGCTGCATGTCTTGGTTTCTGGGTTTGGGCCCCCGATTTTGAACAAACCGCCCTCCAAGGTCAATGGTTATATTTATAGACTTTTAATCACCAATTAAATGGTGATTTTAGGTCTTTTGGGTCTTCTCTTCATTCCATGCCATAAACCTGGAAACATGCAAGAGAGGTATTATTAGCAAAATTTAATAATAAATAAATGTGAAGATGTGGTATGAAATATGCAGTTTTAGAGACTAATCACACCCCGACACTGATCTTTTGCTCATCCCGATCAAAACAAAAATCTAAGAAAATTATTATACCACTTTCGCATGTGACGAGATTGCACTGAGTATGTGCGACAAGCCGTTAAACATTTAGGTTTCCCCTAGAGGAGGAGTTTTATCTCTGAGGATTTTCAGCGGATTACACCCATAAAATCTATGAAGAAAGAAATCAAATGTTAGTATTTTGAAAACGCATTTTTGAAATAGAGAAAAGTGTTGAAGTAATTTTGCGAAAATATAAGCGATCCAAGGTCATAAGTTAACCAGAAATTATTCTTCCTTAAACTAAGCCAAAATAAATCTTGTTATAAATTAAATGTAAGAATTTAAAATTGAATTGAATCTCTGATCTTTCATAAAACTCTTAGAAAAATATGCACTTTGTGAACTGTGAAGATTTTTGGGATACTGACTCAAACTTTCGTTCCATTGATTTATGTATATTTATATTTTTTTTCTTTTTTTCTTCCTCTCTTAGTTTTCTTTGGCTTTCTTATTTGCCCGGGTAGTGAGCCTTTAGTCGGTGACTCCCAAACCAGATGATCTTAGGGTTCCAGATAGAAAACATCCCTCGGACTTAAGGACTCGAGTAAACAAGGCCATAAAACTAAAGGGGATTATTTTATTTTTGTCCACCATTTTAGATGTGAATATTATGCTTCCTGAGGCATAATTACCCAACTTCAATAAGTGATTTTTATTATCATCTTTTTTTAATATATTTTTTATGACATTTTCAGTCTTTGTTTCAATCCCAAAAATTGTGTAAGTGTGAAGTGCATAAATCTAAGACAAAATTTAAGATCAAATTATCTTTCCAGTCTTACTTTCTTATCCTAAAATTTAAACAAGATCTATTATTTTGACTCAATTTAAAATTTCATAATTTTATGTCTTCCTAATTCCTAAGATAATCTTAATTTTCTTAAAAATAAAATAAAACTATTTACCTTGTTTCAAAAAGTTTTGTAAAAAGAAAAGAAAAGAGTTTTCTATACAATTTTTTTTAAATTAAAAAGAAGTGTAAAAGAAAGAAAATGTAAAACTAACTATGTTAGTAAACCCTCCCCCACACTTATCTCATGCATTGTCCTCAATGCATCGTGTACGTGTATAAACACGAAACAAATAGAGTGGGAAGGAAGATTACCTCATGGTGGTGGTTCCGGTGGCCGTCTGACTGGGCCAAGCGTTGCTACCCAATCAAGATATCATAGATCTTGCAGAAACCCACCAGTGACCTCTCTAATATAATCCATTAAAATATTGGAGACTGTATGATCTTATTGAAAAAATCACCCCCATCTAATTTTCAGTTTTCAGAAATAATTACTGAGTCATTTTCTTCAATATTCTTATCCAACAATGAAGTGTGAATTTGAGAGATGATTGATTTGGATTCAAATGGAACAGGAATAAAAACCGATACCGACTCGAGAATTTGACTAAGATCAAGTCGCGATTCAAAAAGGGGAGTCAAAATTGGTTCAAAAATGGGGTCCAAACCAAAGAATTGATGTTCACACACTTTCCCCGGCAATAAAATGTGATCATAAGAGATTGGTGAATCCATTTCATGGTGTACTGGTACAAGATTCAATGTTGACTCCGGAATAGAGAAAAAAATCGGGTAAAGATACCAGAGTCATTATTGAATCAAAAGATTAAATGGAATTACTAACATGAGGTTCGGGATCTCATTCAGGTTTAATTTCAATTTCAGGACACAGGGATAACTTGCCAGAATGTCTAGGTGACTTTCATAACTTGGAGTTTGGTCAAGTTCAAATGTGTATTCTGAAATTGAATCTTGGTTTCCAAAATAACATGATTCTTGGGTCCAATTGGTAGAGTTAGGGATATAAGGATTAGTCAAAGGTTGGCAAGAAAGACTTTCCTCACTCTCATTGATTAAAGTGGACATTATTGATTCAACCTACTGATTGGCCGGGTAACAGAATTTTGAGTCTGAATCTGTCTTCCATACTTTGTGCAGTTGGTTCTTCTTGAAAAGGTGAGTATGGAAGATGATTTTGGAATTTATGAGTCCGTCAGATTTTACAATTGCTACTCAGACTCATGCAAGGGTTCCGTACTCAAGTCCAGCATTGATGGCTGTTTATTTTGAATCTGTGAGACTAGAAAAGATGAGTAGGACTCTTTAAAATTTTGGCTGAGATGATGAGTCCAACATATTTTGAAATCGTTGCAATTTTTCACAAAAGACTTCCAAACGCTTTT
Organism: Agave tequilana; assembly: GCA_038442645.1. Taxonomy (NCBI): domain Eukaryota; kingdom Viridiplantae; phylum Streptophyta; class Magnoliopsida; order Asparagales; family Asparagaceae; genus Agave; species Agave tequilana. The sequence goes on from JAVJIF010030386.1 coordinate 303,390, forward strand.
CTAGCTCAGATTCTTCTTCACTTGGATGTTCTAGAAAAAGAGTATTTAGAGTTTGATTTGGGAAGGATTGTGAATTGAGCAAATTTTGAATTTGTTGTTGGGACTCAAGCATGGCTTCCATACTCCTTTCCAAATTGGATTTTTCTTCGGTTGGTGGAACAAGAAAAGGAGTATATGAATCAAAATCGGTGAATGAATATTGTGAAAATTGTGGACAATGTAGTTAAAAATTTGACTCGGAGAAAGTGAATCCCTATGAACTCTGTGAAGAGTGAAAATTATTTTGAAAATTATAATAATAGGTTTAGGGATACAGATCATATTGAGTCGGATAAGCCTAACCCGGTATATATGGTTGGTTCATATTGTACATATCCGGGTTAAAGTTATCTGAGTCAAATGTGGTCGGGGTGAAATATGGATTCATATTAGGATTGAAAAAAATTGTTATTGTTAAAATCCATATCAAAATTTACAAAAAAAACAGACAAACAAACAAACAAACAAAGGAAAAAAAACAAGCCTATGCTAGGGTTGACTTAGACCTAGACGACTCCTAACTAGTTAGACTGTCCAGAGGGGGTACATTGTCAGAATCTGACCACAAGTTATTCAGCCAGGTAGGGGCAAGATCAGTGGGAGGTATCTGTACCGGAGCAACGGGCCTAATTATGCCAAACCACTGTTCTTTGAGGCTTCGCCTCTTAATCCCCAACCTTAGATACCGATTTGACAAGAGTCAACTTCTAACAACTTTCCCCTTAGGTCAATCTCTTAAGTAAGTCCGAGATGTCCCTAGGGGCCAACGTCTAGCAAATTTTGTTTAGGTTTGGGTTGTGTGAGTGGGGAGGTGATTTTTGGGCTAAGAGAGGGTAATATCTTCCCCACCTTATGTTGTATTGGGTGTTACCCTTAAGTTCAATTTATGCAAGTGTGCAATATAGATAAGAATGAACACAAAAAAGTGAGTAAATCACTGAAGTATTTATCCTAAATATATGCAATGCAATATGTGCACATCGGTCAAGATCACAACAACACAAGAACAAAATACAGTATATTGGAATGAAAATTGACACGTGCCTAGATGCAAATGTCTAAACTGTTTTAAAGCATCCAATTATCGTATTTTAGTTCTTAATTATTATAGTGTACATGTAATATAAATGAAAACAAGCAGCAGAATATAAGAATATACAAGAGTTTATCCAACCACATAAATGCAAGAGTGGACCTCTGCAACGCTAAAACTTTAACCTGCACACCAAAAAAAACAAAAAGAAAAGTTAACAAACATGTGAAATAAAACCGTTCCCATCCCCGGCAACGTTGCCAACATTTGATCGGGAGAAAACCGCGCACAAAAAGTGTATGTTTTGAAATCAATAGTTAAGTGTGTGTACTTTGGCTTCCTCGATACTTCTGTTATAGCATAGAGGCTAAACGAGTCGAATCCACAAGGACGGGAGGTGATAGAAGCTTGCACTTTATGTTCACGTGTATGTTAGTGGTTCTTCAATGTTTGAAAGAATGAAAAGAAAAGAAAACAAAAGGTGAAACGAGAAGAGTACGGTGAACCACGAAGAAGTGAGAAACATAGAAGAAATGGTTTTTGTGATTTTTGGTATATTGATAAAACAAAGTAAAAAGGAAAGAAAACCCATGGCTACTAACTACTAATGGCTCCACTAACATGCTAACCTCTTAGTGATAGTTACCTCACATGTATCCTTGGCCATCACTAGTCCTTGGTTCAAGAGCATTTCAAAGCATGACCCATACGATAACTTTCACATCCAAACTCAAAAAATAAGTTCAAGCTACACTTAAACCATCAAAACTAAACAAGAGTAAGCATGGAATAAAGTAATGTTAGCTTATTAGAGAGTTAGGATGTTAGAGTGTTAGATCCATCATCAAGGGCCATCAATGGCTCTTGCAAGAGTAAGGCCAAGTAGAGGCTATTAGATTCATGTGAATTATCAAGTAAGAAGTTAGGAAGTTAGTGGTTAGCAGTTAGTTGCTATGAGAGAAAATTAGCTAAACATGTAAAAGGAGTTAAAGAGAAAATAAAGAGAGGTAAAGAGAGAACCTTTCATAGCTTATCACCTTCTATTACAAGCACTTTTGCTTTCCACTAATGTATCACTCTCTCTCTATTACAAGATCTAAAAAATGAAAAATACAAAGAGGAAGAAGAAGAAAAACAAAACTAAACTACCCTAAACTGCAACATAGAAAGAAACTATCCTACTATCTGGATATCTCCCTGAAGAACCACCAAGGGTGGTATTTATAGGCACCAAGGGAAAGGGGCCTGGGGGACAACCCCTGGCCTAAAGCACGGGTGCGACTGCGCCCGTATGGCCACAAAAAAGAGGCCATAGCCACATTTTTGTGGCTGTACCAGAGTGGCGCACGCAGCGCCGCCTGCTGCGCGCAGCGCCCGTGTCCTCCTGTCGGCTGCATGTCTTGGTTTCTAGGTTTGGGCCTCCGATTTTGAAAAAACCGCCCTCCAAGGTCAATGGCTATATTTGTAGGCCTTTAATCAACAATTAAATGGTAATTTTGGGTCTTATTTTTCATTCCGTGCTATGGACCTAGAAACATGCAAGAGAGGTATTATTAGCAGAATTTAAAAATAAATAAAGGTGAAGATGTGGTATGAAATATACAATTTTACAGACTAATCAGAGGTTGTATGAAGATAGGGGGAGCAAACGCTCCCCCAACTAACCTAACCAAGCCGTGAAAATGCGACCTTGGTCGTGTTTCTGCGGCCATGGTGTGGCCAGGTGGCCACATCTAGTTGGTGGTACTCTCGGTTTACTGATATGCCTATATCTTCTGCTGGTTTTCCCATTGCAGCTCATGGATTTGATGAAACGACCTATGATTTTTGGCTTTAACTAATTGATTCGGGAAGATTCATTTTAACCAATTTTTAACCTCTCTGATTTGCTATGATCTGCCCTGATTTCTGATTTCGAATTAATTCTAAATTAAATCAGAATTTGATGGGCTTTTGGGCTCGTTTCTCTTCCCTTTCCTTAGCAATGGGCCTGCACTTAATAAAGAAAAATAAGACTTAATAATAGGATTTATAGATAATAAACATGGTAATGTGACAATATATTTGCAATATATGTGACCGATCAGATAGCTCTACTAGTGCACTCCTGGGTTCCCTTTCTATGGTGGTGCGTATAATATCCATAGAGGTGAGAGCCAACTCACTAGGTGCAGAAACAAGGTCAACAGCAGGTTCTGTCAACACTGAGGTCGTGGCCAACACCACTAGGACCATTATTATGGTAGCCTCTGAAGCAACAGCGGCAGCGACAAACTCCGCAGCACCTAGCTCAACGGATGAAGTATGAAGTGCGCTATCCTCTGCGCTAGTGCTTGCCATGGGATCCTCCACTTGAACCAGCCCAGTACTCTCTATAATCATAATATCGATGTTAGCAAGAACGATGAAAATGAGAGTATATAGCACATTTTTCGGGTTGAGGATCCCAAGTTGAGGACCGAAGACGGTAAATCCTTTGGCAGGCTGCTCTGGGATGTGGTTCCCCGATCACAGTGGTTATACCCTCAGGAAGCATCCCAATAGCAGAAACTTCAAGCCCCTTCGGCTGGGCCAGCTCCTGGATCATCTCCTCAATATGGGAGGAAGTGGTACCCTCACTTCCGGTAGCCACTCGTATAGGAGAGATTTAAATGAAGTGTTATAACATCTATCTAACTTAATAGGCAAATAGTTAAGGAGGATGGAAGGAATACTCTTAGCGGTGGTGACCTCTCCCGATGGCAGAAACCACCACAAGAGCGTATGTCTGCATCTCTTCCTCTGAAATATGTGAAAATTTATTGGTACCAGGAAAAGTGGGTTCATCACTGAAGCCAACTTCGTCTCCCGAATAGTAGTCATGCTCTTCAGACGATGAAGATGACACCTGAACCCAGGAGGTTTTAGTGACTGAGGCTTTGCCACTAAGAATCCCGGTGGTAGGGCTAGGCTCCATAATCTAGGAAGCAAGCATTAAAACACTGGGAGATCCTGGTTGTTGTGCCTCCATCCCTCTTTCCTGAGCCGAATAAGTTGCAGGCCGAATTGAAGTTCCCGGTTGTGACAGAACTTCAACTTCGGCCTTCTCCATTACTTCTTCAGGCCGTTCAGCCACTTCGGCCACAGTAGATTGGCCTGCAGGCTCTCCCTCTGCTAGGATTGCTGGGCCCCTGCTGCGCAAACTTCAGGGATGAAGAGTCAGGACTGCCTTCTCCTCTTCTTCTTTCTCCTCCTGATCTTCAGTACCAGGAGGAATTATTTCAAGCATCCGGGCTGAAACTTTAGCCTCAGATCCTTTTCTGGCCTTCTTCGGGCTGGGCTCGCCATGGAAAGCAGAGGCTCAAGAATGCTTGGGCACGGTATGTCGAGTCCTCTGAACGGGATGTTCCTCTGTAGATCCTGCTCCAGACTCTAACAACGAAGCTGCTCCTGTCCTCTGAACTCTTTTCTGGCCTCTCTCTCTCTGCTTCCTTCTCAGCCTCCAGACACTCGGTCATCCCTCGCATCCGACAGCCTTAGACCCGACCTTGGCTTTGTACGTGGATTTAATGACCTTGATGTGTAAGGTGTTTATTCCAAATCCAGACACCGTAATTGCCATGTGATTGCTAAATGAAAGAACAACCAAAGAGTTAAGAGATTTACCGTGTAGCTATTGCTAACGGGTCATGTTCACGAGGAGGAATGCGATGAAAGCTTTTCGGTGTTCCATTTAATGACAAAGAATTGTGCTTGTTTTTTAATGGAAAAGAGATTGGAAAGAAGGAGATGATTAAAAGAGAAATTGCAACTTTGGAGAAGACTTTGGAGAAGGTGAAAATAAACTTTGAAAATTGTTTGGTTTGTTTTAAATAGAAGAGGAGAAGATCTGGGCTCACTATCTTACTACTCAACTGTTCATTCTTCTATTGAAATCCTAAATGCCTTAACTTGATCATAGGCAAAACTTAAGATTGACTTTAGAAAGTTTGAAGTAAAGCACCTAAAATGGTTGGAAGAGTTCACTCTTTTCTTTAAGAAATCGTTTTGAATAGGATGTTAAATCATCAAGCGCGAAGAAGCAAGTATGAAATAAAAATAGTTCAAGAAATATTCTTAAAAGAAGTACGAGTTTAAAAAGCCAAACCCATCTTCATGTGCCTTCAAGAACACTTTCAAGAAGAAAGGCTTTAAGTAAGGCATGCAAATGATTCATTGGGTCTTTTTCATTAAAATCAGAAGAGAAGAAGAATTAAAGAGAGGTACAATAGTGAGCCCAGAAAACTGATCTAGCTACTCATAGAAAACAAAGAAGAAAGCAAGTAAATAATGCATGAAATACCGTAATACAAGTGGAAGAAAATGTGGCTCGATTCTTGTATTGATGTCACTTCAATCTTCAAGTACAAGCACTCAATTCCTCTCTCTCACAAGTATTGGTACTGGACTACAAATTGAAAAATAAAAACATAACTTTTGTACTATCTAACAAAGAGCCTAAATCCTTAGAAAATAAATAAAAATTCTAATCCTAGTCTTCACTCCTTTTTCCTCTGTTGAAACTGATATTTATAGGGAAAAACCAGAGGGGGGAGATCCTGGGAAGATTGGGGGAGCAAACGCTCCCCCAACTGACATAACAAGGCCGCGAAAACACGGCTAAGGCCGCGTTTCTGCGGCCCTGGTGTGGCCATGTGGCCACACCCAATTGGTGGAATGCTCCGGTTTGGTGATTTGCCCATATCTTCTACTGGTTTTCTCATTGCAGCTTCAGGATTTGACGAAACAGCCTTTGATTGTTGGCTTCAACCGCTTGATTCAGAAAGGATTCTTCTCAACCTATTTTCAACCTCTCTGATATGCCAAGATTTTGCCCTAATTCCTTGATTTCGAATTTATTCTGAATTAAATCAGAATTTGGTGGGCTTTTGGGCTTGTTTCTCTTTCCTTTCCTTTTAGCAATTAGGCGTACATTAAACAAAGAAGAAGAAGACTTATTAATAGGATTTATTAGCTAAAAATATGGTAAGGTGACAATGTATATGCAATATATGTGACTAATTACACCCCTACACTTATCTTTTGCTCGCCCTCGAGCAAAACATCAGACTAATTCTAATCAATTATTAGACCACTTTCGCAGGTCACTCAATTGAACTGAGCATGTGCAACAAGCCGTTAAACCTCTAGGTTACCCCTAAAGGACGAGTTTTGTCTCGTGAGGGTTTTCAATGGATTGCACCCACAAAATCCATAAAGAAAGAGAAAAAAGTTAGTATTTTCGAAAAGAATTTTGAAAAGAGAAAATATTTGAAGTATATTCTTGAGAGTTTAAGTAACCTATAAGTTATAGGAATATCAAATTTTCATTCCTAAACTTAGTCTCTATTTAACATGTCATCAATCAAAGTAAGGAGTCTAATTGTTTTTCTCATCTAGTCTATTAATTTACCTGAGTCGTATGCACCATAATGACTGTGAAGTTGACTAAGGGTTCTTTAACATTAACTCATATGCCTTATTTATATTTATTTTCGGTGGTATTTATTCCTCAATTCCATTAGGCTTTCTAATCTGCCCATGTAACGAGCCTTTAGTCAGTGACACCCAAACCGGACAGTTTTAGGGAAACAGGTGAGACAACACCCCTAAGGACTTAAACACTCGAGCAGATAAGGCCACGAAATCAAGATTTTTATTTATAAAATGTACCCCTTTTAGGCGTGAATACTTATGCTTCATGAGGCACAAATACCAGCTTAATCAGAGGATTTATATATATATATATATATATATATATATATATATATATATATATATATATATATATATATATATATATATATATTTCAAACTTATCAATTATCTTTTGCATAAATACCAAGGCTTGCTTAGACCAAAGCACCTAGCTAATCAATAATTAGATTAGTTTATTATTTTTCTTTTTTTATACATATATATACTTTTTTTATAAGGCATAAGAGTCTTTATTTTTAAACCCTAAGTATGTAAGTGTATTTAGTGTGCATATTTCATCAAGGTAAATATCAAGATTAAATTACTTTCACAAATTTTCTTCCTAACTCTAAAAATCAAACAAGTCATCTTATTTTGACCAAGTGTAAGAAATCCTAATTATGATTTTTCTATTCCTTAAAATTGACTTAATTTCTTACAAAAATATATCAAAATATTGTTCTTACCTTTCAAAAAGTTTTTATATATATATATATATATATATATATATATACAATTCTTTTTTCAAGTCATCATGTTAGAACCTTCCCGCACACTTATCTCATGCATTGTCCCAATGTATGAAAGAAATGTATACATGCATGAAATGAAATGTAAAAGAGGTGCATATATTATTCAAAAATATGTACAACATCAAGTTTCTCTCACACCTAGATCTTTTTCGGTCTTATCCCTCTAGCTCACTTCCCATCATTCTAATGGGTCCTCTTTATAGGGCATAGTGGGGAGGCCAATTATTTTGTCATTTCAGCGTCCTTCCTCCCCAGTCTCACCTTCTTTAGGTGTTTCTTCCTCATATTGCTACAATCATTATTCAAAAATTTATTACCACCACACTTCTCAGTTGGAACTTCTTTATTATGAATGCCTAAGAATTCTAACTCAGTTCCATAGATCTCCTCAAAGCTTAGGTCAACACTTTCCTCTGAAAATGTATAATTAACCAAATGATCCCTAGTTGGTTCATCCAAACACATGAGTTCTTCTTCGAAAAGGTTTCAAAGAGTATGTCAATCAGAGGTTCTTGAATTATATTCTCATGCAATACATTATTGGTTGGCTCATCGAAAGTGAAGATATTCAAATCAAATTTTCCCTTTTTAAAGGGTACTCTAACATTAGGATCTCTGACATATGGTTTCTCATCAAGATAATCGCCTTCATTGAGTAATTCACTAAGAAACAGCGACTCATCTTCTATATCTTCACTTTCTTTGTCACAATTATTTCCAACAAAATTTACCTCAAATGTCTGATCTCTTATTTGTTTTTCAAGGTTGAAGACATTGACTTCTCTAGTCATGTCCCAAAAGTTAACCTCATAGACCCATTCCTACAATGATGATGGCATTGGCAGTAGCAAGGAATGGTCGCCCTAGAATAACAGGAGTTTGAGCCCTATGATTGGAGTTGGACACAGGTTGTGTCTCTAGAACTATGAAATCGACAGGGTAAATAAACTCCCCGACCCGGATAAGAACATCATTAATCTCTTCTTTTAGGACTTTTACTGAACGGTCAGCCAGTTGGATAGTGACTCGAGTTGGACTTCACCCAACCCAAGTTGTTGATAAACTGAGAATGGAAGCAAGTTGATACTTGCTCCCAAGTCAAGAAGTGCACGACTAATCTCGGCTTGTCCTATTGTGCAGGTAATGGTTGGATGATTAGACTAGAAAAGGGCGTACTTATTATATGTATAGAATGTGATTGATGTACCTTTCTTGTCTCCGCTATAGCCTAGGGCTATACCGAGTCGGATCTCAGGGAGAGCTAGTGTAGAAACGTTACGATACACGTGAGAAGATAAAACGAGAACTCTTCTTTGTTTACAAGAATAAAGAATCAAAAGAAAAACAAATAAAAGAAAGGATGGCTATGTTCATGGTGGAAATCGGGAGAAATCAAGATTGAGATGGATTTGAACTAACAACTAAAAAGAAAGTAAATCAAGAAAACTTTGAATGCAAGAAATCCATGACTAGCTAACCTTAACTACCTTGCTAAACTAACTAAACTCCGTGATAGTGATGCGTGCCTCATGTTGATTCATCGGCATGTATTTGTCTTGCTTGTGATCTAATTACTTTCCCACTAAGATGATGGGGATTCATTCTTGGACTTGTCTTGTAGCCTCCATAGATGGTCATCGGCCTACAAGATAGACTTCACTAATGGAATCACAAGAGATACACTCAAGGGATGCAAATGAAGAACATACAACTTTCACTAATGGAAGTAGTGAAGTTGTACATCAATTAGCATATTGGTGCTCCATCTCCATGTTCCATCAAGGCACTAGTTCAAAGACTAGGCTCTACATGAGGCACACATGAATCATATGGAGAATTACAACAAGATTCTTGCCAAGAAATGAAACAAAACCCATCGGAGAAGAGAAGATCATACAAATTGCAAGATGAAGTAAAGCAATCACCCATGAGTTAGGAGTTAGCAAGAGTAGTGGTTAGCTAGTACATGGAACAAGAAATTAGCTACTAGACATTACAAAAGCAAAGCAAAGCATGATTGAATGCTAGAAATTAACAAAGCAAGTAACAAAGCAAAATAAAAGCAAGTGAAGAAGACAAACTAGAATCAAGCTCAAGTAGATATGTAGAGAATGGATCAATCCTTGTATAGCTCCAAGTTGTCACTCCTTGTTGATACAAGCTCTCTCTCTCATACAAATCTCTCTTGCAATGAAATCTAGGGAGGAGAAGATCCTAGAGAGAACTAAAAATCCTAAACAAAACCTAACAAAATTACAATCTATTCACTAATCTCTCTCTCTTCTCTGATCAGTCTCAGCTCGCAGGTGATGATGCAGTATTTATAGCAGATTGGAGAAGCTTCTGGAGAGTAGGTTGTTGCCACAAAATCCGGGGACCAACAGCCACCAGATTGCCGCGCCCTTGCCGCGGATCGCGGCAATCTCGTGGCCGTTGGATCGGATCTTTCTGGTGGAGATCAGTTGGGAAGTGGTTATCCACGTGGACCACTTGGATCTCTATTTGTTGCGCGGATCTCTCTAGATCTGGATTGAGATTTGGCTTTATCCTTTATCTTTTAATTAATCACTTAATTAGTGTTAATTAAGTGATTATTTGAATATCTCTCCATTAATTGTGTACCTGCAAATAAGTAGAGAAGAGGAGTAAAAATCACTTATTTATTTGTATTATGCATGGGAGTTATGATGTAAAATATGCAATATTGAGTTACAATCACACCCCCACACTTATTCTTTTGCTCGTCCCGAGCAAAACAAAGAAAAAGAAAATCTAAGCTAACACTTTATTGCACCACTTTCGCAGGTGACGCGATTGCACTGAGCATGTGCAACAAGCCGTTAAACCTCTAGGTTACCCTAGAGGAGGAGTGTTGTCTCCTGAGGGTTTTCAGCGGATTACACCCACAAAATCCATAAAGAAAGAAGACAAATGTTAGTATTTTGAAAACGCATTTTGAATAAGAGACATGTTTACGAACTATTTTTGCAAAAATATAAGTGATCCTAGGTCATAAGTCCACCTATAATCAATCTTCCTTAAACTTAGTATCCATGCAAGATCTTGTCTTTAATTAAGGTAAGAGTTCAAAATTGGATTGAATATTTTATCTCTCATAAAACCTAGATAATATGCACACCGTGTAAGTGAGGATTTCCTGGGATTTCAACTCCAACCATAAAGCCATTCCTTTATTTATATATTTATATTTTTTTCTTTTTCTTTTTTTTTCATCCCTTAGTTTCCTTAGCTTTCTTATTCACCCATGTAGCGAGCCTTTAACCGATGACTCCCAAACCAGATGGTTTTAGGGCACCAGATGAGAAAACATCCCTCGGGTTTAAGGACTCAGGTAAACAAGGCCACAAACTAAGGGGATTATTTTTATCACCGTTAGGCGTGAATGATCATGCTTCTTGAGGCACAATTATCCAGCTTAATTAGTGAAATCACCGTTAGGCGTGAGTCATTATGCTTCTTGAGGCACAATTTCCAGCTTAATAAGTGATGCCTTATTTATATATTTTTTTCTCTTTTTTTTTTTTTTTTTTTTTTTTATATATATATGGCATTGTTGGTCTTTGTTTCCATCCCAAGAAATGTGTAAGTGTGAAGTGCATATTATCTAAGGCAAAAAATTCAAGATAAGAATATCTCACCAATTTTACTTACTTAGCCTATAATCTTAAACAAGATCTATTACTTCAACTATGTTTAAGATGTCATAATTAAGGCTTTCTTAATTCCTAAGATACATCTTCATTTTATTAAAAATAGAACAAAACTTTGTCTTTTATTACAAAAAGTTTTTATTTTATTTTTCTTTTATTTTTTTTATTTTTCTAAAAGAAAGTGTAAAAGAAAGAAAATCTAAAAACTCTATGTTAGTAAACCCTCCCCCACACTTATTTCATGCATTGTCCTCAATGCATCATGATATATGTATGCATGAAACAAAATGGAAGGGGAAGGAACAAAAATTACCTCAAGGTGGTGGTTCCGGTGGTGGTCGGATTGGTCCACGGAACATGGCCCAATCATCTTTTCTTGGGTTTTAAGGAACCCACCAACCATATCAGAAATATGACCCACTAAAAAGATGCATGCGTGTGTTATTTTAATTATGTACATGCCCCCATCTAATTTTAAGATTTTCCAAATAATTTCAGACTCAAATTTATCAAATTCCTTGTCACAGAATGGAGTATGAACTGATAGAACTGTTGACTTGGACTCGGAAAGGAACACCGACTCAGGATTATGATTTAAATCAAGTGATGGTTCAGGAGTCGAAGTGAAGTCAGAAATTGTGTCCAAGTCAAGAAATGAAAACTCAAGTCCACAATCAGAGTTCAACGATGGAATGTGACTTTCTAAAAGTGATATCTCTTTACTTCCAATTTTAAGAAATTCAAGCTCATCACCGTAAAATTCTTCAAAACTTAAGTCAACATCTTCCTTAAGAATTGTACAATCAGTTTCAGAAGTAAAGAGATTGAGAAAATCAAGGTCACATTTGAGTTCAATTCCACAAGATGGAGAACTTGCCAGAATGTCAATGGTATCTTCGGAAGTGTAAAATTGGGCAAGTTCAACATGATCCTCAAAGATGGATGATTCAGTTTCATTGTGAATTGTGAAAGGATCCAAAATTGACTCCGGGAAAAGATTGATGTGAGGTAAAGATACCGGAGTCATTATGAATAAGGAAAAAGAATTGAATCACTGAGTCTGGGTTCAAGATCACATTCCTCATGTAGTTCAATAAAATGTGGAGAACTTGCCAATTTATCAATGGAATTTTCAGAAGTGTAGAATGGTCAAGTTCAATGTGATCATCAAAAAAGATTGGTGATTCAATTTCACAATGGATAGAAAATGGATCCAATTCTGACTTTGGAAATGGATTGAAAACCGGTAAGGATATGGAAGTCATGATTGAATCAGGAAGTAAGTTGGAATCATCAAGTGAAAGTTCAGAATCAAATTCATGTTCCAGTTCAATTTCAGGAAAAGGAAAACTTGCCAAATTATCAATTGGATCAGAAGTGTGGACAAGTTCAGGTAAGTGTGCTGAAATTGAATCTGGACTTCCAAGACTACATGACTCTTTGATTTAGAGTGGCTAGTGACATTAGAAAGAGGATGAGAATGAAGAGTTTGGATCATCAATTCTATGTCACGATTCCTAGCATTTTGAGCATTGGTCATGTCTTCAAGCATCTTTCCATAATCGATGATTTCATTGTTTTGATGGAAAGAGGAAGTGTTGTCTTGGAAGTGTGAGTCAAAAGTGTGTGATGATGGAAAAGTTGACTCACACAAGAAATCTTTACTCGGTTCACAAGCAAATGGTTGTTCATTATGAAAGGTGTAACTGAGTAAGATTCTTGAGAATATGGTGGAATTGGAGAGACAAATGGTTTTTGAAGTTGTTGCTCAACTCTCAGTAAATTGGCTTCTATACTCCTTTGCAACTCAGATTTTTCTTCAAAGGGAGGTTCAGAAAAAGGAGTATATGAAGTGGACTCAGGAAATGAATATGGTGGACAAGGTGAATATGGTGGACAAGGATTTTGATAATTTGACTCGGGGTACTGGAATCCCCAATTACTCGGTAAAGAGTTGAAATTATTTTGGACATTATAATTATTAGATGGGGGGTATGGGTCGTAGTGATTCGGATAAGGCCAACCCGGTGTATGTGGTGGTGCATATTATAAAACACCGGGTTGGAATTATCTGAATATGGTGTGTGTGTGACATAAGGATTATGATGGAAAGAATTGTAATTGTAAGCCATATCACACAATCACAAACAAAAAACAAACAAACAAACAAACAAAACAAACAAACAAAAGAAGAAAAGAAAAGAAAAAATTCTAACCTAAGTTAGGGTAGACTTAGACCTAGACGACTCCTAACAAATAGATCGTCCACGGGAGGTTCAGTGTAGACTCTAACCACAAGCTAATCAGCCAGGGAAGGGTAAGGTTGGTGGGAGGTTTTCCGTCCGGAGACGTTCCTTAATTAAGTAACCAGCAACCTTCGGGCTTTCGGCCCTCAACCCCTTTCCTAGACACCGATTTTGCAAGAGTTAAATTCCAACACTTTTCCCCCTTAGGATAATCTCCTAGTTGAGTCCGAGATGTCCCTAGGGCCAACGTCTACTTTTTTTTATTAAATTAGGGCTTGGGTTAGTGAGTGCTTGGGTAAATGATTTTCGGGCTAAGGAAAGGGTAATGACCTCCCCCACCTTATCTTATTTACGGGTATGCCCTTAACTTTGAATTGTGCAAGTGTACAAGAAAATAACAAGGATTCACTCTAAGAAAGAAAATCAAGCAAGAGTTTGTCCTAGTCTATTATGCAATGCAAACACGTACCTTGCCTCCAGCACTCTTTAACAGTAAAAGTAAAGAATTGAAGAGACACGTGCCTAAAATGCAAGTGTCTAAACAATTTTTAACAATTATCACCCAACTTTTTACTGTTTTTAATTAAGCAGGAATACAGTGAACAACACAGGATTTCAAGTATAGAAACAGCAGTATTTTTCAGAACCAGAGGCCCTGCAGAAATTTGGTGAGAAATTCTCTCAAAAGTGCCGCGTTTCCACTGAATATGCCGCGGTCTGCGGCACTTCAGTGGAAGCCTGGTCTCTGCTTTCTTGAGCAGAGGGCCAGGTTCACTTAGATGTTACTGCAGTAAATAATTTCCTGTTTTCTTCTCCTGAAACCTGCAACAGAGAAGAATAATAGTTAGTACTTCACTTTAAACCAAAAAAATACGTCGCTCTCCCCGGCAACGGCGCCATTTTGATTAGACTAGAAAAGGGCGTACTTATTATATGTATAGAATGTGATTGATGTACCCTTTCTTGTCTCCGCTATAGCCTAGGGCTATACCGAGTCGGATCTCAGGGAGAGCTAGTGTAGAAACGTTACGATACACGTGAGAAGATAAAACGAGAACTCTTCTTGTTTACAAGAATAAAGAATCAAAAGAAAAACAAATAAAAGAAAGGATGGCTATGTTCATGGTGGAAATCGGGGAGAAATCAAGATTGAGATGGATTTGAACTAACAACTAAAAAGAAAGTAAAATCAAGAAAACTTTGAATGCAAGAAATCCATGACTAGCTAACCTTAACTACCTTGCTAAACTAACTAAACTCCGTGATAGTGATGCGTGCCTCATGTTGATTCATCGGCATGTATTTGTCTTGCTTGTGATCTAATTACTTTCCCACTAAGATGATGGGGATTCATTCTTGGACTTGTCTTGTAGCCTCCATAGATGGTCATCGGCCTACAAGATAGACTTTCACTAATGGAATCACAAGAGATACACTCAAGGGATGCAAATGAAGAACATACAACTTTCACTAATGGAAGTAGTGAAGTTGTACATCAATTAGCATATTGGTGCTCCATCTCCATGTTCCATCAAGGCACTAGTTCAAAGACTAGGCTCTACATGAGGCACACATGAATCATATGGAGAATTACAACAAGATTCTTGCCAAGAAATGAAACAAAACCCATCGGAGAAGAGAAGATCATACAAATTGCAAGATGAAGTAAAGCAATCACCCATGAGTTAGGAGTTAGCAAGAGTAGTGGTTAGCTAGTACATGGAACAAGAAATTAGCTACTAGACATTACAAAAGCAAAGCAAAGCATGATTGAATTGCTAGAAATTAACAAAGCAAGTAACAAAGCAAAATAAAAGCAAGTGAAGAAGACAAACTAGAATCAAGCTCAAGTAGATATGTAGAGAATGGATCAATCCTTGTATAGCTCCAAGTTGTCACTCCTTGTTGATACAAGCTCTCTCTCTCATACAAATCTCTCTTGCAATGAAATCTAGGGAGGAGAAGATCCTAGAGAGAACTAAAAATCCTAAACAAAACCTAACAAAAATTACAATCTATTCACTAATCTCTCTCTCTTCTCTGATCAGTCTCAGCTCGCAGGTGATGATGCAGTATTTATAGCAGATTGGAGAAGCTTCTGGAGAGTAGGTTGTTGCCACAAAATCCGGGGACCAACAGCCACCAGATTGCCGCGCCCCTTGCCGCGGATCGCGGCAATCTCGTGGCAGTTGGATCGGATCTTTCTGGTGGAGATCAGTTGGGAAGTGGTTATCCACGTGGACCACTTGGATTCTCTATTTGTTGCGCGGATCTCTCTAGATCTGGATTGAGATTTGGCTTTATCCTTTATCTTTAATTAATCACTTAATTAGTGTTAATTAAGTGATTATTTGAATATCTCTCCATTAATTGTGTACCTGCAAATAAGTAGAGAAGAGGAGTAAAAATCACTTATTTATTTGTATTATGCATGGGAGTTATGATGTAAAATATGCAATATTGAGTTACAATCATTGGACTACCTGGATCCTTTTACTTAACAGGGATCAGACCCGATAGTAGCTCACTAATGTTAGTGGCTAAGAAAACCTTTTTAGGTACATTAGTCTTTCTCTTCTTAGTGCACACGTCCTTAAGAAACTTAGCATAAGATGGGACTTGTTGGATGGCATCAAGAAGTGGCACATTATTTTCACTTGATTAAAGATCTCAATTATCTTATTCATGTGTGGATTTTGCTTATTTTTCAGCCTATTAGGAAATGGTGCTATAGGCTAGTGGAAACGACTGGTTGACTTATCTTTTTTAGATTCATCAAACTTAGGAGGAGTGGGATTAGATGAGGTGGATGCTGAAGTGTGATTGTGCTGACTAGGATTAGGTGGTGTTGATACTTGGTTATCAACTTTCTTTCCTGACCTCAATGTATGAACAACATTACATTGATTCAGTGATTGATCCTCAACCAAATGAGCTTGTTGTGAATTCCTAGGATTCATAATTGGTTGACTGGGCAAGGTACCCTTTTGCCTTTTATGTTGTGGATTGGCTAACTGGCTCGTTTGACCCTCTAGCCTCTGTATTGTTTGCATGAAGGAATCTTAGTTCTTCATGTACCTTTCCATGTTTCTCTCAAAATCAGTCATTCTCCTTTCGAGTTGAGGATTCTGGAAGGAAGATAGTGGAGCTTGGTTGGAAAATTTTGTTGATAATTTGCAAAATTGTTGGGAGAATTGTGAGGGTGATTGAAAAAGTTGGGTTGATGATTGGAAGAATTATTGGAATGATGGAAATGGCTTGCATGGTTTGACCGTGGGTGGTCATTATTTTGTTGGCTCCATGAGAAATTTGGGTGATTTCTCCAGCCAGGATTGTACGTTGGAGCGTAAGGATCATTGTTCGGCCTTGAAAAGGCCGCATTCATCGGTTCAGGAAAGTGTTGGTAATCTTGAAATACAGGACACTCCTCAAACACATGATTCATGGCCTGACAGTAAGTACAACCCGGAGTTGAAAATTGGTTTGGGCTGACTTGATTGACTGGACTTGGTTCCTTAGCTTCTAGTGCTTCCAGTCTTCTCGCTAGGTTAGCTAACTTAGCTTCGTTAGCTATGAATGATTCAATCAAATGGAGACCTCCTTTTAAAGAGATAGAGTTTGAATTTCTAGAGCTTTCACTAGTAGGTTCCTATTGGATGGTCTTTTCAGCTAGATTCTCATATAAATCCCATCCTTCATGCTCATCCTTCTGCAAGAATCCCCTTGGCACATGCTTTCTAAGAGGGTCTTGGTCGAGTAGTCTAAACCGTCATAAAGAATTTGGCACTGTCTCCATTTCTCTATTCTATGATGAGGATATTGGACAAGGAGGTCTTTGAAGCGTTCAAAGTACCTCCAAAATGTTTCACTAGGTTCTTACTTGAACTGCATGATGTTTTTCCTAACGAGAGCGGTCTTGTAGATTGGATAGAATTTCTTCAAGAAGACCTTGATGAAATCATCCCAAGATGTGATAGAACTGGCCGTTAAGCTATAGAGAAATTTCTTGGCTAAGTCCTTAAGAGCAAATGGGATAAATCTCAACCTAATAGTATCATCTGCAAGGTGTGAGATTTTCATCATTAAGCATACTTCCTCAAATCTCTTATGAAGAAATAAGCATCTTCGGACTCTAAGCCATGGAACTTAGGGAGTGTATTGATGAACTGTGGCTTAAGCTCAAAGTTGTGTTCACCAACCGATGGAAGTTGGATGCAGGATGGAAGTGATGTTCTAATGGGATAGAACCTATCCTGCAAAGATGTCGGTTGATCCATAACCAAATCTGGTCTTATTTCGAACTTGGGTGGTGTTGTGTTTCTAGTTAACCTAGATGAATTAGGGTCTCTTGACCACACTTACATACACAAATACAATCACAAACAAGTTCACCAATATTCAAGAAAAGAAAATAACCAAGCCTAGTCTAAGGTACCTTGACCTAGACAACTCCTAACTGGTTGATTGTCCACAGGAGGTATAATGTAGACTTTGACCATAAGCTAATCAGTCAGGCAGGGCATGATTGGTGGGAGGCTATCCGTCAAAGACGTTCCTTAATTAAGTAACCACCAACCTTCGGGTTTTCGGCCCTTAATCCCCTTCCTAGACACTGATTTGACAGGAGTCAAATTCCAACACCTTCCCCCTTAGGATAATCTCCTAATGAGTTCGAGATGTCCCTAAGGCCAACGTCTATCAGATTTTACTTAGGCTTAGGTTGTGCGTGCTTGGAGATGGTTTGTGGGCCAAGGAAGGGTAATGACTTCCCCACCTTATCTTGACTTGGGTTTTGCCCTTAGAATTGATTCGTGCAAAGTGTACAAGATATAGAAAAGTAGCATGCAAAAGCAAATATCACCCAAGAATGTTTTCTAAACTATATGCTATGCACACATACCTTGTCTCCAGCTATCTTCAATAGTAATTGTAAAATAAACGTAATTAGACAAATGCCTAGAATGCAAGTCTAAACTTTTTTTAAGCAATTAACAATTACTCAAATTACTGTTGAATTAAAACAGGGATGGTGGATAGCAGAAATAACAAGAATATAACGTACAAAAACTTAATTTTTTGCGAGCAATATGTCCTGCAAAAAAGAGTTTTAGTAGTCCAATGAAATTTTAAACTTTTGCATGCAATTTCTTGAAATTCTATTTCCTACTTTCGAGAGTAGAGGCACAGAATTTGCAAGTCTTCTCTTGCAAAGCTTGAATGCTAGATTTGAATCTTCAATTCCCTAAAACAACATGCAAAACTTGTTAAATAACAAATACATCGTTCCCTCCCCGGCAACGGCGCCAAAAATTGATTGCTAAATGAAAGAACAACCAAAGAGTTAAGAGATTTACTATGTAGCTGTGGCTAACGGGTCGTGTCCACAAGGAGGAAAGCAATGAAAGCTTTTTGGTGTTCCATTTAATGATAACGAATTGTGCTTATTTTTTAATGGAAAAGAGAATGGAAAGAAGGAGATGATTAAAAGAGAAATTGTAACTTTGGAGAAGACTTTGGAGAAGGTGAAAATAAACTTTGAAAATTGTTTGGTTTGTTTTAAATATAAGACGAGAAGATCTGGGCTCACTATCTCACTACTCAATTGTTCATTCTTCTATTGAAATCCTAAATGCCTCAACTTGATCATAGGCAAAACTTAAGATTAACTTTAGAAAGTTTGAAGTAAAGCACATAAGATGGTTGGAAGAGTTCACTCTTTTCTTTAAGAAATCGTTTTGAATAGGATGTTAAATCAACAAGCGCGAAGAAGCAAGTATGAAATAAAAACAGTTCAAGAAACGTTCTTAAAGAAGTACGAGTTTAAAAATCTAAACCCATCCTCACGTTCCATCAAGAACACTTTCAAGAAGAAAGGCTTTAAGTAAGGCATGCAAATAATTCATTGGGTCTTTTTAATTTAAATCAGAAGAGAAGAAAAATTGAAGAGAGGTACAATAGTGAGCCCAGAAAACTGATCTAGCTACTCATGAAAAACAAAGAAGAAAGCAAGTAAATAATACATGACATACTGTAATACAAGTGGAAGAAAATGTGGCTCGATTCTTGTATTGATGTCACTTCAATCTTCAAGTACAAGCACTCAATCCTCTCTCTCACAAGTATTGGTACTGGACTACAAATTAAAAAAATAAAATACAACTTTTGTACTATCTAACAAAGAGCCTAAATCCTTAGAAAATAAACAAAAATTCTAATCCTACTCTTCGCTCCTTTTTCCTCTGTTGAAACTGGTATTTATAGGGAAAAACCAGAGGGGGGAGATCCCGGGAAGATTGGGGGAGCAACACTCCCCCAACTGACATAACAAGGCCGCGAAAACACGGCTAGGGCTGCATTTTGCGGCCCTGGTGTGGCCATGTGGCCACACCCAATTGGTGGAATGCTCTGGTTTGGTGATTTGCCCATATCTTCTGCTGGTTTTCTCATTTCAGCTTCAGGATTTGACGAAACAGCTTTTGATTGTTTGCTTCAACCGCTTGATTCAGGGAGGATTCTTTTCAACTGGTTTTCGACCTCTCTGATATGCCAAGATTTTGCCCTGATTCCTTGATTTCGAATTTATTCTGAATTAAATCATAATTTGGTGGGCTTTTGGCTTGTTTCTCTTTCCTTTCTTTTTAGCAATTGGGCCTACATTAAACAAAGAAGAAGAAGACTTATTAATAGGATTTATTAGCTAAAAAGTATGATAAGGTGACAATTTATATGCAATATATGTGACTAATCACCATGAAATACCGCGCAGAAAAACCAAAACTGGCATAAGAGTTGGGCGTCTTGTGAGGAAGGGTAAAGACAGCTCCAGTTCCTCCTGTTACGCTGTAATACCATGCCCGGTCACCTTTGAATAGATCCCACTAAAATGAAAGTTTGGATTGGGGTTACTGACATATAGTTGGTTGTAACCAAACTATCGAGTGAACCGACAAGGCATATAAGGCTCCACCATACAGGAATTCCTTTGCAAAACACCAAGTACCCGGGCCGGATGTTTATCAGCCACCAGAAGATGCCGGAAGATAATCGAGTGAAGCCATCTGGGTCAGCGAGGTCTGCAAACTTGTCCCCATAAGATGCGTTATGAATCTCGGGGAAGCACCTATCCAATTAGTAGTTGCCCCCATTCAGAATAGTCTTCCGGATGTAGAACATGTAGTATTACAGCCAACTTGAAATCTCCAACCACTACACGAAAGGTGTAAAAGCTTCGGAGGGAGACACCGCCATCATCAGCGATGGGCAATGCATGACGTACCAGGCCATCAGGTACGTGTATGGAAGCTCGACCCTGGGACTGGGAGTCTTAATCAGGGGATCACCATTGGAATCCGTGACTGGGTGGCCCTCTGCGTCCACGATTGCTTCCGCCTGATAGAAGCTCTTCATTTGCGCATGTAACCTACTCTGGATCCCTGCCACCATTGCTGGAAGGAGGGCAATGGACTTTCCATGAGCATGCAGGGCAGTCGGATACACCACGTTGGCGATGATCACCTCATGCGGTAGCGTCGGCACCACACATCGCTTCAGCCACAGCATGAGGAAACCCTCCAATAGAGCCCGATCAGACATCGAGATTTTGGCTTGATAGTGGAAGCTCTCAAAAATTGTGTCTGATTTGAAGGTATCATCATTAGACTCGGTGATATAGGAGCTGGTGGATGCACTGATCCTTTCAAAAGTTTCTTCATCAGTGCTGGGAGCTAGCCGGGCCATTGGGTTAGCCTTATTCACCCCAGGGAATAGATAATTGGCATATGACATTTGCTTGATTCCCCCACTCCTCCATCCGGTCACCTATCCACAGAAGTGAAAGTGGCACAATACCTCCCAATAGGTCTCGTACGCCAGAGGATTGATCTTCTTTAGCAAATATAGCAACTCTGTTGACGGGACGTATTCCTCATAAGGGGCATCTCCAATCATCAGCCCTGAGACTTCATATAACTCATGAAGGGCAAGCCTTATTTCTCTGATGGGAGTAAAGAATGTGCAAGTCTCTGCATTATACCGCTCCAAAATAGCGCAAAAATGTTGAATGCTTTGCGGAAAGCTGTATTGAACAGCCCTTACGGCCCTGTACAGTCTAGCATGCAACAGAAGATCATCAAATTCTACCAGAGCAAACACTACCATTTTACACCACCAGGTTTTATCCGTAGAATAGACCCATCCTATAGCACAAATTTTGGAGGAAAGTCACCCCTCACATCAAAGAATTGTCTGATGAAGGTAACTGCAAGTTGGGGGCCTCTCCCATTGGGTATTCGACTCTGACCAAGCCAGGCTGTAACCCCAGCACATCCCTCCCATGACCGACGATGAAGGCTTCACGGGCACCTATATTGCCCAGGGTGACTCCAAAGAATGGCCTGACCAACTTCCAATCTATTGTCCGATACATGGTCATATGCTGCAGATAGGCCAGAAAATACATCTACTCCATGTTCGGGAGGAAGAACCTCCTATTGTCAATCTGGCGAAGCCATTTGTAATCTCTATCATAAAAGACAGCCTCATCCTTCTCAATTGAGTCGCTAAAGAAGAAGTTGGGCTTCCTCAATAGAACACAGGAACCCGACTCGAACCGGCCATCAGAAATGATTTCTCGAAGAGTCAGCATACTGGTATTGCTGATCCGACTCCATCGCTCCTTTGATTTACCAGTGGTCACGGGAGCAATCCTCTGAAGAACAAAGACCATGCTCGGGTTAGCACCACCTACATGTCCAAAGTGGCACTTTTTGGACAGAGGATTCGAGGAGTATCGCATAGCAAAAAGGACAACACAAGGGTTCGAAACCTAAAGAAATTGTTATCTAAGTCTTGAAGCTCAGATGAAAGGTTCACCTTAGAACCGCGTCTAATGGTTGGGACGCGAGACTCAGTGAAACTCACGTCTAAACTTAAAAGATGTGAGGCTTACATGAAGTCCGCGATTGAAACGCTACAACTTAGAAATTTTTCTAAGTGTAGGAGTATGACGCGAGACTCAGTGAAACCCGCGTCAAACATGACAGACGCGAGGTTCACACGAAGTCCGCATTTGAACTCCCCCACTTAGAAAAATTCTCTAAGTGTTGGGATCAAACGCAAGGCTCAATGAAGCCCACGTTCAACAAACAAACACAGACTCAAGCTGATGAAGCGAAGACGCGGAGGTCATCAAACCCGCGTCTTGCCTAGTCTTGCCTACTAATGCAAGTGTCGCATCTGAATATCAAATACGCACGTGAGCCTCGCATTGGCGGTTTAATGCAGAATAGACTTAAGAGTTAAGATAACTCTTCAAGTCCCTTTATGGTGAAAACCAATTCAAATAGTTTTATTACTTGAAATGGGGGCCTCCTGCATGGAGGAACTGTTCATTTGAGCCTCTGGAGTGACAGCGCTTAAGGACAAAACCCCAAGTTTGGTCTTTGGGGCCATTTCAACTGTGAATTCTGTGTAGAAGAAGAAGAAGATTGAAGATTTTTCTAAGTTCTTAAAATTCTCGACGCAGGGCTCAGCGGAAAAGAAAAAAGTCTAATGATGACTTTTAAAAGATTGCTGTCTTTTTATAGACGCAGCTGTCTTTTTATAGACGAAGTAATCCACGGAGATACGCGGCCCATATCTCGAGACTAATCGTCGCCTGACACGTGGCAATGCGCCTCGAACGCGCACCTCGCGTGTTAAGAGAACAGCGTCTCTTCAAGCTCCATCAGACACTTGGCAATGCATCCAAAATGTGAGTCTTGTGTTTAACAGAGCCGCATCTCTCCAGCAAAAAGAGGTCCACGTCTCCACCAACTTCATATCTGTGTTATTTCAACAAAGAGAAAGATGCATCTTCATTCAAAGTCTGTATCTTTTCAGTACTCTCTGGCTCGCGTCTTAGCAAAACAAGAGAGCTGTGCCTCTATTCCCGGCGAGAGCTGCGTCTCTACTTTGAAGCAAGCCCGCTTTTGTTAATGCTCAAAGCTACGTTTTTACATCAAGTGAAAGGTGCATCTTCACTCTGAAAGAAACTCGCGTCTTGACAAATAGCAGAGCCGCGTTTCATGGGCGATGAGAAATCTGCATCTCCACCTTGAAATTTGCATCACTTTAACAAAGTGAGAGCAGCGTCTCCACTTCGATAACTGGGACTCATGTTTTTACTTCAGACGAGATCCGCGTCTCCAAGGTAACATGACCTTTGTGTCTACAAGACCTGTGTTTAGTCTTATTTAGTCTTTTGTAAATAGTTCAACAGTACACTGGCAAGAGTAGATGACTATTCCCCGGTTCAATAGTACACTGACAACTAGCTCAGAGTATAGAGAAAGTCTGGACTGCGTATCCAGACACTCACGACGATCATCTCTTATGGCTTAAAAGTGTTTAACAGTACACTTATGAAAACCAAGTTTCAGACATGATCGAACTCAAGTTATCTCGGAAGGTTGCCAGTCCAATCCTGAGAGCTTACTGCCAGAAAAATTCAAAGTATTTCAAAACCTATCCCAGTCAACCGCGGAGTTTTAAAAACTTTAGAGGGGGTTCTGTAGACTGTCTAAAAATCACTGAAGATAAGTAGTCAAATAGCAGAGTCCATATTTCAGACGCAGAGCTCGAAGCACACGTTTTAGCATCACAGCAATGCCAAATGCAGGGCTCGTAGCCCGCATCTCAATATCACCGCATTGTCAAAACGGAGGCTCGAAGCCCGCGTCCCAACATTTCAATGGCTAAACGCAGAGCTCAAAACCCACATTGTAGCATCACTATAATTCCAAAACGCGAGGCTCGAAGCCTGCGTCCCAGCATCACTGCAATGCCAAGACGCAGAGCTCAAAGCCCGCGTTTCAACTGCAGAAGAGCACTACGTTTAGTGGTAACTGCTCTCAATATTGGGTCAGTTACTACCCACATAATGAGGAGAGTTAACCTCCATTATGGAGGAAATTTAGGGGACATTTTTACCCCTAAAGCCCTTATAAATAACTCAGTTGCTATTGAGGAGGGGTCAAAATTTTGGCGGCTCGAAGTTGGCTAGAGAGAATCTTGGATCAAATTAGATCAGGCTTTTTAGCTAAGGAGCGCTGAAAAAGAGTTAAACTCTTCTACTAACTTGCTGAGTATAAGTTTTTGCCTAAGCCTCTTTGAGATTCCATTTGGATAGGAGCTATACCACTCTGTTCGTGATCCGAAGAGAAGATTCCCAGAAGAGCTTGACGTTCACCCGGTCAACGGTAAACAAGATTCATTTTCCACCACTACTTTAAACAAATGAGAGATCCAATCACTCTCTCCTCCTTTGTAATCGGATTATTTATCCGTTATAATTTTCTTTACAATCAAATAAAGAAGCTTGCACCCTTTCAATTTTTTCTGAGAAATAAATACCTCAAAAAAAATAAAAAAAGAGAAAAAATAAGGCGTAAGAGTTAGAGTTAAAGAATCGCGAGTTAAAATTTCATGGACAGAAACATATAACTTAGGATAAAATAATAGACTAGATGAGAAATACAATTTGACTCCTTACCTTGATTGATAACAAGTTTTTGAATAAAGATTAAATTTAGAAATGAAAAGTTCAATTTTCCTATAACTTATATGTTGGCCCAAAAGGTTACACTCTCCATTTTTTAGAGTTTTGATGATAACAAAACAAATAAGAGCTATTTGGTACTAATAAGTTTGTTTTAGATAAGTTTCAGGTTAGTACCATATTTTGAGGCCATTGCTTAGCTATTGCAAGAACTTCTAGGTTCATGAAGCAAAGAAGGCGTTTTGCACGTCAAGGAAGGATAGAAGAGAAGGCTCTAGCAAGGCATTGCATGGCTCAAGACTTCAAGATTGCTCAAGATAATTCATTAGATTTGTTTCTAGTTTTATAGTTTTGTTAAAGAATAGTGAATAGGTTGAAGCTCTATCACACACGTTTTTGCGCACATCTTATTTCCAAAAATATTTCCTATGATATGTACAAAATATTTTTGTATACAATCTTCTGGCTACAAACTCATTTTTATGTTTTATATATATCTCTATTCAAAACTACTTTGTTTAATTTTAAATTCCCTTCAAAATTCTGTTTTTGTTTTGGCTTTTGACCTGAGCCGGTCGACCGTCCGGTCGGCCGACCCTGTGTCAGGTCAAGCCGGTCGACCGACCCAGTCGACTGAGGTTCTGGCAGCAGTGCGTATCCGTGTGCACGTTTCACGGTCGACCAGGCGGTCGACCGACACCTGCCTGACTGCAAGATCATTGCTCTCTGTATTTTTCGGTCGACCGGGCGATCGACCGAGAGCCGGCAACGACTCTTATTTTTTGTACTTCGGTCGACCGACCGGTCGACCGGAATAGCCGTTTGAACAGTAACGGCTATAATTTTAAAACTGATTTATTTTGTCTTTTTCTCTCTAATAAGGGTTTAAATGTCATTTACTGATCCTAATACTTCCTATTTAGCCTTAAGTGAGTTTTATCTTTAAACCCTAGCCCTCTACTATAAATAGGGGTGTTTAGGGAGAGATTGTTCACAAGAAAAATTTGCAAAAGTTTCAAAAGTTTAAGGCATTCAAAAGAGCTTTGTTTCTTGATTTTTGTGCTGAAATTCTCTCTCATTTCCTGAAGTGTTTTTTCAAAACTCTCTGATTTCCTTTCTCTTTTCACTTACACTCAAGAGCTTCATTCTTACTCATTATTCTACAAGGATATTGTAAGGGAAGAGAGTTTTGCAAAAGAGAGTTTGTGGTCTTTTGACTACCAAGAGAAAACTTGTACTTGTGATTGTGGAGTTGGGTACTCCGGTGTATTTGTAACATCTTTGTGAAGTTATAGTGGTTAGAAATCCTTCTGGGGAAGGCGGGGACGTAGAGCTGGGTGCTCGAACCTCGGAAAAATTCTCGGTGTTTGCGTTTGGTTTACTTGCTCTTACTTCTTCCTTTACTTTCATTGATCTTATTACTTGCTCTCAATCTTTATTGCAATATTCATTTGTTTTCATTCATCTTGTCAATCATAGTCCCATACAATAAGGTTGCATTGCGCACCTCTAACTCATTTCAAGAGGAATCAGGAGGAAGGAGTTCAGAACCCTTTACGGGGCATTCGACTCTTAATCTTGTTTTGGGCAATTGTTGCATCATATTTTTAAATTGTGCATTGATTAGCATTATCACCTATTCCCCCCCTCTAGGTGATTTTCAATTGGTATCAGAGCTTGGACTCTAGGTTTGGCTTAACATCCTTAGAGAGATCCTTAAAATATTGCTAATCAACATTTGCATTCATCCATCCATTCACTAGTAAACATGGCCGATAACATCAAAACCCCTCCTAAATTTGATAGACTTAATTTCCCTATTTGGAAGGTTAGGATGACTATCTTTTTGCAATCCTTAGGTAGCTTAGTAGCTAAATCCTTGACCAAACCCTATGTAGTACCCTATAGTGATGAAAGCACATGGACCGACTTTACCTTTAGAGAATATGAGGCTAACTCCAAGGCCCAAAATTCCCTTCTAACTGCCTTGAATGAGGACGACCTTACACGGGTAATACATTGCCAATCCGCCTATGAGATTTGGCAAGATTTGTTGGTCACACACGAGGGGACTTCACAAGTTAAGAGAGCTAAGATAGATCTCTTAAGGTCCCAATATGAATCTTTTAAAATGATTGATGATGAAACTATTGATTGCATGATTACAAGGTTTACTAAAATCACCAATGCTCTTTCCTCTTTAGGTGATGATATCTCCAATGACCAAAAGGTGCGAAAAGTGATTCGGGCTCTTCCTTCTTCATGGGAGATAAAGGCCACCACCTTGAAAGAATTGAACGACAAGGATGAAATGGACCTCATTAGTCTCATTGGGAACTTAAAGACCCATGAGATGGAAAAGAAGGCAAGAGAAGAGGCCGCTCCGCTAAAGAAGAAGTCCATAGCCTTCAAATCTTCATCCACTCTTGAGGAAGATGAAGAAGATGAAGAAGAAGATGAGGAGCTCTCCTTTCTTGTGCGAAATGTCAAAAGGATGTACCGAAAGAACAAGCTCAACTTCTGAAGAAAATTTAAAGGTAAAGAGGAGAGAAGAATTATTTGCTACAATTGCCGAAAGCCCGGACATATCATGGCGGATTGCCCAGAGTTCAAGAAGAAGATGACTTCCTCCTTCAAGCCAAAGAAGCCGGTGGAAAAGAAAGCCTACAAAGCCACATGGGATTCGGAAAGCGAATCCGAAGACGAGGTGGACACGGCAAACATGTGTTTCATGGCAAACACACCAAAGGTAACCCCACAACCTTTTGATGAAGATGATGAATTAACTAAAGAAGTTATTGTACATGCTTTTGTTGAACTCTCCGAAACTTATGATAATAAAAAGATTGAGTGTTCAAATTGGTAAAGGAAGTTGCTTTTCTTAAAAATCAACTTGCTATGGTTTCTAAAGAAAAAGATGAAATTTCTTCCAATCTCATTTCTATTCAAGAAGAATTTAGTGCTTACAAGATTTCTTGTAAGGCAAAATTTCCTAAGGTTGATGAAAAAGAAATTTCTTCTTTAAAAACTAAAATGGTTGATTTTAAAAAGGTTTTGAAAGATTGTGCTTTTAACACAAAGAAACTTGAAGAAAAGTTTTCTAAAAAGCACACCTCTCATGCTAAAGATTCTCATATTAAGATTCCCCATGCTCACACTACACACCACACTCATGCTAAATCCACATATGCTCACAAATCTCACACTCACTATGCTTTTAAATATAGTAGAGTGTATAGATGTACTTATTGTAGTAAAAATGGACATTTGGCTAAGTTTTGTTATGACCAAGTTAATAGATCAAATAATCTTGTTTGGGTTCATGGCACTAACTCTTTAGGACCCAAGAAAATTTGGGTACCAAAATCAAGTTCTAAATTATTTGATGTATGATTAGTACTCAATATTGCATATTTTACATCATAATCCCCATGCATATTACAAATAAATATATGAATTTTAATCCTCTTCTCTACATATTTGCAGGTACACATTTAAGAGAGAGATTTTCAAATAATCACTTAATTACCACTAATTAAGTGATTAATCCAAGCTTAAGGATAAAGCCAAATCTAAACCCAAGATCCAGAGAGATTCGCTCAACCAACAGATATTCTAGAATGTCCACGTGCCCAACAACCCCGTAACCACTCAGCAACAGAAATCCGTTGTTGAACGGATTCAGTTACGCCGCGGACGCGCGGCAGGGCGCGGCAATCTAGGGCCGTTAGATCCCCGGATTTTGTGGCAACACCTTATCTCCAGAAGCTTCTCAGTTCTCCTATAAATACTTCATTTGTACCTGCGAGAAAAAACTGATCAGAGAAGAGAGGGAGCTTAGTTCATAGTTTTGTAATTTTGTTAGTTTTTTCTAGGGTTTTAGTTCTCTCTATGATCTTCTTCCTCCCTAGATTTCATTGTAAAAGAGAGTGATTGTGAGAGAGAGAGCTTGTGTAATCAAGAGTGACACTTGAAGCAACAAGGATTGATCCATTCTCCATCCTCTACTTGAGCTTGATTCTAGTTTGTTTTCTTTCACTTTACTTGCTTTGTTAATTTCTAGCAATTTATTCATGCTTTGTTTTCTTTTTGTAATGGCTTGTAGTAGCTAATTCCTTCTCCATGAACTAGCTAACTACTACCTTGCTAACTTCTAACTCATGGGTGATTGCCTTACTTCATCTTGCAATTTGTATGGTTTTCTCTTCTCCGATGGGTTTCTTTTCATTTCTTGGCAAGATCTAGTTGTAATTCTCCATATGATTCATGTGTGCCTCACTTGGAGCCTAGTCTTCGAACTAGTGCCTTGATGGAACATGGAGATGGAAGCACCAATATGCTATTTGATGTATAACTTCACTACTTCCATTAGTAAATGTTGTATGTTCTTCATTTGCATCACTTGAGTGTAGCTCTTTTGATTCCATTAGTGAAAGTCTATTTGTAGGCCTATGACCATCTATGGAGGCTATAAGACAAGTCCAAGAATGTTTCCCCATCATCCATGTGAGAAGGTAATTAGACCACAAGCAAGACACATCCATGCCGATGAATCAACATGAGGCACGCATCACTATCACGGAGTTTAGTAAGTCTTTAGCAAGGTAGTTAAGGTTAGCTAGTCATGGTTTTATTTCAATAAATCTTTTCTAGAGTTTTCTTTTCTTTTAGTGTGAATACAACAAACCTCGATCTTGTTTTGTTTTCTTTTAATTTCACCATGAACATAGCCATCCATTGATTTTCACCATGAACATATCCATACACTCTTTGATTTGTTTTTCTTTTGATTCTTTATTCTTTTGAAACATAGAAGAATTCTCGTTTCCTTTTCTCACGTATATCGTAACGCTTCTACGCTAGCTCTCCCTGAGATCCGACTCGGTATAGCCCTATGCTATAGCGGAGATAAGAAAGGGTACATTGAACATCTTACATACATTTGTGGAGTAAACAAGCACCAAGGTTGATTCTAAACCTTTCTCTTTTACATAATACTCGTGCTATACTTCACACTATACTCTTTCATCTATCAATTTTTGGCGCCGTTGCCGGGGAGAGCGACGGTATTATTTTAAAAGTGAGAAACTAAACGATTCTTCTTCTCTGTTGCAGGTGACAGGAGAAGAAAACAGGAAAATATCTACAGCAGAAACATATAAGTGGACCTGGGACTCTGCTCAAGAAAGCAGAGCCCAGGATCCCTCTGGAGTGCCGCGGATCCACAAGCTTTGCCGTGGAAACGCGGCACAACAGAGTGCACTTCTAACCAAATTTTTGCAGGGGCTTCTGCTCTGCAAGATACTGCTGCCTATATACTTGATTTCCTGTATACTTCACTGTATTCCTGTTAATTAATTCAACAGTAAGAAATTGGTTGATAATTGCTAAAAAATTGTTAGACATCTTGCATTATAGGCACGTGTCTTTCAATTACTTTAAATTTACTGTTGAAGAGTGCGTGGGACAAGGTACGTAATTCATTGCATATAGACTAGGACTCACTCTTTGTTTGATTTATCTTACTTGGAGTGAACCTTATTTGTTTCTATATCGTACACTTGCACAATTAATTCTAAGGGCAATTCCTGTAAATAACATAAGGTGGGGGAGGTCATTACCCTTTCCTTAGCCCGGAAATCATTTTCCCCACGTACTCACAATCCTAAGCTTGTAAATAAAATTTGATAGACGTTGGCCTAGGGACATCCGGACTCACTTAGGAGATTATCCTAAGGGGGAAAAGTGTTGGAATTGACTTCTGTAAAATCGGTGTCTAGGAAAGGGGTTGAGGGCCGAAAGCCCGAAGGTTGCTGGTTACTTAATTAAGGAACGTCTCCGGACGGAAAACCTCCCACCAACTTTACCCTTCCCTGGCTGATTTGCTTATAGTCAAGGTCTACACTAAACCTCCTGTGGACAGTCTATTTAGGAGTCACCTAGGACCAGAAACCCTAGACAAGCTTGGATTGATTTTTTCTTTGTTGTTTGTTAATTCTCTTTTTTCGCTGGTGTGATCGGTGCACGTTGTTTGTGATTGTATATACAATAGTGGTTTTGTGATCCTAATTCTACACTTACACTTACACAACCACTTCACATCATGACCAACAACGTCTCACTTCAAGATCGATTCTATCCGATTCGCACTTCCATTCCTTCATGCATTCTTCTCCCCGAGCCTAATGGAAATCATTTTGAGCTGAAACCACAATTCATTAGTACACTTCCCCATTTCCATGGTCTAGAGTCTGAAGACGCGTACCTCTTTATTCGTGAGTTTGAAGAGGTATGCCAAATGATGAGAATATCCCAACTTTCTGAGGATGCTGTTAGGTTACGGTTCATACCGTTTGCACTTAAAGATTTAGCTAAGAAATGGCTTTATAATCTTCCAGTCAGTTCCATATCTTCATGGGATGATTTTGTTAAGGTCTTTCTTAGGAAATTCTATTCTATCCACAAAACAGCCCTCATGAGAAAAAACATAATGCAATTCAAGCAAGAACAAAATGAACCTTTCTGGAAATATCTTGAGCGTTTCAAAGACCTCTTAGCCCTATGTCCCCATCATGGCATAGAGAAATGGCGTCTATGCCAGATTATCTATGATGGATTAGATTACCAAACAAAAACCCTTTTGGAATCCATGTGCCAAGGGGAATTCCTGAAGAAAGATGAACATCAGGGGTGGGATCTCTTTGAAACCCTAGCTGAGAAAACCATTCAGTGGGAGTCATGCCCTGATAAACCGACTCCCACCACTTCCAGAACTGGTACACAATCCAAAGAATCCTCTCTAGCTTCAGAAACCAAGATCACACAATTAATGAAGAGGATAGAGTTGCTTGAGTCAATAGGGAATTCTGTGGTCAACCAGGTCAACCCATTGCCTTTGATTAGACCAGGTTGCACCAAATGTCAAGACCTTAGCCATGTTGTTGAGGAGTGTCCATTGTATCAGCCCCCATTTCAGGAGAACATGAATGTAGCATTTACCAGGCCCCCATACTCCAATACTTACAATTCAGGATGGCAGAACCATCCAAATTTTCCATGGAGTCAGTCTGGTACTGAGCATCATATGCCACCACTTCCACATCTGTACAATGCTCAGTTTCATTCATCCAGTTTTGATCAAAATTCACTGTATGTTCATCCATCTCAAAGTCCACCACAGTCATATCAGTCATATCAGGACACACCACCATATTATCAGAATCCACCACCATATTACCAATCGCAGTTCCAATCTCCATATCCTCAACATCCACCCCAAAATAATTCTGAAATATCTGAGTTGAAACAAATGATAGAAACCTTAACAAAGAACCAGCAACAGGAGTTGAATGAAATGAAGGTCCAGATCAAGCAATTGGCTGAGAATCAAAAAGGACTGTTCTTAAGCCAGCCATTGCTAAATCCCAAAGTTGAAAATTCAGGACCCAGTCACTGTCATGCCATTCATACCCTGAGATCTGGTAAACAAGTTGACAATAAGGTTTCTAGTCCACAATCTCATCCAGTACCAAAGCAAACTCCTCATGTCCCAATGTCACCAACTTTTGACAACCCATCCTCTAGTACAGAGCCATCCACTTCCAAGGCCAAGGGTGAAGAAAAGGTAGATGAGCATACATACAAGCCTATAGTTCCATATCCAAATAGGCTGAGAAATAACAAGTCAAATGCTCACATGGAGAAAATAAAAGAAACATTCAATAAGGTCCAAATCAATGTCCCTCTTCTTGATGCCATTCAACAAGTGCCATCATATGCCAAATTTTTGAAGGAAATGTGCACCAAGAAGAGGAAGACCCAAGTCCCTAAAAAAGTCTTCCTTGCATCATCCATCAATGAGTTGCTCACTGGTCCAATTCCTGTTAAGTACAAAGACCCAGGGAGCCCCACCATTTCATGCATCATAGGACAGACTACAATAAATAGGGCACTTCTTGATTTGGGGGCCAGTATCAATCTCCTACCTTTCTCTGTGTACCAACAATTAGGGTTAGGTGATCTCCACCCAACCCAAATGACCATTCAATGGGCTGATCGCTCTGTTACTAAACCCAAGGGGGTAATTCAAGATGTCCTGGTCAAAGTTGGAGAATTCTTTTATCCAGTTGACTTTGTTGTCCTTGAAACAAAACCAGTGTCAAATTCCAATCAAAGGGCACAAATTCCTGTCATTCTAGGACGACCATTCCTGGCTACTGCAAATGCAATCATTAATTGCCGGAATGGATCAATGAGGTTGACTTTTGGTAACATGACACATGAACACAATGTCTTCCACACACAGCCTCACAAAACAAAAGATCAAACATTTGAGGTTAATTTCATTAGTAACAATTGTGAGGAGGAAGGTGAAGATCCAAAAGATGAGTCACAACCTTGTGATTCTCTTATCCGAGTACCCTTTAAAAAGGGGAAAGTTGATATCTTCACTTTCAATGAGCCAACTGAGACTGTATTTGAACCTCCAATTGATATATCATTTGAAGACTTGTTTGCTGATGAGATCATGTGCTTAGATGAGTCAACTCGGGGTAAATTAGTTAATTGTCCACTTCCGGATGTTAATGTGAGTTTTGAAGAATTATATGGAGAAGAGCTAAAATTTCTAAACACTGGAAGTGATGAGATTTTAAGTGAAAGTGATGAGAAGGATTTTGTTTGTGAACGATGTGGTGGAGAGAGTATGAATGAACATAACAACAAATTGAAACTGGAATCACCTAGGGTAAGAACAATTCAGACCGTTTCCCAATGGAGTTCAAGAAAGAGAACACATTGGAACGATGGGAAACGGGCCAGAGGGAAGCGACCAAAAACCCAGGTGAGAGTTACATTTGTATATTCCTTGTAAATAATTTTTCCTACCTCTTACCTGTTTCATGCATACATTTACCATAATGCATTGAGGACAATGCATGAAATAAGTGTGGGGGAGGGTTTACTAACATAGGATCATAGGATTTTCAATTTTTTTTTTTTTAGGATTTTCATTTTCTTTTTAGGTTTTTATTTTCTTTTAGATTTTATCTTTCTTTTTAGATTTTCTATTTTCTTTTAGATTTTACTTTTAGAAAAATAAATAAAAAAATAAACAAAAATAAAAACTTTTTGAAATAAAAGACAAAGTTTTGATCTATTTTTAAGAAAATTAAGATGTATCTTAGAGATTAAGAAAGCCTTAATTATGACATCTTAAACATAGTTGAAGTAATAGATCTTGTTTGAAATTATAGGCTAAGTAAGTAAAATTGGTGAGATATTATTATCTGGAATTTTTTGCCTTAGATAATATGCACTTCACACTTACACATTTCTTGGGATGGAAACAAAGACCAAAAATGCCATATATATAAAAAAAAAAAAAGAGAAAAAAAATATATATATATATATAAATAAAACATCACCTATTAAGCTGGAGAATTGTGCCTCAAGAAGCATGATTATTCACGCCTAACGGTGGTAAAGGAAATAAATAATCCCCTTTAGTCTTGTGGCCTTTTCTACTCGAGACCTTAAACCCGAGGGATGTTTTCTCATCTGGTGCCCTAAGACCGTCTGGTTTGGGAGTCATCGGTTAAAGGCTCGCTACAAGGGTAGACTAGAAAGCCTAGACTAAGGGAAGATTAAATAAAAAAGAAAAAAGAAAAAAAAAGAGAAAAAAACATATATATATATAAATAAATAAATGGCTTTATGGTTGAAGTTGAAATCCCGAGAAATTTTCACTTACACGGTGTGCATACTATCTAGATTTTATGAAAGATAAAATATTCAATCCAATTTTGAACTCTTACCTTAATTAAAAACAAGATCTTGCATGGATACTAAGTTTAAGGAAGATTGATTATAGGTGGACTTATGACCTAGGATCACTTATATTTTCGCAAAAATAGTTCGTAAACTTGTCTCTTATTCAAAATGCGTTTTCGAAAATACTAACATTTGTCTTCTTTCTTTATGGATTTTGTGGGTGTAATCCGCTGAAAACCCTCAGGAGACAACACTCCTCCTCTAGGGTAACCTAGAGGTTTAACGGCTTGTTGCACATGCTCAGTGCAATCGCGTCACCTGCGAAAGTGGTGTAATAAACTGGTAGTATAGATTTTCTTTTCTTTGTTTTTGCTCGGGACGAGCAAACGAATAAGTGTGGGGGTGTGATTAGTACTCAATATTGCATATTTTACATCATAATCCCCATGCATATTACAAATAAATATATGAATTTTAATCCTCTTCTCTACATATTTGCAGGTACACATTTAAGAGAGAGATTTTCAAATAATCACTTAATTACCACTAATTAAGTGATTAATCCAAGCTTAAGGATAAAGCCAAATCTAAACCCAAGATCCAGAGAGATTCGCTCAACCAACAGATATTCTAGAATGTCCACGTGCCCAACAACCCCGTAACCACTCAGCAACAGAAATCCGTTGCTGAACGGATTCAGTTACGCCGCGGACGCGCGGCAGGGCGCGGCAATCTAGGGCCGTTAGATCCCCGGATTTTGTGGCAACCACCTTATCTCCAGAAGCTTCTCAGTTCTCCTATAAATACTTCATTTGTACCTGCGAGAAAAAACTGATCAGAGAAGAGAGGGAGCTTAGTTCATAGTTTTGTAATTTTGTTAGTTTTTTCTAGGGTTTTTAGTTCTCTCTATGATCTTCTTCCTCCCTAGATTTCATTGTAAAAGAGAGTGATTGTGAGAGAGAGAGCTTGTGTAATCAAGAGTGACACTTGAAGCAACAAGGATTGATCCATTCTCCATCCTCTACTTGAGCTTGATTCTAGTTTGTTTTCTTTCACTTTACTTGCTTTGTTAATTTCTAGCAATTTATTCATGCTTTGTTTTCTTTTTGTAATGGCTTGTAGTAGCTAATTCCTTCTCCATGAACTAGCTAACTACTACCTTGCTAACTTCTAACTCATGGGTGATTGCCTTACTTCATCTTGCAATTTGTATGGTTTTCTCTTCTCCGATGGGTTTCTTTTCATTTCTTGGCAAGATCTAGTTGTAATTCTCCATATGATTCATGTGTGCCTCACTTGGAGCCTAGTCTTCGAACTAGTGCCTTGATGGAACATGGAGATGGAAGCACCAATATGCTATTTGATGTATAACTTCACTACTTCCATTAGTAAATGTTGTATGTTCTTCATTTGCATCACTTGAGTGTAGCTCTTTTGATTCCATTAGTGAAAGTCTATTTGTAGGCCTATGACCATCTATGGAGGCTATAAGACAAGTCCAAGAATGTTTCCCCATCATCCATGTGAGAAGGTAATTAGACCACAAGCAAGACACATCCATGCCGATGAATCAACATGAGGCACGCATCACTATCACGGAGTTTAGTAAGTCTTTAGCAAGGTAGTTAAGGTTAGCTAGTCATGGTTTTATTTCAATAAATCTTTTCTAGAGTTTTCTTTTCTTTTAGTGTGAATACAACAAACCTCGATCTTGTTTTGTTTTCTTTTAATTTCACCATGAACATAGCCATCCATTGATTTTCACCATGAACATATCCATACACTCTTTGATTTGTTTTTCTTTTGATTCTTTATTCTTTTGAAACATAGAAGAATTCTCGTTTCCTTTTCTCACGTATATCGTAACGCTTCTACGCTAGCTCTCCCTGAGATCCGACTCGGTATAGCCCTATGCTATAGCGGAGATAAGAAAGGGTACATTGAACATCTTACATACATTTGTGGAGTAAACAAGCACCAAGGTTGATTCTAAACCTTTCTCTTTTACATAATACTCGTGCTATACTTCACACTATACTCTTTCATCTATCAATGTAGGTACACACCAAGACTCCAAGACGTAAGGAGCGGTGGTACCTTGATAGTGGTTGTTCAAGACACATGATATGGGACATCAATAACTTTACAACCCTATCAAGGTACATGGAAGGTGGCACCGTCACCTTTGGGGATGACTCCAAGGGAACTATCATCGGTATAGGTAACATTCAAATTGGTGCATCTCCTATTATAGAAAATGTAGCTCTTGTTGATGGTTTGAAGCATAACTTGCTTAGTATTAGTCAACTTTGTGACCGTGGACTTAAAGTTGTTTTTGATGATTCTTCTTGCAAGATTTTTGATGTTAAAATCAATGATTGTATTCTCACCGGTTTTCATGACAATAATGTTTATATCATTGACATGCTTAATTTAGATTGTTCTACTAAATGCTTGAATGCTTTTGATGAAAATTCTTGGCTTTGGCATAGAAGTTAGGACATGCATCTTTTGACCATCTTTATGGGATTAATTCTAAGGAATTGGTGAAGGGTATACCTTGCTTGAAGTTTGAGAAAGACCGCATTTGTGGTGCGTGCCAACTTGGGAAACAAACCAAGTCTTCCTTCAAATCAATCAAGGATATCTGTCAACTAGGCCATTAGAATTAATTCATATGGATCTTTTTAGACCAACTAAAACTAAGAGCTTAAATGGTAGTAGATTTGCATTTGTTTTAGTTGATGATTTTTCGTTTCACTTGGGTTTCTTTTTGGAACACAAAGATTAAACTTTTTCTCATTTCAAAATTTTTCAAAAAAGGGTTGAAAAAGAAAAAGGTTTTTCGATTTTGAGAATAAGGAGTGATAGAGGTGGTGAGTTTGTTAACCAACTCTTCATGACTTATTGTGATGAAATGGGAATCAAGCATGAAATGTCTTGTCCTAGAACTCCACAACAAAATGGAGTTGTAGAAAGGAAAAATAGAACACTTCAAGAGATGGCTAGGACCATGATAAGTGAATATGACCTCCCTCAATATTTATGGGCTGAGGCCGTAAACACCGCATGCTATATTTCAAATTGTATTTATTTATGTAAGAATTCTTCCAAAACATCTTTTGAAATGTATCATTCTAGAAAACCAAATGTTGCATATTTTAAAATTTTTGGATGCAAGTGT
This sequence comes from Agave tequilana, assembly GCA_038442645.1. Classification (NCBI taxonomy): domain Eukaryota; kingdom Viridiplantae; phylum Streptophyta; class Magnoliopsida; order Asparagales; family Asparagaceae; genus Agave; species Agave tequilana. The sequence continues at coordinate 341,118 of JAVJIF010030386.1, forward strand.
TTTGTTTTGAATACTAAAGATAACTTGGGTAAATTTGATGCTAAGGCTTATGAAGCAATCTTTGTTGGATATTCTACTATTAGCAAAGCTTATAGAGTATTCAATAGATCTTCACTTACCATTGAAGAATCCATGGATGTTAAGTTTGAAGAATCTAATGTGGTTGTTGAGAATGTTGTAGAGATTGACCCATTAGGTGAAGACATGGAGAGACTATCCTTGAAGGACTCACCCGCTCAAGAAGAAAAGCAAGAATCCATTGGTGATGTTCTAGAGGATAAAGAGGAAAGCTCTCAACCGCTTCCTAAAGCTTAGAGATATGCTACAAATCATCCCAAGGAGCTCATCTTAGGTGATGCATCTAAAGGGGTAACAACTCGCTCCAAACTCCATGACTTATGTGGTAACTTTGCTTTCATTTCTCATTTTTGAACCCAAAAGCATCCTCGAAGCCGAGGCGGACTCATATTGGTTGCTAGCTATGCAAGAGGAACTCAATCAATTTGAGCGCAACCAAGTTTGGCACCTTGTTCCTAGGCCCCATGATAGACCAATAATTGGTACTAAGTGGATCTTTAGAAACATGATGGATGAGTCCGGTAATGTCATTAGGAATAAAGCTAGGTTAGTGGCCCAAGGTTACACTCAAGTTGAGGGAATTGACTTTGAGGAGACCTTTGCACCCGTAGCACGGCTTGAAGCCATACGGATGACACTAGCTTTTGCATCTTTTAAAAATTTTAAACTTTTTCAAATGGATGTGAAAAGTGCATTTTTGAATGGTTTTATAAATGAAGAAGTTTATGTTGAACAACCTCCCAGTTTTGTTGATCATGTTCATCCTAATTTTATTTTTAAACTTGATAAAGCTTTGTATGGATTGAAACAAGCTCCAAGAGCTTGGTATGAAAAGCTTTCTAGTTTTCTCATTTCAAATGATTTTGTCAAAGGCAAAGTAGACACAACTCTTTTTACTAAGCATGTTGATAATGACATTTTAATTTTGCAAAATTATGTTGATGATATAATTTTTAGATCTTCTAATGAGTTTTTATGCAAGGAGTTTGAAAAGGTTATGCAATGTGAGTTTGAAATGTCTTCCATGGGTGAATTGAATTTCTTTCTTGGACTCCAAATCAAACAATTACAAGATGGGAACTTCATATGTCAAGCCAAGTACGCAAAGGAACTCGTAAAGAAGTTTAGACTTAAAGACTCTAAAGTTTGCAACACTCCCATGGCAACTACAACCAAGCTTGATAAGGATGACCAAGGTAAAAATGTTGATATTAAATTGTATAGGAGCATGATAGGTAGTCTTTTGTATTTGACGGCAAGTAGGCCGGACATAATGTTTAGTGTGTGTCTTTGTACTAGATTTCAATCGTGTCCCAAAGAGTCCCATCTTATTGCGGTAAAACGCATTATTTGTTATATTAAGGGCACAATTGGAATGGGTCTTTGGTATCCGAAAATCGGAGATTTCTCAATGACGAGTTATTCGGATGCCGACTATGAGGGTTGCAGAGTAGATAGAAAGAGTACTAGTGGGACATGTCAATTTCTTAGTAATTGTCTTGTTTCATGGTCCTCTAGGAAACAAAATTCCGTAGCTCTCTCAACCGCCGAGGCGGAGTATGTTGCCGCGGGGGCTTGTTGTGCACAAGTCCTTTGGATGAAACATACTCTCCTTGATTATGATTTGCATTATAACCATATAAAAATATTTTGTGATAATACTAGTACTATACATATGACTAAGAATGCAAATCAACATAGTAAGACCAAGTACATTGAGATTAGATATCACTTTCTAAGAGATCATTTTGAGAAAGGAGATATAGATATTGATTATGTTTCCACGGATTTGCAACTTGCCGATATTTTCACTAAACCACTTGATTTTGCTAGATTTTCTTTCATATGTGGTGAACTTAATGTTTGTGTTATTGAATAAAATTGTTTTCTTAACCCTTTTTGATGTATGACAAAAAGGGGGAGAATGAGTTTATGTATAGAAATATGAGTTCATATGGTTTTGGTTCCATATGAGTTTATATATGTTTTTAGTTTTTGATGTGTAGTTTGGTTTTGGTTCCATATAAGTTTATATATGTTTTTAGTTTTTGATATGTTTTCATGAATTCTTGTAATTTGAGTTTAAGTGTTTTGCAAGTGTTTTATATTTCATGATTTATGGTTTTTGGTTTCATGATGTTTACTTGCAAATTACAAATTACATTGTTTTTCTTTGTTTAATATAGCATAATTTGAGGGGGAGCTTTCTCTTCCCCTATATTTTTGTTCATAGCCTATTTGTTTTGTCATCATCAAAAAGGGGGAGATTGTTGGCCCAAAAGGTTACACTCTCCATTTGTTTAGAGTTTTGATGATAACAAAACAAATAAGAGCTATTTGGTACTAATAAGTTTATTTTAGATAAGTTTTAGCTTAGTACCATATTTGGAGGCCATTGCTTAGCTATTGCAAGAACTTCTAGGTTCATGAAGCAAAGAAGGCGTTTTGCACATCAAGGAAGGATAGAAGAGAAGGCTCTAGCAAGGCATTGCATGGCTCAAGACTTCAAGATTGCTCAAGATAATTCATTAGATTTGTTTCTAGTTTTATAGTTTTGTTAAAGAATAGTGAATAGGTTTGAAGCTCTATCACACACGTTTTTGCGCACATCTTATTTCCAAAAATATTTCCTATGATATGTACAAAATATTTTTGTATACAATCTTCTGGCTACAAACTCATTTTTATGTTTATATATATCTCTATTCAAAACTACTTTGTTTAATTTTAAATTCCCTTCAAAATTCTGTTTTTGTTTTGGCTTTTGACCTGAGCCGGTCGACCGTCCGGTCGGCCGACCCTGTGTCAGGTCAAGCTGGTCGATCGACCCAGTCGACCGAGGTTCTGGCAGCAGTGCGTATCCGTGTGCACGTTTCACGGTCGACCGGGCGGTCGACCGACACCTGCCTGACTGCAAGACCATTGCTCTTTGTATTTTTCGGTCGACCGGGCAGTCGACCGAGAGCCGACAACGGCTCTTATTTTTGTACTTCGGTCGACCGACCGGTCGACCGGAATAGCCGTTTGAACAATAACGGCTATAATTTTAAAACTGATTTATTTTGTCTTTTTCTCTCTAATAAGGGTTTAAATGTCATTTACTGATCCTAATACTTCCTATTTAGCCTTAAGTGAGTTTTATCTTTAAACCCTAGCCCTCTACTATAAATAGGGGTGTTTAGGGAGAGATTGTTCACAAGAAAAATTTGCAAAAGTTTCAAAAGTTTAAGGCATTCAAAAGAGCTTTGTTTCTTGGTTTTTGTGCTGAAATTCTCTCTCATTTTCTGAAGTGTTCTTCAAAACTCTCTGATTTCCTTTCTCTTTTCACTTACACTCAAGAGCTTCATTCCTACTCATTATTCTACAAGGATTATTGTAAGGGAAGAGAGTTTTGCAAAAGAGAGTTTGTGGTCTTTTGACTACTAAGAGAAAACTTGTACTTGTGATTGTGGAGTTGGGTACTCCGGTGTATTTGTAACATCTTTGTGAAGTTATAGTGGTTAGAAATCCTTCTGGGGAAGGCGGGGACGTAGAGCTGGGTGCTCGAACCTCGGAAAAATTCTCGGTGTTTGCGTTTGGTTTACTTGCTCTTACTTCTTGCTTTACTTTCATTGCTCTTATTACTTGCTCTCAATCTTCATTGCAATATTCATTTGTTTTCATTCATCTTGTCAATCATAGTCCCATACAACAAGGTTGCATTGCGCACCTCTAACTCATTTCAAGAGGAATCAGGAGGAAGGAGTTCAGAACCCTTTACGGGGCATTCGGCTCTTAGTCTTGTTTTGGGCGATTGTTGCATCATATTTTTAAATTGTGCATTGATTAGCATTATCACCTATTCACCCCTCCCTCTAGGTGATTTTCATTATAGATTACTTAATTCTTACAATTATACTTCAAACATTTATCTCTTTCAAAATGTGTTTTCAAAACACTAGTACTTTATTTCTCTTTCTTTATAGATTTTGTGGGTGTAATCCACTAAAAACCCTTATGAGAAAAAACTCGTCCTTTAGGAAAAACCTAGAGATTTAACGACTTATTATATATACTCAGTGCAATCGTGTGACCTGCGAAAGTGGTCTAATAATTTTTTAAATTTAGTTTTGATGTTTTGCTCGAGGACGAGCAAAAGATAGGTGCGTGGGTGTGATTACTCATCAATTTTGCATATTTATTGTCACACTCTCATATTTATTTATAATAAAACTCTGCCAATTTATATCCTCTTTTACTTAGTGATGTGCAGACTTTTATAAAATGGAGCAAAGAAGGAAAAGAGTCCAACAAGCCCAAAAAGCCCTATAAATTCAGAGATTTGAGGCAATCATATTTGGAGATTGAAAGAAAAATCCAATAAAATTTGTGATTGAAAATCAATTATTCACTAAGTAAAGAAGCAAGGATATTCTCAGCATATTCAGGGTTTCAATTCAAATTCTGTGAATATACCTTTTGATTACTGGCAAGATAGAGTCACAGAAGGAAACTCCAAAAGTTTACAATTCAATCAAAATTCAGAGTCAAACTGAGCATCTTTCATTATTTTGATCATAACTTTCGTTATTCATATGCAAATCTAATGATTAAAGATGTTCCAGAAAGAAAACTTAAAAAACTATAATACTACAGTTGACTACTGTTTTCATTTCAGTCATTTGATAAGTCATATTCAGCCATCAATATGATAGGTAGCTGCAGCACAACTCAATTAAATTTTCGATCAAGAGAAGAAAATGATATTCTCAGCATATTCACAATTCAACTTCAAAATTCTGATAATATACCTTTTGATGAGTCAACATTTTGAGGACTCCCCAGGTTTCCTTCTATAAATACCCCAGTAAAGGCATGAGTAGAGAGATATCTCAGATTCAGAGCAGAGAGATGTCCCAAATTCAGAGTAGAGATCAAAATTAGTACTTTTAGTTCAATTATTTTCTTTCTTTTATTTTCTATAATTTCTTTGTAAACAAGTTAAAGAAGAGATTTATGAGAGTAAGAGAGAGAAGGTTTGTATTGAAAGTGACATCAATGTAAGTTTTCTCCTTTCTTTTATAGTTTTTCAATTTAATCAAAGTTTACTTTTTGCTTTTATTTTTCTCCTTGATATTTTCCCTCTTGTATATGACTACCATCAATATGCACCATCAAGCATAGAATAATCTTGCCTTTTGTAAGTGCCATTGACAGTTCATGATGATATATTTGCTTTCAGAGTCTTTCTTATTTCATGCTTGCCTTTGAGTTTTGATGATCTTATATGGACGGAATCGGATTTAATCTTAAGGACTATGTTTTGCTCGCCTGCAACTCAAGGTAAACCTTCGCCTATGATCTAGAATAAGTAATCTTCCAAAAGGGGAAGTCCACTTTTATCTTCTTTCTTTCATTTTAAATTTTCTTATAATTTTAGAAACCTTAATTTTCCTTTTCTTAAAACAAAAACAAAAAAACAATAGTTTCCCTTATTTAATTTTACTTCTAACTTAACAAAAAATTCTTTTTATTTTCAAAATAAAGAAGAACACTTAACAAATTTAGTAAATATACTGAAATGCTTCCATTGCATCCCTCCCGTGGATTCGACCCACATAGCCACTGCTACTGCTGATAAATTGCGAAAAGTCAGAGATTCCTTTTACTTTCAAATTACATCATTCTAAAACTCTAGTTTTTTCACAATCAATAACTCCAACCCCGCTTTATATAACATGAGCTAATCGAATAGGCTGGATTAGATTTATCCGACTCAATATGACCCATATCCCTAATCTTATAATTTTCAAAAAAAATTTACTTTTTACAGAGTTAATAGGGTTTCACCTCCCCTGAGTCAAAGTTTCAGCCACCTTGTCCACAATTTTCACAATATTCATTTCCCAATTTTGATTCCTATACTCCATTTTCAGAACTACCAATTTAAGAAAAATCTGAATTAAAGAAAAGTATGGAAGATGTACATGCCATTCTTGAGTCCCAACAAAACAAGCTCAACTCACAATTCTCACAGTATTTTTCATATCATGTTTCATATATTTCTTTCTTGAACAACCCATAGAAGAAAAATCTAAGTTAGAAAAGAGTATAAAAACCTATGCAAGAGATCCAGTAACAATTTCAGAAAATGTTGGACTACGCAGCATAATAATTTCAAGAGTCATACTCAGTCCCACCTCTTCAAAATGACCAACCATTATTCTTGGACACGAGTATAAAACTCTTGCGTGAGTCCGAGCGACAATCTCAAAATATGTTTGACTCATAATCTTTACAATTTTTCCAAAACCAAGATTCATACACTCCATTTCTAGAATAACCATTAGAAGAAAAATCTGAGCAAGGAAAGAGTATAGAAATATTGCATGAGACCTCACAGTAACTTCAAAAATCTTCTACCCAGTCTATCGATAGGTTAGAAGCACAATTGAGCTAATTGGTAAACATTTATAGGAATGAGCAAACTCTCTCTTATCAATCTTTGACCAATCCTTGTATCTCTAACTCTATCGATTGGATCTAAGAATCATGTTGTTTAGGAAACCAAGATTTAATTTCAGCACACCCATTTGAACTTAACCAAACTACATATTTTGAAAATCCCGTTGACAAATTGGCAAGTTATCCCTTTTCCTGAAATTGAACTTGAGCATGAATGTGTCTTGAACCTCAAATTGATAATTCAATTCCACTTCTTGATTCAATGTTGACTCTGGTATATTAACCTCACTTTAAACATTTTCTCAAGTCAACTTTAAATCCTTTGCCATGTAGGGTCTAAAAACAATGGCAACACAAACACTAAAACAAAGATGAATAGCGTTTAAATAAAATACTTGCAAGAAAAGGAAAATGCACAAAATAAATCTCAAAAAATATGCAAACGTAAACACGGGAGATTTTATCCTCGTTCGGTCCTCGTGACCTACGTCCAGTCCCCAAGCAATCCGCTTGAGATTTTTCTTATCCTGATTTTGGTACACCAAAAATCAACTCCTTGTACACCACTTGACAAAATAACCTTTGCCAAATCTATACAACTCTTCTCTACACCAAGAAGACAACAACTTGTACAACTCTTCTCAATACCAAGAAGACACTCTTATACACCTCTTCTTTTTAAATAATTACAAAGTATCCTATAAGCCTTGAAATTTATATGCGATCATGAACAAGATTTCTTATAGGTGGACTCTCAGAATTCTTCACAATTGAATTGGAATTGCGTGAAGAAATGAACGTGGAAACTAGTTTTCTGAAAAATAGAATTTTTCAATAGAGTTTGGACAGAAAACTAATGTTTTGAATTTGTGTATTCATCCTAGAACAACACCCCTATTTATAGGTCAAATCAATATTTAGTTAGAAAAGTTATCAACTCAAATTTGAAAATCAGAACATTAGATAAACACCAGAATATCAATAACTGATTAACAGTCAGAAACTGTCTATAGTCGACTAGTGTATGAAATTGGTCGACTAATAGAATAAGTTTTGCCTAGGTTAGTCGAAGGTATCAAGTCGACTGTATCAAGACTGACACAGAATGATAAGTTTCTGAAAACTAAACTTAGTCGACTAGCAGAGTTTATAAGTCGACTGATAGTTTACAGTCAATAAACAGAGAACAGATGTATATCTGTGGAAAGACTTAGTCGACCATAAAAAGGAGTAAGTCGGCTAGAGGATATATTAGGTGACGAGATTTGAAGATAAGTCAACTAAATGACTATATTGTGTGTGTGATCAATATTTTTAACAATCAATAAAAAATACACAAAATAGTGTAATACCCCGTTCCCGGAATACGTACTTAATTTCGTATTCAGATTTTCGGTCGTATTTTTCGATTTGTTTCCCGTATTTATTCTGTATTATGAATTCCTTATATGATTGTTTTACCTTGGATGTGGATTCGTGGACTCGGAGTCAGCCCTAGTCTGAACCGAAGGCCCGATCATAGTATTTCTTCGATTTAGTCCTTCTGATGTGTAGAATTGACCGATTTCAGTTTCAAATATTATTTTCCAATATATTAGATTTTCTGTGATTTTCTGGATTTTTCTTGAATTAAATTGAATTTCTTCAAAACCGGTGTCGGCCAGTGCCGCTGACCGATTCCTGGATTTTTAATTCTTAAACGGTTTGGAATTTCTAAATGATTCTTTAGACATTATTCCTTAGAATCATATTTTCTACCTACATTCTTTTTCTGAGGATTTTTGGATTTTATGAAAATTCCAACGGAGTCGGTAAATTATTGATTCCAGGATTTTTAGTTTTAAAACTATAAAGTATTTCTTCAAACGGATTTCACTATTGGTCTTTATATATTATTATTGATTTTTGGTAATTATTTCGGGTCGTTCCGAGATACTTGAATTTCGGACGATTCCGGCATTTTCCGAAATGTTTTCCGCATCCACGATTTAAACCCGGGAATCAGCCTTTTCAATATTTTCATCTTTCAAGTCAAAGAGAAATATCTTCTCATTGTAATTTCTTTTCTTTTTCCTTTTCCTTTTTCCTTCCTCCACAACCACAAGCTTTTCTATTTTCCAAAAATCCCACTTCCTCCAAAATTCCAACACCACACACTTCCACCTACTTCCTCCATTAAATGCATCTCTTTTTCTCTCTCTTCCATGGCTTGCCAAGTGTGGCTAGAGGAGACACCTCATCCTCCCTTATTTGTAATTAAGCCCCTCTCTTTTGTTTAATTGCAACTCCTTTACAAAATCTCAAACCTATATAAACTTTCCCTTTACATTTCTATTTTTTCCTTTTCTTTCTTTTCTCCTCTCATTTCTTTCTTCTTCTTCTTCTTCTCCAAGAGAACCGGCCGACCCAACCTCTGGCCAGCCACCTCCGGCCACGTCGCCGGCGAGGACCCCTCCCAACTCCGGCCAAGCTCCACCTCCTCCATCACCAACAACAACAACTCCTCCATCTCCTTCTTCCTCAAGGATCATCACCAACTCTACCTTTCCTCTTCCTCTCCATCATCAATTTGGTGAGTAATCTTCCTCATCTAGACTTGATTTATTCTTAGTATGTTTGTATTTCATATCTTGTACAAATATGTCTTCAAATCCATGATTAATTAGTCATCAAACCAAAACCCTAGAAATCTGTTCTGTTTGCTGTTTTCCCACGATTAGTCGACTCGACCTAGCCATTAGTCGACTAACCCTTTCATTTGAAACTTAACCATTTTCTGGAAACACAGTTTTAGTCGACTTAGCCCAATTATTAGTCGACTATAGACCCTTAGTCGACTGCACCCATGACCCTAGTCGACTAGATTTTCCTGTGACTAAAAACCCCAACTCTCGGCTCCAGTCGACTTATGCCTAGACTATTAGTCGACTTGACCCCCCTAGTCGACAAACTATTCCTCCCTAGTCGACTAACCTATTCCTGAACCAAAACCCCAATTCTCTGTATCTCAGATTTAGTCGACTTAAGTATCTGTTAGTCGACTTGTAGTTCCCTGTTAGTCGACTACCCTTTTTACCTAGTCGACTAACTCTTTCTGAAACAGAATCCCAACTCTCTGGGACCCAGTATTAGTCGACTATACCAGACTGTTAGTCGACTAACCCCTTTATTAGTCGACTACTCATCCTACCCTAGTCGACTAATTCTGTCTGTTTGTTACAGTTATTTACCTTCTCAAACTTGGATCTTATACTTGGTTTATATGTTATATATTATACTTCTTGACTTGTATCTTGACTAACATCATCTTCACTTCTCTCTTTCTCTCTCCTCTTCACTCTACATATATATATCATAGTTTATGGCGTGCCCCGGATTTCGTGGATTTCGGATCTTTCGGCGCTTTGAGGATTTAGGCGAGTAGTCTCGCTCTTCTCTTATCTCTATTTGAGTTTCCAGTTTCGTCGGAACGATAAGTATTTCATTTCCTATTTTCATGTATTTGATTCCATGTCTATATATATCTTTTGATGCTTTTATACCATGCGTGGCCGACCCTTCGTGGTCGTTGACTTCTAGATTTCTGCTATGTTATCATTGCCATGTTATTGCCTCAGACATATCAGTTGCATGCTTACTTTTAACACATGTATATCACCTTACATCTGGCGTGGTATCACCTGACCTCTAGTATGGTATCACCTGACTACCTGTCATGCCACTATTTGGCAAGACCCTATTATTATGACCACGACTTACCACTGACCTAATATCTATCTCTTGACTTGTTTGATTGATTGCTAAATGTCACCATCCTATCATGCTATCACTTTACACCCAGCATGATGTACTTGACTTGTGATTGTCATCTTTACGGGAATCCTGATTTGTTATCCTGTATCATGATCAGTGACTGTATATTGTATTCCTGCTTTACATGCAGTGACCTGACTGTATAGTACTTATGTACTCCAGATTTCCTGATCATGTCATGATTCTATTATTCCCGTAAAGTGATAATTAAACTATTGAATCCTAAAAAGGACCAACTTGTATTGGGTCGGGGGGAATATGCGGATATCGATATGTGTTCGTGTTTACAGTGGCATTAGGTTGTGCACTATATCCGGTCTGACCTGTGGTACTCCAGGGGACCGAGGGGAGAGCTGGCTCCCTTATTACTGTTATGATAGGGCATACATAAGTCCCTCCTGTTTAGCCTAGCGGCTGGCTTCCGTTTCCATGCAACGGAACAATCCTGGACCGTGGTCCCGGGCATGCACGGGACCCACTGTAAACATAGTTCGTTGATACAACCGCTATTTCCAATAACAACCTCGACTTTCTATATATGGAAGTATGTGAGTTGGGATATATACCGAGACACATACCTAGATATATGGTAAGACGAGTAATAATAAAGTGTCATAATAACTGGCTCTTTAAGTTGTAAGTAGAGGTATGTGGAATGGGACGCATACTAAAGCCTGCAACTTAAATGGCTCTGAATCTGTGATATGCATTACTATATTTGCTAGTCTTGGATTTTACTTCGAATTTCCGGTTTTATGAGTATTATCGTATTAACGGCTCATATTCTGCTTTATCCTGGATTTCCTGTTTTATGGATATTATTATATACTTGTTCATATATACTTCCTTTGTGTTCTAACCCTCCTGTCTCCTGTACTTGACACTTGTGCTCCTCCTGGCTCGCCACCTGGCCTTCATATTACTACTCGCCTGGGGAGTTTCACTGACTCCCCTGGATTCTTATGTCCAGGTCATGGAGCCCGGAGCGTATGGATTTCCCCCCGTTACTGCTCAGAGTGGCGCAGCGGTATCGTGGATCTCCAGACGACAGTCCAGAGCCACATCCTTCCAGACCCCCTTTGTGCCTCTCGAGTTTTTCCTTAGCAAACTCGTGAGTGCTCTTTTATACTTTCCATACTTGTACATCCTTGTATACTTGTATGCGAGCTCCCTTTTATACCGTTCATATTATGTATATTCCTTGTACTCTCGCATTTGCGCATATTAGTGATATGATATTCATGTAATATTGTAATCACTCTGGTGATAATTCTGTAATTGTATACATGTGTTGGAATGTATAATGCACCATTTGCTTCCGTACTCTGATTCTTGTCTGTACTGATGCTTAGCGTATATACGTGGGGGCACTTTCTGACCTGCATATATACGTCGCAGTGACGTCCCCGTATCAGCGGGATCGGGGCGTTACAGGATGGTATCAGAGCTTAGGCTCTAAACCTCTTCAGTACGTCCAGAAGGCAAATCAATGGTAAAGAGATTTGCAACTGGAATACATGAGTCTTGGTTATACATTCCAACTACAAGTGCAGAGTTATCTATTTCTTGACTATCTTTCCTTTGATTCCTAGTCCCTTCCTTTGATTCCTAAATCCTTTCCATATCCCTTCCATGTTTTGGTTTTATGAAGCCTTATACTATTTTAAGATATGACTAGACTAGAGAGGTAGTGGCTGGTTCAGAATGAAGCTATTATGTGATCTCTTCGGCAATTCTATGAAGCTTGGTATTCTCCAGATCGATCTTGATCTGGCTATCTTTCAGAGGACAGCAGTCGGATTCTTAATTATCGGTCTTCTTTATTGGTATTTTCGGGGTTTTCTTTATTTCACAGCCACGACATCATCAGTATTATTCAGCATTATTCTAAAGATTTATTACACAGCCACGACATCATCAGCCGGAAATGCAGAGTATGATTATTATTCAGTTGACTTGAGAGCCCTACCTATAGTGCTTCATATCTTAATTAGTATAATTCCACCATTGTCCCCTTTGTATTCAATTTACCCCTTAGCGAAATTGCGAGGACGCAATTTTTGTAAGGTGGGTGGATTGTAATACCCCGTTCCCGGAATACGTACTTAATTTCGTATTCAGATTTTCGGTCGTATTTTTCGATTTGTTTCCCGTATTTATTCTGTATTATGAATTCCTTATATGATTGTTTTACCTTGGATGTGGATTCGTGGACTCGGAGTCAGCCCTAGTCTGAACCGAAGGCCCGATCATAGTATATTCTTCGATTTAGTCCTTCTGATGTGTAGAATTGACCGATTTCAGTTTCAAATATTATTTTCCAATATATTAGATTTTCTGTGATTTTCTGGATTTTTCTTGAATTAAATTGAATTTCTTCAAAACCGGTGTCGGCCAGTGCCGCTGACCGATTCCTGGATTTTTAATTCTTAAACGGTTTGGAATTTCTAAATGATTCTTTAGACATTATTCCTTAGAATCATATTTTCTACCTACATTCTTTTTCTGAGGATTTTTGGATTTTATGAAAATTCCAACGGAGTCGGTAAATTATTGATTCCAGGATTTTTAGTTTTAAAACTATAAAGTATTTCTTCAAACGGATTTCACTATTGGTCTTTATATATTATTATTGATTTTTGATAATTATTTCGGGTCGTTCCGAGATACTTGAATTTCGGACGATTCCGGCATTTTCCGAAATGTTTTCCACATCCACGATTTAAACCCGGGAATCAGCCTTTTCAATATTTTCATCTTTCAAGTCAAAGAGAAATATCTTCTCATTGTAATTTCTTTTCTTTTTCCTTTTCCTTTTTCCTTCCTCCACAACCACAAGCTTTTCTATTTCCAAAAATCCCACTTCCTCCAAAATTCCAACACACACACTTCCACCTACTTCCTCCATTAAATGCATCTCTTTTTCTCTCTCTTCCATGGCTTGCCAAGTGTGGCTAGAGGAGACACCTCATCCTCCCTTATTTGTAATTAAGCCCCTCTCTTTTGTTTAATTGCAACTCCTTTACAAAATCTCAAACCTATATAAACTTTCCCTTTACATTTCTATTTTTTTCCTTTTCTTTCTTTTCTCCTCTCATTTCTTTCTTCTTCTTCTTCTTCTCCAAGAGAACCGGCCGACCCAACCTCCGGCCAGCCACCTCCGGCCACGTCGCCGGCGAGGACCCCTCCCAACTCCGGCCAAGCTCCACCTCCTCCATCACCAACAACAACAACTCCTCCATCTCCTTCTTCCTCAAGGATCATCACCAACTCTACCTTTCCTCTTCCTCTCCATCATCAATTTGGTGAGTAATCTTCCTCATCTAGACTTGATTTATTCTTAGTATGTTTGTATTTTCATATCTTGTACAAATATATCTTCAAATCCATGATTAATTAGTCATCAAACCAAAACCCTAGAAATCTGTTCTGTTTGCTGTTTTCCCACGATTAGTCGACTCGACCTAGCCATTAGTCGACTAACCCTTTCATTTGAAACTTAACCATTTTCTGGAAACACAGTTTTAGTCGACTTAGCCCAATTATTAGTCGACTATAGACCCTTAGTCGACTGCACCCATGACCCTAGTCGACTAGATTTTCCTGTGACTAAAAACCCCAACTCTCGGCTCCAGTCGACTTATGCCTAGACTATTAGTCGACTTGACCCCCCTAGTCGACTAACTATTCCTCCCTAGTCGACTAACCTATTCCTGAACCAAAACCCCAATTCTCTGTATCTCAGATTTAGTCGACTTAAGTATCTGTTAGTCGACTTGTAGTTCCCTGTTAGTCGACTACCCTTTTTACCTAGTCGACTAACCCTTTCTGAAACAGAATCCCAACTCTCTGGGACCCAGTATTAGTCGACTATACCAGACTGTTAGTCGACTAACCCCTTTATTAGTCGACTACTCATCCTACCCTAGTCGACTAATTCTGTCTGTTTGTTACAGTTATTTACCTTCTCAAACTTGGATCTTATACTTGGTTTATATGTTATATATTATACTTCTTGACTTGTATCTTGACTAACATCATCTTCACTTCTCTCTTTCTCTCTCCTCTTCACTCTACATATATATATCATAGTTTATGGCGTGCCCCGGATTTCGTGGATTTCGGATCTTTCGGCGCTTTGAGGATTTAGGCGAGTAGTCTCGCTCTTCTCTTATCTCTATTTGAGTTTCCAGTTTCGTCGGAACGATAAGTATTTCATTTCCTATTTTCATGTATTTGATTCCATGTCTATATATATCTTTTGATGCTTTTATACCATGCGTGGCCGACCCTTCGTGGTCGTTGACTTCTAGATTTCTGCTATGTTATCATTGCCATATTATTGCCTCAGACATATCAGTTGCATGCTTACTTTTAACACATGTATATCACCTTACATCTGGCGTGGTATCACCTGACCTCTAGTATGGTATCACCTGACTACCTGTCATGCCACTATTTGGCAAGACCCTATTATTATGACCACGACTTACCACTGACCTAATATCTATCTCTTGACTTGTTTGATTGATTGCTAAATGTCACCATCCTATCATGCTATCACTTTACACCCAGCATGATGTACTTGACTTGTGATTGTCATCTTTACGGGAATCCTGATTTGTTATCCTGTATCATGATCAGTGACCTGTATATTGTATTCCTGCTTTACATGCAGTGACCTGACTGTATAGTACTTATGTACTCCAGATTTCCTGATCATGTCCTGATTCTATTATTCCCGTAAAGTGATAATTAAACTGAATCCTAAAAAGGACCAACTTGTATTGGGTCGGGGGAAATATGCGGATATCGATATGTGTTCGTGTTTACAGTGGCATTAGGTTGTGCACTATATTCGGTCTGACCTGTGGTACTCCAGGGGACCGAGGGGAGAGCTGGCCCCTATTATGTTATGATAGGGCATACATAAGTCCCTCCTGTTTAGCCTAGCGGCTGGCTTCCGTTTCCATGCAACGGAACAATCTTGGACCGTGGTCCCGGGCATGCACGGGACCCACTGTAAACATAGTTCGTTGATACAACCGCTATTTCCAATAACAACCTCGACTTTCTATATATGAAAGTATGTGAGTTGGGATATATACCGAGACACATACCTAGATATATGGTAAGACGAGTAATAATAAAGTGTCATAATAACTGGCTCTTTAAGTTGTAAGTAGAGGTATGTGGAATGGGACGCATACTAAAGCCTGCAACTTAAATGGCTCTGAATCTGTGATATGCATTACTATATTTGCTAGTCTTGGATTTTACTTCGAATTTCCGTTTTATGAGTATTATCGTATTAACGGCTCATATTCTGCTTTATCCTGGATTTCCTGTTTTATGGATATTATTATATACTTGTTCATATATACTTCCTTTGTGTTCTAACCCTCCTGTCTCCTGTACTTGACACTTGTGCTCCTCCTGGCTCGCCACCTGGCCTTCATATTACTACTCGCCTGGGGAGTTTCACTGACTCCCCTGGATTCTTATGTCCAGTTCATGGAGCCCGGAGCGTATGGATTTCCCCCCGTTACTGCTCAGAGTGGCGCAGCGGCGGTATCGTGGATCTCCAGACGACAGTCCAGAGCCACATCCTTCCAGACCCCCTTTGTGCCTCTCGAGTTTTTCCTTAGCAAACTCGTGAGTGCTCTTTTATACTTTCTATACTTGTACATCCTTGTATACTTGTATGCGAGCTCCCTTTATACCGTTCATATTATGTATATTCCTTGTACTCTCGCATTTGCGCATATAGTGATATGATATTCATGTAATATTGTAATCACTCTGGTGATAATTCTGTAATTGTATACATGTGTTGGAATGTATAATGCACCATTTGCTTCCGTACTCTGATTCTTGTCTGTACTGATGCTTAGCGTATATACGTGGGGGCACTTTCTGACCTGCGTATATACGTCGCAGTGACGTCCCCGTATCAGCGGGATCGGGGCGTTACAAATAGCCAATATTCTTGAGTAGTCTTGAGCACTTAGAACTCAGCATTAAATTTTGAGATAGAGCTCCAATGCATCTGCATCACAATTGTTATCATCAAAATCTAAGTTCTGACATTCTCCCTTTTTTGAAATGACAAGTTTTGTGCACGAAAACTCCCCCTGCGGAGAATATGTTATAAAAAATAATATTCTCCCCCTGCATAGAACAAATTATAAGAAATATAGATAACAAGTTTCTCCCCCTGGAAAAAATATATCATGACACACACACACACACATATGATACATTATATTTTGCATTATCAAGTGTTTGAAATAATTTTCTATCAAGAAATCACTTTTTTATAAGGCTCCTATAAGATAAACATTTTGTATGGTACCAATTATAATAGGTCAAAAATAATTAATATTTAGGAATCCAAACCCAATTTGATTTGGTTTTTATTTGTTAGTATAAACATAATCACAAGAATTACAAACATGATGCATATATGATGCAATATAAGTATTTTTATCCACAATACTTAAATTTTTAGGAATCCATATATATATGTTCCTAATTCTTTTTGGGATACTATCACTATTTCTTTTCGCAAAAGAATTATATGGATTATGATTCTTTTCATAAACATGTGTAGTTTTTCCAACATTATTTTGGAAAACTAAGATCAACATGTATAGATTTTTCAAACTTATTTTTTGAAAATTCAAGACCAAAATGTTTATTTGAAATCTTTGATAAGACAATAAATCATTTAAATTTTCTTTTCCCTTAATAAATTTTTGTTAGATTTTTTAAAATTTGTTCATACTTAATTTTGAAACTTTACATTTCTTTATCTAAAATTGAAATTCTAGAATTTAAAGAAATAGTTTCTCTTTAAGCAAAGCATTCTCTTTTAGGAAATTCTCATTATTCTTTTTCAATGATAATATAACTTTTTCAAAGTCAACTTTTTGAGAATTTAAAGAAGATATTTGAGAAATATAAATTGAATTTTCTTTCTTAAGTCTTTCATTTTTCTTTGTTAAAACTTTATTTTTAACTTTTTCATTCTTAAGATCATCATATAACTCATGAAATGCATCTAATAATTTAGTATATTCTTGTACCTCATCTTCTTCTTGAGCCATAAAATAGACTTGATAGTTTCAGTGGCTTCTTCTTCGTCAGATAAAGATGAATCACTTTTCTCGCAAGA
This sequence comes from Agave tequilana, assembly GCA_038442645.1. Classification (NCBI taxonomy): domain Eukaryota; kingdom Viridiplantae; phylum Streptophyta; class Magnoliopsida; order Asparagales; family Asparagaceae; genus Agave; species Agave tequilana. The sequence continues at coordinate 358,630 of JAVJIF010030386.1, forward strand.
TGCCTGATAATCTTTCTTCTTTTTGAACTTTTTGATATTGAATTTCCTTTTATATTTTAACAGTGGACAATCCTTCTTCATATGACCTGTTTTATTACAATTAAAACGTGTAGGATTAAACTTACCTTACTTCAAGAATTTTCTGAATTTTCTTGAGAACATTGCCATCTCCTCTTCATCAACATCTAAATTGTCTATATCTGAGGATGTATGGAAGGCAAGTCTTCTTTTATTGAGGTTGTTGTTCATCTTTCTTTTGATCTTCAAGTTACACTTCATATGTCATTAAATTACTAATAAGGTTTTCTAATGACATTATTGAAAGATCATTTGCTTCTTCTATTGTAGTAGTTTTCTTCTCCTAATCAGATGTGAGTACACAAGGAATCTTTCTAACATTTTTGACTTGAGTGTATTTCTTTCCAAGGGCTACTAAGGAAATTGTAATGTCGGTGAACCTTGTAATCATTTCTGAAATTGTTTCATTCTCCTTCATTTTGAAGAGTTCAAACTTATGAATAAGAATAGAAATTTTAGATTCTTTAACTTTATTAGTACCTTCATGTGTTATCTGTAAAATCTGCCATATTTGATTTGTAAATCTGGCCATGGACACGCGATTAAATTCTTCTTTGTTCAAGGCATAGAAAAGCGCGTTCATTGCTTTGGCATCCAGATTTACAGACTTCTTTTGTTCTTCACTCCACGCTTTGTAATTGGTGGTTGGCTTAGTGTATAGTGTTTCTACTATGTTCCATAGTTAGATCTTCTTTCTACACTTCTAGTAGTTGTGGTTTGATCCATCAAATAATGGTGGATGTTGTGTAGTTTGTCCTTCCTTGAATTGTGATGAAGAAAACTCCGTTGCCATCCTTGAACACTGTATGCAGCGTATTAAAAGGGTTCTGATACCAAATGTAGGACCTTAAAATAATGGCAACACAAACACTAAAATAAGGATGAATAGCATTTAAATAAAATAATTGCAAGAAAAGGAAGATGCACAGAATAAATCTCAAAAAAATATGCAAATGCAAACATGAGAGATTTTATCCCGGTTTGATCCTCGAGACCAACGTCCAATCCCCAAACAACCCGCTTGAGATTTTTCTTATCCTGATTTGATACACCAAAAATCAACTCCTGGTACACCACTAGACAAAATAACCTTTGTCAAATCTGTACAACTCTTATCTACACCAAGAATATAACTCTTCTCAACACAAAGAAGACACTCTTGTATAACTCTTCTCTTTGAATGATTACAAAGTATCTTATAAGCATTGAAACTTGTATGTGATCGTGAACAAGGTTCCTTATAGGTGGACTCTCAGAATTCTTCACAATTGAATAAGAGTTGATTGAAGAAATGAAAGTGGAAACTAGTTTTCTAAAAAATAGAATTTTTCAACAAAGTTTGGACAGAAAACTAATGTTTTGAATTTGTGTATTCATCCTAGAACAACATCCCTATTTATAGATGAAATCAATGATTAGTCAGAAAAGTTATCAACTCAAATTTGAAAATCAGAATGTTGGATAAATACCAGAATATCAATAACTGATTAATAGTCAGAAACTGTCTATAGTCGACCAGGGTATGAGATTAGTCGACTAATAGAACAAGTTTTACCTGGTTTAGTCGACTAGTCAGGTATCAAGTCGACTATATCAAGACTGACATAGAATGATAAGTTTCTAAAAACTAAACTTAGTTGACTAGCAGAGTTTATAAGTCGACTAATATAGGTTATAGTCAATAAACAGAGAACGGATATATATCTGTGGAAAGACTTAGTCGACTATATAAAGGAGCAAGTCGACTAGAGGATATATTAGTCGACTAGATTTGAGGATAAGTCGACTAAATGACTGTATTGTGTGTGATCAAGGTTTTTAAGAATTGAAAAATAGCCAATATCCTTGAGTAGTATTGAGCACTTAGAACTCAACATTAGCTTTTGAAATAGAGCTCCAATGTATCTACATCACAATTGTTATCATCAAAATCTAAGTTCCAACATATACATCGTGGAATTGAATAACCCATGTTTTACGATTCACATCTGAAAGTTAACAGATAAATAACTTCTAAGAGTCCCATTGACAAATTGGTAAGTTTTCATTTTTATGAAATTGAACTCAAAGAAGAATGTGACCCAATTCTCAAATTTGTTAGTTAGTTCAAATTTCTGAATAAATGTTGAATCCTATTTTGCTACCTGATTTGAGCAATATTTTAGAGTCAATTTTGATTCCCATACCTGTCATTCTTGAACTTGAACCATCAATCTTAGAAAGTCACATTCCGTTGTGGGAAAATGAATATGGATTAGAGTTTCAACTTCTTGATTTGGACCCACTTCCTGAATAAATTTCAACTCCTGAACTTATGCTTGACTTAAGTCAAATTCCTGAGTCGGTATTAGTTCTTGTACTTCCTGAGCACAAATCAATCATTCCATTATTTCACACTCCATTTTGGGACAGAGGTGTTGATAAATATAACTCTAAAATTACTGTAAAAATTTGAAAATTAGATGGGGTAAAATTCTTAATAAAAATCATCCATATATACATCATAATAATGGGTTATATTAGAGAAATCACTGGTGGGTTCCTGCAAACTTCACACAATTTTGATTGGGTCGCATTTTGTGTATCAGAGTACCACCAGAACCACCACCTTGAGCTGAATTCTCCTTCCCTCTCTATTTGTTTCATGTTTACATACATTCACGACGCATTGAGGACCTTGCATGAGGTAAGTATGGGAGAGGGTCTACTAACGTAGAGTTTTTAGATTTTCTTTCTTTTTTACTTTTTTACGATGTTTTTAGAAATCTCCTTTTTATATAGAATTTTCCCTTTTTTAAAAAACTTTTTGAAATAAGAGACAAAGTTTTGATCAATTTTAAGAAAATTAAGACGATCTTAGAAATTAAAGAAGTCTTAAGTATGACATATTAAACCTAGTTAAAATAATGGTCTTATTTAAAATTATAGGTTATGTAAGATAGATTAGAAAGATAATTTGATCTTGAATTTTTTGTTTTAGATAGTATGCACTTCACACTAACATATTTTTGGGATGAAAACGAAGACATAAAAAGCCATAAAAAAATAAATAATAAAAAGAAAAAATTGTATATATGAAAAAAATCACTCCTTAAGCTGGTTAATTTCTCTTTAGGAAGTATGATCAGCCATGCCTAACAGTGGTCAAAAGAAATAAATAATTCTCCTTAGTTTTGTGGCCTTGTTTACTATAGTCCTTAAACCTGATGGATATTTTCTAACCTGGTGCCCTCAAACCATCTGGTCCTGGAGTCTTTAGTTAAAGGCTCATTACCCGAATAAACTAGAAAACCTAAGAAAACTAAGGGAAGAAAAAAGAATATATTTATAAATGGCTTGATGGTTAGAGTTGAAATCTCAAAAATTTCACTATCACAAAGTGCATATTATCTAGGTTTTATGAAGGATAAAATATTCAACCAATTTTAATTTCTTACCTTAATTGAAGATAAGATCTTACATATACTAAATTAAAGGAAGAATAATTTTTGGTGGACTTATGACCCTAGATCGCTAAATTTTTACAAAAATATTTTGAAAACTTTTCTCTATTTCAAAATGCGCTTTCAAAACACTAACTTTTGCTTTCTTTCTTCATAGATTTTGCGAGTGTAATCTGCCGAAAACCCTCAGAAGATAAAACTCCTCCTCTAGAGGAAACCTAGAGGTTCAACGACTTGTTGCACATGCTTAGTGCAATCGTGGCATCTGCGAAAGTGGTGTCATAACATTTGTAGTTTAGTTTTTCATTTTCTGTTTTGCTCGAACAAGTAAAAGATAAGTGTGAGAGTGTGATTATTCTACAATTCTGCATCATCATATCACATTTTTCTACCGAGTTATGAATAAAACATAGCTTCTGAATCATGTTTTGGTCTTAATTGCAGATATACCGAGGGAAGGGCAGAATGTTAAATAAAGGTTGAATATTGCTATTTTATGGATAATTTTGGAGATTTCTTGGAGGCCAAGTATTCTAGAAGAACCTTAAATAGAGCCCACTAGAAGTCCAGAATTGAAGACCAATCTGCTGAAAAATCAGAGAAAATATAAGAAATTTGGGACCAGAAGGAGGAGATATTCACAGTTGGACGAGCCCATGGCCCAAAAACTAGGGCATTTGGCCCTGGTATGGCACGGATCCACAAGGATTCTTGCGGATCCACGGCCCAATAGTGGAGCCACGCATCAATTTTCAACGCGTGACCGTGTCTCGTCTTCTAGAACCTTCATTCGCCTATAAATATGGCAATTTTGGACTAGAATGGGGACAGAGAGCTGTAGACTAAGGTTTTCTCTCATTTTAGTGTAGTGTAGTGTAGATTAATGTAGTTCTTTTTCTCTTTTTTTTGTATTTTCATTTTGTTTTAGATCGTATATTAGGGAAGAGTTGATTCAAAGAGAAGGAAAGAAATTGATGCAATAGATAGTGATAATCTATAAAAGCTTCCTCTTTCTTCAAAGATTTCTTCTCTAACCTCTAACATGACTAGCTAACTTTCTTTTCAGACAATCTAACTACTAACTACTAATCATCTATTCTCTTACTTGATAATTCATATGAATCTAATAGCCTCTACAAGGCCTTGCTCTTACAAGAGCCATTGATGGCTCATGATGATGGATTCTAACATTCTAACTTGCTAACTTGCTAACAAGCTAACTCTCTCTTATTTCATGCATGCTTCTAACAGTTTTGATGATGTAAAATTTGTATTAGCTTTCTTCAATGTAAGTTTGAATGTGAGGAACCATCTAATTTCTCATGCTTTGTATCATCTCTTGAAGAAGCTAAGGATTAGTGATGGCCAAGGATCCATGTGAGGCAACTATTTTGAGGTATCGAAATTAAAGCTTTGTTATCATCAAAACACAAAATAATTTGAACTATTATTGAGGTATAGAAATTAAAGCTTAAACCGAAAATCGTATTTTTTCAAAAACAAACTTTCAAATGAAAAAATTATTTTTCAAACTTTGTACGAATACAAAAATAAGATATTAAAACATATTTGAAAGGTAGAATGTATAAAAATGATCCAATATACATAGAAGATGAAATATACTTATTTTTGACAATAAGCTCAAAATAAGTTTTGATAAATACAAAACTTGAAACCATGAACTAGAAACGTCAAAATAAGTTTTAGACAATTTGAAGCAATAATGTATATGAATGAAATTCAATGCACATAAAAACCATGTAAATTTGTTTTGATGAAGTCTAATTATTAAACCGAAACATGTATTCTTTGAAGTTCAAATCCAAAGCTATATTTTTAAAAACAAAACTTAATCTTGAAAGATATGAAATATTTTATGTGTGTGTGTATATGAGCTTGAGCAATCCACAACAAATCTATTCTTTTTATTTTATCTAAAATAAAAATCTTAAACTTACAAACTAGGACTCAAGTCTTGAAAATCTTCTTCTCCATCTTGACTTGATCCAAACTTGATAAAACAGGCAAGACTCCTCTTTGAGTACTTGATGCGATCTTGAAGCGCGAGCTCTTGAATCTTCGAATCTTTTGTTGAAGCTAAACACGACTAAGATCTTAATTGAATATTTGAAACTTATTAAACACAACATCATTAGTACTATAACTACTTGAGTTAATCATCTTCAAAACTAGAGTGATAGACCGTTGGGCTTACAGATTCCTACACGCCCTTTCTAAAATAACTATTTGAATCTGAGTTAATAAAGAGTATAGAAATCTTTCGTGAGACCTCACAACAATTCCAAAACTCTTTTACCTAGTCTATCGATCGGTTAAAAGTACATCTGAGTCAATTGGTCAACATTTATAGGAATGAGGAAACTCGCTCTTATCAACCTTTGACCAATCTAGATATCTCTAACTCTATCCATCTAGACCATGAAACATGTTGTTTTGGAAACCAAGATCAGTTTTTGCACACCCATTTGAACTTGGCCATCATCAAAATTTTGAAAATCCCATCAACATTTTGGCAAGTTATCCCTTTCCTTAGATTGGACTTGAAAATGAATGTGATCCTGAACCTCAACTTGGTAATTCACTCCACTTCTTGACTCAATATTGACTCGATATCTTTATCAGATTTCAATCTTCTTCTTGAGTCAGTGTTGGATTCTGTGCCCATTCATCATCAAATTGAATCACTAATCTTTCAAAATCAACATATTGAACTTGACCAATTCTATACTTTGAAAATCCCATTGACAAATTGGCAAGTTCTCATTTTTATGAAATTGAGCTCAGACAAGAATGTGACTTCAATCCTCAAATTTGTGACCTAGTTTAAATTTTTTAAGCAATATTAACTCCTATTTTGCTACCCGATTTGAACAACAATTTATAGTCAGTTTTGATTCCCATACCTGTCATTCTTAAACTTGAATCACTAACCTTAGGAAGTCACATTCCATTTGGGGAAATGCATATGGACTAGAGTTTCAACTACTTGATTAGCACCCACTTTCTGAACAAATTTTACTCTAAAACCTTTACTAGATTTTAGTCAATTTCATGAGTTGGTATAAGTTCATATCCTTCCTGAGTCCAAATCAATCATTCCATCATTTTCACACTCCATTCTGGGACAAAGGTGTGATAAAAATGACTCTAAAATTATTTTAAAAATTTTAAATTAGATAGGGTAAAATTCTTAATAAAAATCATCCATGTTCACTGTTGGCCCAAGAGGTTACACTCTCCAATTGTTTTGTGTTTTGATGATGACAAACCAAATAAGAGCTATTAGGTACTAATGAATTTGCTTAAGATAAGTTTCAGGATAAGTACCATGTTTGGAGGGTATTGCTTGCTATTGCAACAACTTCTAGGTCATAAAGTTATGAAGGCATATTGCACATCAAGGAATGATCATAGAAGAAGAAGGCTCTAGCAAGGATAGCATGGCTCATAGACTTGAAGCTGCTCAAGAAGTCTTTAATTATTTTGTTTTTAGATTTATAGTTTGTTAAGGAATAGTGGATAGGTTTTAAGCTCTATCACACACGTTTTTTGCGCACATACTTAATCCAAAATAATTTCTTATAATTTATACAAAAATATTTTGCATACAAGATTTTGCCTACAGATATATATTTATGTTTTATGCTAATCCCTGTTCAAAAGTATTTTTGTCAAAATCAAAATCCCTTTAATTTTCTGTCCAAAAAACCTGGTTTTGTCCTGAGCCAGTCGACCGGACAGTCGACCGAACCTATGTCAGGTTTGGCCGGTCGACCGGCCCAGTCGACTGTAGTTCTGGGTGTACATGTATCAGTGTGCACGTTTTTGCGGTCGACCGCACGGTCGACCGACTGTAACTCAGTCTGCTCTCGGATAGATTGGGTCGACCGGGCGGTCGACCGCTGGCCTGCAACGGTCATAATTTTGAACGTGCGGTCGACCGGCCAGTCGACCGAACTATCCGTTGAACAGTAACGGGCAGTTTTAATGAGCTGTTTTATTTTGTCTTCTTGTGTTAAAATTTGATTTAGGGATATATTTCAAACCTAATATGACTTAATTAACCTTGAGTCTGTATTATCCCTTAACCCTAGCCCTCTCCTATAAATAGGGGTGTTGGGGAGAGATTGGTTACAACAATTTTTGCAAGAAAAATTCAAAAGTTTAAGGCTTTCAAAAGAGATTTGTTTCTTGATTTTTGTGCTGAAATTCTCTCTCATTTTCTGAAGTGGTTTTTGAAATACTCTCTGATTTAATTCTTTCTTCACTTACAACAAGAGCTTCATTCCTACTCATTGTTCTCAAAGGACCTTTGTAAGGGAAGAGACATTTGAAAGAGAGAGTTTGTGGTCTTTTGACTACTCAGAAATTGCTTATAATCGAGATTGTGGAGTTGGGTACTCCGGTGTAATTGTGATTTCTTTGAGATAGTGGAAGTAGCTAGAATCCTTCTGGGGAAGGCGGGGAGTAGAGCTGGGTGCTCGAACCTCGATAACATATCCTTGTGTTTGCGATTGGTTTACATTCTTGCACTCATTACTTGCTTATCATCATTATTGCTATATTTACTTGCTTTCATTCATCTTGTGAATCTTGTGTGGTGATTGTTACATCTTAATTTTTTTAATTTGTCCATTGATTAGCATTATCACCTATTCACCCCCTCTAGGTGATTTTCAATTGGTATCAGAGCTTGGACTCTAGGTTTTGGCTTAACATCCATAGAGAGATCCTTAAAATTTGCTAATCAACACTCTCATTCATACATTCATACACTAGTAAACATGGCCGATAACATTAAAACCCCTCCTAAATTTAATGGATTTAATTTCCCTATTTGGAAGGTTAGGATGACTATATTTTTGTAATCTTTGGGTAGCTTAGTGGCCAAGTCCTTGACCAAACCCTATGTAGCACCCGATGGTGATGAGAGCACTTGGACCGACTTTAACTTTAGAGAATATAAGGCTAACTCCAAGGCCCAAAACTCCCTATTAACCGCCTTGAATGAGGATGACCTTACATGGGTAATTCATTGCCAATCCGCCTATGAGATTTGGCAACACTTATTGGTCACACACGAAGGGACTTCACAAGTCAAGAGAGCTAAGATAGATCTCTTGAGGTCCCAATATGAGTCATTTAAAATGATTGATGATGAGTCTATTGATAGTATGATTACAAGATTTACTAAAATCACTAATGGTCTTTCTTCCTTAGGTGATGACATCTCCAACGATCAAAAGGTGCGGAAAGTGATTCGGGCTCTTCCGTCTTCATGGGAGAAAGGCCACCACCTTAAAAGAATTGAACGACAAGGACGAGATGGACCTCATTAGTCTCATTGGGAACCTAAAGACCCATGAGATGGAGAAGAAGGCAAGAGAAGAGGCCACTACTTCAAAGAAGAAATCCATAGCCTTCAAGACTTCATCCACCAATGATGACGATGAAGAAGACGAAGAAGATGATGAGGAGCTAACTCTACTTGTGCGGAATGTCAAGAGGGTTGTACCGAAGAACAAGCTCAACTTCCGGAAGAAATTTGAAGGCAAAGAGGAGAGAAGGATCATTTGCTACAATTGCCGCAAACCTGGACATATCATGGCGGATTGCCCGGAGTTTAAGAAGAAGATGACTTCCTCCTTCAAGCCAAAGAAGCCGGAGGAAAAGAAAGCTTACAAGGCAACGTGAGATTCGGAAAGCGAGTCCGATGAAGAGGTGGATACGGCGAACATGTGTTTCATGGCAAACACACCTAAGGTAACCCCTCAATCTCATGATGATGAAGATGATGAATTAAGTAAGAAAGTTCTTGTATGCTTTTGTTGAACTTTCCGAAACTTATGATAACAAGAAACTTGAATGCTTAAAATTGCAAAAAGAAGTTGCTTTTCTCAAAAATCAACTTGCTATGATTTCTAAAGAAAAGGATGATATTTCTTCTAATCTTATTTCTATTCAAAATGAGTTTAATGCCTACAAGGTTTCTTGTAAGGGAAAATCTCCTATTGTTGATGAAAAAGAAATTTCTTCTTTTAAATCTAAAATAAATGATTTTGAAAAAGTTTTAAATGATTGTGCTTTAAACACAAAGAAACTTGAGAACATGTTTTCTAAAAAGCACATCTCACATGTTAAGTCTACTCATGCTCACACTACACATGCTAAATCTTTTCATGCTCACAACTCTCATGCTCACAAATCACACACTCATTATGCTTTCAAATATGTAGAGTATATAGATGCACATATTGTGGTAAGAATGGACATTTAGCTAAATTTTGTTATGATCAAGTTAATAGATCAAATAATCTTGTTTGGTTAATGAAACTAACCCCCTAGGACCCAAGAAAATGTGGGTACCAAAATCAAGTCCTAAATTATTTGATGTAGGTACACACCAAGGCTCCAAGACGTAGGGAGTGGTGGTACCTTGATAGTGGTTGTTCAAGACATATGACGTGGGACATCAACAACTTTACAACCCTATCAAGGTACATGGAAGGTGGCTCCGTCACCTTCGGGGATGACTCCAAAGGAACTATCATCGGTATAGGTAACATTCAAATTGGTGCATCTCCTATTATTGAGAATGTTGTTTTAGTAGATGGTTTAAAACATAATTTGCTTAGTATTAGTCAACTTTGTGACCGTGGACTTAAAGTTATTTTTGATGACTCTTCTTGCAAGATTTTTGATGTTAAATCCGATGTTTGTATTCTTACCGGTTTTCGTGACAATAATGTTTATATCATTGACATGCTTAATTTAGATTGTTCTACTAAATGCTTGAATGCTTTTGATGAAAATTCTTGGTTTTGGCATAGAAGATTAGGACATGCATCTTTTGACCATCTTGCTAGAATTAATTCTAAGGATTTAGTAAAGGGTATACCTTACTTGAAGTTTGAGAAAGACCGCATTTGTGGTGCGTGCCAACTTGGGAAACAAACCAAGTCTTCCTTCAAACCAATTAAGGATATCATGACTACTAGGCCCTTAGAACTAATTCATATGGATCTTTTTGGACCAAACACAAACTAAAAGTTTAAATGGTAGTAGATTTGCATTTGTTTTAGTTGATGATTTTTCCCGTTTCACTTGGTTTTTCTTCTTGCAAAGTAAAGATCAAACATTTTCATATTTCAAAATCTTTCGAAAAAGGGTTAAAAAGAAAAAGGTTTTTCGATTTTGAGAATAAGGAGTGATAGAGGTGGTGAGTTTGTTAACCAACTCTTCATGACTTATTGTGATGAAAAGGGAATAAAGTATGAAATGTCTTGTCCTAGGACTCCACAACAAAATGGAGTTGTAGAAAGGAAAAATAGAACACTTCAAGAGATGGTTAGGACAATGATAAGTGAATATGACCTCCCTCAATATTTATGGGCCGAGGCCGTAAACACCGCATGCTATATTTCAAATCGTATTTATGTGTGTAAGAATTCTTCCAAAACATCTTTTGAAATGTATCATTTTAGAAAACCTAATGTTGCATATTTTAAAGTTTTTGGATGCAAGTGTTTTGTTTTAAATACTAAAAGAATTTGGGTAAATTTGATGCTAAGGCTTATGAAGCTATCTTTGTTGGATATTCTTCTACTAGCAAAGCATATAGAGTTTTTAATAGATCTTCACTTACTATTGAAGAAACCATGCATGTTAAGTTTGAAGAATCTAATGTGGTTGTTAAGAATGTTGTAGAGATTGAACCATTAGGTGAAGACATGGAGAGACTATCCTTGAAGGACTCACCCGCTCAAGAAGAAAAGCAAGAATCAATTGGTGATGTTCAAGAGGATAAAGAGGAAAGCTCTCAACCGCTTCCTAAAGCTTGGAGATACGCTACAAATCATCCTAAGGAGCTCATCTTGGGTGATGCATCTAAAGGAGTCACAACACGCTCCAAACTCCATGACCTATGTGGTAACTTTGCTTTCATTTCTCATTTTGAACCCAAAGGCATTCTCGAAGCCGAGACGGACCCATATTGGTTGCTTGCCATGCAAGAGGAACTCAATCAATTTGAGCGCAACCAAGTTTGGCACCTTGTTCCTAAGCCCCACAATAGACCAATAATTGGTACTAAGTGGATCTTTAGAAACAAGATGGATGAGTCCGGAAATGTCATTAGGAATAAAGCTAGGTTAGTGGCCCAAGGTTACACTCAAGTTGAAGGAATTGACTTTGAGGAGACCTTTGCACCCGTAGCACGGCTTCAAGCCATACGGATGACACTAGCTTTTGCATCTTTCAAAAATTTTAACTCTTTCAAATGGATGTGAAAAGTGCATTTTTGAATGGTTTTATTAATGAAGAAGTCTATGTTTCTCAACCTCCCGGTTTGTTGATCATGTTCATCCCGATTTTGTTTTTAAAACTTGATAAAGCTTTATATAGATTGAAACAAGCTCCTAGAGCTTGGTATGAAAGGCTTTCTAGTTTTCTAATTTCAAATGATTTTGTTAAAGGCAAAGTAGACACAACTCTATTTACAAAGCATGTTGATAATGATATATTAATTGTGCAAATTTATGTAGATGATATAATTTTTGGTTCTACTAATGAGCTTTTATGCAAGGATTTTGAAAAGTCATGCAACTTGAATTTGAAATGTCTTCAATGGGTGAGCTCAATTTCTTCCTTGGACTCCAAATCAAGCAATTGCAAAACGGGAAGTTCATAAGTCAAGCCAAGTACGCAAAGGAACTTGTAAAGAAGTTTGGACTTGAAGGCTCAAAGACTTGCAACACTCCCATGGCAACTACAACCAAGCTGATAAAGATGACCAAGGTAAAAATGTTGATATTAAATTATATAGAAGCATGATAGGAAGTCTTTTATATTTAACGGCAAGTAGGCCGGATATCATGTTTAGTGTGTGTCTTTGTGCAAGATTTCAATCGTGTCCTAAAGAGTCCCATCTTATTGCGGTAAAACGCATTATCGTTATATTAAGGGCACTATTGGGATGGGTCTATGGTACCCGAAAACCGGAGATTTCTCAATGACGAGTTATTCGGATGCCGACTATGCGGGTTGTAGAGTAGATAGAAAGAGTACTAGTGGGACATGTCAATTTCTTGGTAATTTGTCTTGTTTCATGGTCCTCTAGGAAGCAAAATTCCGTAGCACTCTCAACCGCTGAGGCGGAGTATGTTGCCGCGGGGGCTTGTTGTGCACAAGTCCTTTGGATGAAACATACTCTCCTTGATTTTGATTTGCATTTTGATCATATAAAAATATTTTGTGATAATACTAGTACTATACACATGACTAAGAATGCAAATCAACATAGTAAGACCAAGCACATTGAGATTAGATATCACTTTCTTAGAGATCATTTTGAGAAAGGAGATATAGATATTGATTATGTTTCCACGGATTTACAACTAGCCGATATTTTCACTAAACCACTTGATTTTGCTAGATTCTCGTTTATTTGTGGAGAACTTAATGTTTGTGTTATTGAATAGACATGTTTTCATAACCCTTTTTGATGTATGACAAAAAGGGGGAGAATAAGTTTACATGGACAAAAATAAATTTATATGGTCTTGGTTCCATATGAGTTTATATGAGTTATATATGTTTTTGTTGTCTTGTTTTGATTTTCATGCGTTTTTGAGAATTCTTGTGTTTTGTTAGTATGTGATTTTCATTATTGTTTCAATTGGTTTCAATTAGTATCAAGAGCATTTTTTTTTGTTTTCAATAAATTCTTGTGTTTTCATATAGCATAATTTGAGGGGGAGTTTTCTCCTCCCCTATATTTTTTGTTTATAACCTATTTGTTTTGTCATCATCAAAAAGGGGGAGATTGTTGGCCCAAGAGGTTACACTCTCCAATTGTTTGTGTTTTGATGATGACAAACCCAATAAGAGCTATTTGGTACTAATGAATTTGCTTAAGATAAGTTAATTTCAGGACAAGTACCATGTTTGGAGGGATTGCTTGCTATTGCAACAACTTCTAGGTTCATAAAGCTACGAAGACATATTGCACATCAAGGAAGGATCATAGAAGAAGAAGGCTCTAGCAAGGATAGCATGGCTCAAAGACTTGAAGATTGCTCAAGAAGTCTTTAATTATTTTTTTTTTAGTTTATAGTTTGTTAAAGAATAGTGGATAGGTTTGAAGCTCTATCACACAGTTTTTGGCACATACCTAATCCAAAATAATTTCTTATAATTTATAAAAAAATATTTTGCATACAAGATTTTGCCTACAGATATATATTTAGTTTATGCTAATCCCTGTTCAAAAGTATTTTTGTCAAAATAAAATCCCTTTTAATTTTCTGTCCAAAACCTGGTTTTTGACCTGAGCCAGTCGACCGGACCTATGTCAGGTTTGGCCGGTCGACCGGCCCAGTCGACTGTAGCTCTGGGTGTACATGTATCTGGTGCACGTTTTTGCGGTCGACCGCACGGTCGACCGACTGTAACTCAGTCTGCTCTCGGATAGATTGGGTCGACCGGGCGGTCGACCGCTGGCCTGCAACGGTCATAATTTTGAACGTACGGTCGACCGGCCAGTCGACCGAACTATCCGTTGAACAGTAACGGGCAGTTTTAATAAGCTGTTTATTTTGTCTTCTGTGTTTAAAATTTGATTTAGGGATATATTTCAAATCTAATATGACTTAATTAACTTTAAGTTTGTATATCCCTAAACCCTAGCCCTCTTCGTATAAATAGGGGGTTAGGGAGAGTTGTTCACAACAATTTTTGCAAGAAAAATTCAAAAGTTTAAGGCTTTCAAAAGAGATTTGTTCTTGATTTTTGTGCTGAAATTCTCTCTCATTTCTGAAGTGGTTTTGAAATACTCTCTGATTTAATTTTCTTTCTTCACATACAACAGAGCTTCATTCCTACTCATTGTCTCTAAGGACCTTTTGTAAGGGAAGAGACATTTGAAAGAGAGAGTTTGTGGTCTTTGACTACTCAGAAATTGCTTGTAATCGAGATTGTGGAGTTGGGTACTCCGGTGTAATTGTGATTTCTTTGAGATAGTGGAAGTTGCTAGAATCCTTCTGGGGAAGGCGGGAGTAGAGCTGGGTGCTCGAACCTCGATAACATATCCTTGTGTTTGCGATTGGTTTACATTCTTGCACTCATTACTTGCTTATCATCATTATTGCTATATTACTTGCTTTCATTCATCTTGTGAATCTTGTGTGGTGATTGTTACATCTTAATTTTTTAATTTGTCCATTGATTAGCATTATCACCTATTCACCCCCCCTAGTGATTTTCAGATACCTCCCCCCAAGCTTTGCCCTTTCCTAGCCGATTAGCTTGTAATCAAGTTCCCGCAACAACCTTCCCCGGAGAATCGACAAGTTAGGAGTCGTCTAGGTCCAGGTACCTTAGACTAAGGCTTGTGGTTGTTTTTCTTTCTTTATTTGTTTTTAGTTCTTTTTCGATGTTTGTTGTCTTCATGTTATTTGTGGTGTGCTGCATGCAAGAGTGGGTGAGAGATCCGTCAACTTCCAGATTAACAAGAAACACTTCTCTACCCTTGTATCCAGAACCGGTGATGGCGTCACTTCAGGATAGATTTTACCTGATCAGAACATCACTTCCATCTTGCATAAAACTTCCTGAAGCAAATGGAATTAACTTCGAGTTAAAGCCCCAATTCATTAACACTCTTCCCAAATTTCATGGTTTAGAATCGGAGGACGCATACTTCTTTGTTAGGGAATTTGAAGAAGTATGCCTCATGATGCGTATACCCCAGCTAGGAGACGATGCCGTTAGGTTACGTTTCATCCCTTTTTTTTAAAGGACCTAGCTAAGAAATGGTTGTACAGCTTGGCAGCAGATTCAGTCACGACCTGGGATGATTTCGTCAAGGCCTTCTTGAAGAAATTCTACCCAATTCACAAAACTGCCCTCATTAGGAAGAACATCATGCAGTTTAAGTAAGACCGAGCGAACCATGTTGGAGATACTTTGAGCGATTCAAAGATCTCCTAGCTCAGTGCCCTCATCATGGCGTGGAGAAATGGCATCAGTGCCAGATTCTCTACGATGGTCTAGATTATCAGACTAAGACCCTGTTAGAAACGATGTGTCAGGGAGGGTTCTTGTAGAAGGATGAGATCAGGGTTAGGATTTATTTGAGGACTTAGCTGAGAAAACCCTGCAATAGGAGCCAGCCTCAGAGAAATCTAGGAATTCACAATCTATAGCTTCAAGAGGAGGGCTCCTATCTCTAGAATCATCAATAGCTGCGAGGCCAAGATTGCTACCCTAATGAGAAGGATAGAGGCTCTGGAAACAAAAGAGCCTGCCAGTGTCTACCAAATCAACCCACCAATTCACAATCCGGGTTGTTCATATTGTCAGGCACCAAACCATGTCTTTGAAGAGTGCTCCATTTTTCATGCCCAGCAAGTGCCACCGGAACACCTGAACGCGGCTTACTCACGGCCGCCTCACAACCCTACTCACAGACCTACAATCCCGGCTGGAGAAATCACCCCAATTTCTCCTGGGCCCAAAATAATCCTCCCAGCCTAATTTTTCCATCAACTTTCACCATCCTACTCCTCCACCAACTTTTCCCAGTCAAGCCCTAGCTTCCTCCTCCTAAGGCTCACCAATGGAAAAGAAAATCTGTAAATTGGAGGAGAGCATAGAGGCTTTCATAAAGTCCCAAACCGCTTTTATGCAAAATCAGGGACAAACTCTGAACAGTCATTCACAGGCCATATCGAGGTTGGAAATACAGATGAGCCAGTTAGCTAGCTCCCTAAGTGAAAGACCTAAGGGTACTTTGCCTAGTCAGCCGCTAGTTAACCCAAAAACCTCCAACTAAGCATATGAAATTCAGGATCCATCGATTAACCAGTGTAATGATTTTCACACACTACGATCTGAAAAGAAGGTAGACAACCAGGTTTACCAACAAAAAAGTCCAGTCCATCCCTATCCCACTCCTGCCTCCACCTCTGCTAGTTCCTACCAATCCACTCCACAAACATCTAACGAGGACAAAGCTGCTGAATAAGTTCATAAGCCTGTAGCACCCTTTCCAATAGGCTTAGGAACAACAATAAAAATATGCACATGGAGAAAATGCTAGAGATGTTCAACCAGGTAAAATTGAATGTGCCACTTCTTGACGCTATCCAACAAGTCCCGGCTTATGCCAAATTTCTTAAGGATATGTGTACAAAGAAGAGAAAGACCAATGTGCCCAAGAAAGTGTTCTTGGCCACTAATATAAGCGAAATTCTGTCTGGTCCCATTCCGGTGAAATATAAGGATCCGGATGTCCCACCATTTCCTGCCCCATAGGACGACTGAAATCAGTAGAGCATTTCTTGACCTGGGAGCAAGTATCAACTTGCTACCTCTCTCAATATACCAGCAACTTGGGTTGGGTGAGCTAAGCCCAACTCGAGTCACCATTCAGCTAGCTGACCGATCTGTGAAGATCCCTAAGGGGGAAATCATAGACGTCCTCATCTGGGTCAGGGATTTCATTTACCCTGTTGACTTCATTGTGCTTGAGACCCAACCTATGTCCAATCTTAGGTCTCAAACTCCCGTCATCTTAGGGCGCCCATTCCTTGCTACAGCCAATGCCATAATCAACTGTAGGAATGGGTGAAAATCACCTAGAGGGGGGGTGAATAGGTGATAATGCTAATCAAAGGGCAATTTAAAAATTTAAAGCTACAACAATCACCAATCAAGAATCACAAGATGAATGCAAGCAATTAAGTATGACAATGAATATGATGAGCAATTAATAAGTGCAAGCAAAGTAGAGTAAGGAGTGTAAGAACAAGAAAAGTAAACCAATCGCAAACACAAGGATATGTTATCGAGGTTCGAGCGCCCAGCTCTACTCCCCGCCTTCCCCAGAAGGATTCCGACCACTTCCACTATCACAAAGATCTCAAATACAATGGAGTACCCAACTCCTACAATCTCAAGTACAAGTAATTTCCTTGGTAGTCAAAAGACCACAAACTCTCTCTTTCAAATATCTCTTCCCTTACAAAGGTCCTTAGAGAATATTGAGTAGGAATGAAGCTTTTGTTGTAAGTGAAGAAAGAAAATTAAATCAGAGAGTAGATTGAAAAACCTTCAGCAAATCAGTGAGAAATTCAGCACAAAAACCAAGAAACAAGTATCTTTTGAAAGCCTTAAACTTTTGAATTTTCTAGCAAAAATTGTTGTAACAAATCTCTCTCCAAACACCCCTATTTATAGGAGAGGGCTAGGGTTTAGGGATAAGATATAATTACTGATGTTTAGGAGGTAATTAACTCAAAATATATCCTTAAACGAATTTTTAAAAATAAAAGACAAAAATAAACAGCTCACTTAAAATCTGCCCGTTACTGTTCAACGGACACATCGGTCGACTGGGCGGTCGACCGGTAGATCAAAAATCCGACCGTATAGGCTAGCGGTCGACCGACCCGGTCGACTGAGAAAACCTGTGAGCAAAAACAATATATCGGTCGACCGCCCCGGTCGACTGGCAGACATGCACACGGATACGTGCATCTGCCAGAACCGCGGTCGACTGGTCCGGTCGACCGGACCAGACTGACACAGACTCGGTCGACTTCCCCGGTCGACCGGATCAGGTCAAAAATCAATTTTAGAAAAGAAAACAAAGAGGATTTTGATTTTAACAAAAATACTTTTGAACAGGGAATAGTATAAAATATAAAGATGTATATGTAGGCAAAAACTTGTAGGCAAAATATTTTTGTATAATTTATAAGAAATTATTTTGGAATGAGCATGTGCACAAAAGCGTGTGTGATAGAGCTTCAAACCTATCCACTATTCTTGAACATACTATAAACTGAAAAACAAATTACATGAAGACTTCTTGAGCTATCTTCAAGTCTTTGAGCCATCCAATGCCTTGCTAGTGCCTTCTCTTCTATGATTCTTCCTTGATGTGCAATTTGCCTTCCTTGCTTTGTGGAACTTAGAAGTTCTTGCAATAGCTAAGCGAATGGTCTCTAAACATGGTACAAAACCTGAAACTCATCTTAACAAACTTGTTAGTACCAAATAGCTCATATTTGGTTTATCATCATCAAAACCAAAAAACAAATGGAGAGTGTAACCTCTTGGGCCAACAATGGGTCCATGCGATTGACTTTTGGAGACATGACGAAGGAAGTCAATGTCTTCAATCTTGGAAGACAACCTAGGGATGTCAATGATCAGACATTTGAGGTCAATTTTATTGAAAACCTGACTAGTGAGCATGAAGAAAGTATGGAGACAGAAACTGAGGTAGAGTTTGATCTGGAGGCTGAGGATTTATTCAGCAGTAGATTGGGCGTCAAACCCAAGTGTACCCCACCCTAGGATTGAAAGCCCAGAGATTGCCTCCAATGAAGCAACACCTTCCCTAGAGCTTAAAGCCTTGCCTGAACATCTCAAGTACGCCTACCTGGGTGGAAAGGATACCTTGCCAGTCATCATAGCATCACACCTGACTGAGCAACAAGAGGACAGCTTAATGTCTATTCTGAAAAGACATAGTGAAGCCATTGGATGGACAATGAAGGACATCAGGGAATAAGTCTAGCCATAGTACAACACAGAATCCATTTAGTCGATGAAACAACCCCTAGGAGGGACCCACAACGCAGGCTTAACCCTCTCATGCAAGAGACAGTTAAGGCTGAAATTCTGAAACTATTAAATAATGGGATAATTTATCCCATTTCTGATAGTCAATGGGTTAGCCCTGTTCATGCGGTCCCAAAGAAGGCTGGCTTTACGGTAGTAGAAAATGAGGAAAAAGAGTTGGTACAAACAAGACTGCCTACCAAGGTTCGTGTTTGTATCGACTACAGGAAGTTGAATGCAGCTACCCGTAAAGACCACGTCCCGCTACCCTTCATCGACCAAATGTTTGAGCGTTTAGCTAGACATGAGTACTACTGCTTCCTAGATGGGTACTCAGGATACAATCAAATCCCCATTGCTGCAGAAGACCAGGAAAAGACGACGTTCGCTTTCCCGTTCGGAACCTTTGCTTATCGGCTCATGCCTTTTGGATTGTGCAATGCTCCCGCAACGTTTCAACGGTGCATGCTTAGTTTGTTCTCTGACATGGTGGAACGTTTTCTTGAGATTTTCATGGATGACTTCTCCATCTACGGAGATTCATTTGATCAGCATTTTCATCACCAGAGTTAGTGCAACTAAGATGCATTGAGAAGAACCTAACTCTAAACTGGAAAAAATGTCACTTTATGGAGAGACAGGGGATTGTCTTGGGCCATGAGATTTCGAGGGCATGCTGGGTTCTACCGACGGTTCATTAAGGATTTTAGCAAAATCGCTAGGCCCTTAACCAACCTGCTCGCTAAGGACGTGCCCTTTGATTTCAACGATGAGTGTTTTAAATCATGGGGGAAGCTTAAGCAAGAACTTATCTCTGCGCCTATCATTTCTGCTCCTAATTGGACCCAGCCATTTGAAATCATGTGTGATGCATCTGATTTTGCTATTGGCGCTGTTCTAGGACAGCGCATCGATAATAGGCAGCACGTGATTTATTACTCGAGTAGGACCTTGAATGATGCCCAACAGAACTATACAACGACTGAGAAGGAATTCTTGGCCGTTGTCTTTGCGTTAGAAAAGTTCCGGCCTTACTTGTTAGGCTCGAAAACGGTGATTTTCACGGATCACTCGGCTCTGAAATACCTCATAACCAAGAAGGAAGCAAAAGCCCGACTGATTCGGTGGATCCTTTTGCTTCAAGAATTTGACTTAGAAATCCTGGATAAAAGAGGTATAGAAAATGTGGTTGCTGATCATCTCTCACGAATTCCGAATGCACCAACCATCCAAGCTCCGATCAACGAGGATTTCCCAGACGAGCACATCCTAGCCATTCTTAAGGATTTCCCAGACGAGCACAATTACCCGCTGACTGGACAAAGCAAGACAAATACGCTTCTTTGCCCAAGTACGGTACTTCTTCTGGGAAGAACCGTATCTTTTTAAGTATTGTCCCGACCAAATAATTAGACGATGCATACCCGAGGAGGAACAGATGAGTGTGCTCAGCTTTTGCCATGACCTTGCATGCGGAGGACACTTCGGTCCCCGCAAGACTGCAGAAAAGGTTCTACAAAGTGGGTTCTACTGGCCTACTTTGTTCAAAGACTCATATCATTTTTACAAGTCATGCGCAAATTGTCAGAAAATTGGGAAGATTTCAAGAAGAGACATGATGCCCCTGAACCCAATCCTTGAAGTTGAAATTTTTGATGTTTGGGGTATTGATTTCATGGGGCCATTTCCCAATTCCTTCGGCAACCAATTAATTTTGGTTGCTGTAGATTATGTCTCTAAGTGGGTAGAAGCTTTGCCAACTAAGACGAATGACAACAAAGTGGTTGTCAAATTTCTCAAAGAGAACATCTTCTCCCGATTTGGCACCCTAGAGCGATAATTAGTGATAATGGATCACATTTCTACAACAGAGTTTTTGAAACTCTGATACGAAAATATTCCATCAATCACAAGTTATCAACTCCGTATCATCCCCAGACAAATGGGCAGGTCGAAGTCACCAACAGACAGATAAAGCTCATTCTGGAAAAGACTGTTGGACAAAACAGAAAGGATTGGTCGGTTAAGCTCAATGATGCATTGTGGGCTTACCGCACTGCTTTTAAGACAGTTATGGGGATGTCTCCTTATAGAATCTTGTTTGAAAAAGCCTGTCATCTGCCAGTAGAGTTAGAACACCAGGCCCTCTGGGCAATTAAGCAACTCAACTTTGATCTGACCAAGGCCGATGTACTTAGGAGACTGCAGATTTCAGAATTAGAGGAGATACGGAATGAAGCCTATGAGAATGTCCGAATCACCAAGAGCAGAACTAAACTTTTCCATGACCAAATCATAACCCAGAAAAACTTTGCAACGGGAGATAGGATTCTGCTGTATAACTCTAGGCTTCATATTTTCGCGGGGAAGCTGAAAACTCGTTGGTCAGCACCGTTCATTGTGCGCACTGTTTTCCCACATGGTATTGTGCTTATTGCAGACCCTAAGAACAACACGGAATTCAAAGTCAATGGGTAAAGACTGAAGCCCTTCTTGACCACTGAGCCTATGACTCCAGATGATAGTGTGCTGACTCTTTTTGCCCTGTCATACACCTAACCACAACAAATAAATAAACAAATAAAAAAAACTTGTTTATATGCTTACCCCTTCTACATTTTTTTTAGCCTATTCGCACTTGGCCGGCCCGAGTCTACGAAGACGGTGACATCATTTCTTCCCCCTATTTATTGCATTCGCATTTCCATATGCATTCATTGAGGACAATGCATTAGATAGGTGTGGGGGGGTGCTAACACTTTTTCTTTTTCCTTTTATTCTTTCTTTCAAAAAAAAACTCTCCAGATTGAAAAGAAATTTCATACTCTTTTTAAAAATACCAGAAGATTGTAGGAATTATGGGAACCTTATTAATGAATCTTTATTTTTGTCTAAGTAAACAAGAAAGAGTGGTTTGATTAAAAAGTTAGGAGGGATAAGGAAAATAACTCATACCGTTTATTTAGCCTTAGTAGAATATGCATAACCTACACACACATGCTTGGGATTTAGAGACACAACTCTGAAAAAACTCTGAAAAAAAAAGAAAAAGCTGGATAATTGTGCCTCAAGAAGCAAGATTACTCACGCTAAAAAAAAAAAAATCCTATATACAATAATAAATCTTGATTTCGTGGCCTACTCCACTTGCATATTTGACCTGAAGGGTGTTTTTCCACCTGGTGCCCTAAGACCATCTGGTTTAGGAGTCATCGGTTTGATATGTGTTACATAAGTGAAGTAGAAAGCCTAATGGAACCAAGAATAATAAGTAAATATTAATAAAATTAAATGATATTCAAAGTTGAGTTGAAAAATCCAAGCACATCACACTTACAAATTATGCATATCTATCTAAAGCAAAATAAAAGAATGAGTTAGAAGTACAAGATCCTTTCTAAATTTAAAAAAAAATCATAGTTTCTTCATTTATGAAGGCTAAAATATAAGAGGACTTATGAGGGTTAAACCTAATTCTTATATCATTCGGTCATTTTTACTTAGATGATTGAAAGGTCTTTTTAATAAATAAAAAATAAAAAAAATCTTTTGAACAACTAATTTCTTCTCTTTACAAATTGGATTTTGTGGGTGCAATCCGCTGAAAACCCTCAGGAGACAACACTCCTCCTCTAGGGGAAACCTAGAGGTTTAAAGGCTTGTTGCACATGCTCAGTGCAATCGCGTCACCTACGAAAGTGGTATAATAATTTTCTTATTTTTGTTTTACTCGGGATGAGCAAAAAGATAAGTGTGGGGGTGCGATTAGTCTCTATTTTTGCATAATTTTCATCACATTCTCATATTTATTTCATGTAAAATTTTGCTAATAAACCTTGCTGGCTTGATCCTAGGTTCATGGTGTGCAAATGAAGAAGAAGACCTAAATCACCATTTAATTGGTGATTAAAAGCCTACCAAGTAGCCATTGACTTTAGGGTGAAGATTTTGTCAGGCCAGGGCATCGAATCACAAATTCAGGAGGTCAGGTGGACAGAAGCCAGACTGGGCGACACATTGCCCAAAGCTGGGCGCGCGCCGCCCAGCCTGGGCCGCGAAAACGCGGCCCTTTGGGCGCGCGCGCTCGCGTTTTGGGCCACGTGCCGTGCACGTGGCCCCCTTTGCCCTGGTGTCTATAAAAACCCCCAGGGGTCTTTAGTTGGAGCAGATCCAGAGTTAGAGCAAGTTGCGTAGCTTTGTTTTTAGTTTGTAGTTGTTGTTGTTGTTCTTCTTCTACTGTTAAGTTTTAGCCATTAGAGTGAAAGAGAGAGAGTATGTAAAGTGTTGTATTTGAAGGATGACAAAATAATACAAGTACTACTTCTCTTCCTTCTTTCCAATTTACTTGTCTTTGCCATTTACTTTTACTTCTTTGTTGTAGTGTAACTTCTTTCTTCTTCACCTTTTTTCTTTTACTTTGTTTTAGTGTAACTTCTTCTCTTTAACTCTTCTTTTCTTTTGTTTTCTTGTAGTGTAACTCCCTCTCTCCACTTCTTTTCCTTTATTGTTTCTTTTACTTTTATGGCTAACTAACTTTTCATTAGCATGGCTAACTAACTACTAACCCACTAATTTCAAACACTTGATTGATAACCCAAATGAGTCAATAGTGTTAAACAAGCCTTGTGCAAACAAGAGCTATGGCATCTTAAGACGAGGGTTTTAACTCTAATTTACCTACAAGTATTTACTTTCTTATACTTCATGCTTAATGAGTTTTGATGATTTATGAGTTGTGCACTTTACTTGTTATTGTAAGTTAGAGACTTTTCCTTTTAACTTCGCCAATACCAATAGTGCACTCGAGTCTTCTATTATTCTCGCCTTCATCGGATCTTGATAAGGGAATGTCCGAGTTTTTGCCGTGTAAGGCTAAGTTTTAGGATTAACTTTCACTCGATTTTCATGTGAATAGTTCCAATGCAAAAGGGTTGTGTTCGCCTATGATCCATCATGAGGCTATCTTCTAAAAGTTAGAAATTAGTGGGAGCACTTAGTAGAAAGTTAGCCATGCATTTTTACAACTAAGAAAAAAATCACTTTTACAAATCACCCAAAACATTTTCCAACAATTCTTCAAACAACTTGTTTTCACTTTTCAATTCTTTATTTGGACACAAAGAACTTTCTTTCTTCTTGAACTTTGAAGCCACATCAAGCTTCCATCGCTCTCCCTCCTTGTGGATACAACCCGTATAGCCACTTCGCTACTACGGAAGAATCGCAAAAGTAGTAACATCAACTCACACTTCCTTCTCTTATTTTAGTACTTGCTTTTTGCCGATCAAATTTTGGCGTCGTTGCCGGGGAGGGAACGGCTTTATTGTTCAATACTAAAGATTGTTCTTTATTTTTGTGTGTAGGAGAAGTACCAAGGAGCTCACTATCACAGGAAGCGAAGGAGGTGGACAAGGACATTGCGCGAGGAGTCATTTGCCCTCGGAAAAAATTCGTATAAAAGCGAGTTTTTCTGATTGAAGTACTTACAAACTCGTTTGCAGGGTTGCCGAAAGCCGCTAAAAAAAATTGCTTTCTAAATTTTTAGTTTTCTTGGATGCTTCACCTATATGCATGTGTAATAAATTCAACAGAAATTCACTTATTGCTTAATTGAAATTTGGATTAGACTTTTGCATTTAGGGCACGTGTCTATTTCAATTCATTTCAATTTCTGTTGAAGAGTGCTGGAGACAAGGTACATTTGCATTCATATAGAATAGGACTAACATTTTGAAGTGATTTACCGCTTTGAGTGTTACCTTCTTGTGAATAAACTGTACACTTGCATAATTGACTTTAAGGGCAAAACCCAAATAAACAAGATAAGGTGGGGATTTCATCACCCTTCCTTAGCCCAAAAATCATCTCCAAGTGCACTCACACTTTCCCAAGCCTTAACTAAAAATCAATAAACGTTGGCCCTAGGGACATCTCGGACTCACTAAGAGATTAACCGAGGTTGAAAATTGTAAGAACTATACTCCTGCAAAATCGGTGTCTAAGGAAAGTAGATTGAGAGGTAAAGCCTCGAAAGCTCCGTGGTTTGGCGTAATTAGGCCCGTGGCTCCGCCCGGATACCTCCCCCGAGCTTTGCCCTTTCCTGGCCGATTAGCTTGTAATCGAGTTCCTGCAAAAACCTTCCCTGGAGAATCGACAAGTTAGGAGTCATCTAGGTCCAGGTACTTTAGACTAAGGCTTGTGGTTGTTTTCTTTCTTTTGTTTGTTTTTAGTTCTTTTTCGATTGTTTGTTGTCTTCATGTTGTTTGTGGTGTGCTGCATGCAAGAGTGGGTGAGAGATCCGTCAACTTCCAGATTAACAAGAAACACTTATCTAACCTTGCATCCAGAACCGGTGATGGCATCACTTCAGGATAGATTTTACCTGATCAGAACTTCACTTCCATCTTGCATAAAACTTCCTGAAGCAAATGAAAATAACTTCGATTTAAAGCCCCAATTCATTAACACTCTTCCCAAATTTCATGGTTTAGAATCGGAGGACGCATACTTCTTTGTTAGGGAATTTGAAGAAGTATACCTCATGATGCGTATACCCCAGCTAGGAGACGATGCCGTTAGGTTACGTTTCATCCCTTTTTCCCTAAAGGACCTAGCTAAGAAATGGTTGTACAGCTTGGCAGCAGATTCAGTCACGACCTGGGATGATTTTGTTAAGGCCTTCTTGAAGAAATTCTACCCAATTCACAAAACTGCCCTCATTAGGAAGAACATCATGCAGTTTAAGAAAGACCCGAGCGAACCATGTTGGAGATACTTTGAGCGATTCAAAGGTCTCCTAGCTCAGTGCTCTCATCATGGCGTGGAGAAATGGCATCAGTATCAGATTCTCTACGATGGTCTAGATTATCAGACTAAGACCCTGTTAGAAACGATGTGTCAGGGAGGGTTCTTGCAGAAGGATGAGAATCAGGGTTGGGATTTATTTGAGGACTTAGCTGAGAAAACCCTACAATGGGAGCCAGCCTCGGAGAAACTTAGGAATTCACAATCTATAGCTTCAAGAGGAGGGCTCCTATCTCTAGAATCATCCATAGCTGCCGAGGCCAAGATTGCTACCCTAATGAGAAGGATAGAGGCTCTGGAAACAAAAGAGCCTGCCAGTGTCAACCAAATCAACCCATCAATTCACAATCCGGGTTGTTCATATTGTCAGGCACCAAACCATGTCTTTGAAGAGTGCCTCGTTTTTCATACCCAGCAAGTGCCACCGGAACACCTGAACGCAGCTTACTCACGGCCGCCTCACAACCCTACTCACAGACCTACAATCCCGGCTGGAGAAATCACCCCAATTTCTCCTGGGCCCAAAACAATCCTCCTAGGCCTAATTTTTCCAACGACTTTCACCATCCTACTCCTCCACCAACTTTTCCCAGTCAAGCCCTAGCTTCCTCCTCCAAAGGCTCACCAATGGAAAAGAAAATCAGTAAATGGAGGAGAGCATAGAGGCTTTCATAAAGTCCCAAACCGCTTTTATGCAAAATTAGGGACAAACTCTGAACAGTCATTCACAGGCCATATCGAGGTTGGAAATACAGATGAGCCAGTTAGCTAGCTCCCTAAGTGAAAGACCTAAGGGTACTTTGCCTAGTCAGCCGCTAGTTAACCCAAAAACCTCCAACCAAGCATATGAAATTCAGGATCCATCGATTAACCAGTGTAATGCTTTTCACACACTACGATCTGGAAAGAAGGTAGACAACCAGGTTTACCAATAGAAAAGTCCAGTCCATCCCGAGCCCACTCCTGCCTCCACCTCTGCTAGTTCCTCCCAATCCACTCCACAAACATCTAACGAGGACAAAGCTGCTGAACAAGTTCATAAGCCTGTAGCACCCTTTCCCAATAGGCTTAGGAACAACAATAAAAATATGCACATGGAGAAAATGCTAGAGATGTTCAACCAGGTAAAATTGAATGTGTCACTTCTTGACGCTATCCAACTAGTCCCGGCTTATGCCAAATTTCTTAAGGATATGTGTACAAAGAAGAGAAAGACCAATGTGCCCAAGAAAGTGTTCTTGGCCACTAATATAAGCGAAATTCTGTCTGGTCCCATTCCGGTGAAATACAAGGATCCCGAATGTCCCATCATTTCCTGCACCATAGGACAGACTGAAATCAGTAGAGCATTTCTTGACCTGGGAGCAAGTATCAGCTACCTCTCTCAGTATACCAGCAACTTGGGTTGGGTGAGCTAAGCCCAACTCGAGTCACCATTCAGCTAGCTGACCGATCTGTGAAGATCCCTAAGGGGGAAATCACAGACGTCCTCAGCCGGGTCGGGGATTTCATTTACCCCGTTGACTTCATTATGCTTGAGACCCAACCTATGTCCAATCTTAGGTCTCAAACTCCCATCATCTTAGGGCGCCCATTTCTTGCTACAGCCAATGCCATAATCAACTGTAGGAACGGGTCTATGCGATTGACTTTTGGAGACATGATGAAGGAAGTCAATGTCTTCAATCTTGGAAGACAACCTAGGGATGTCAATGATCAGACATTTGAGGTCAATTCTATTAAAAACCTGACCAGTGAGCATGAGGAAAGTATGGAGACAGAAACTGAGGTAGAGTTTGATCTGGAGGCTGAGGATTTTAATCTAGACCAGATCGTAGATTCAGCAGTAGATTGGGCGTCAAACCCAAGTGTACCCCACCCTAGGATTGAAAGCCCAGAGATTGCCTCCAATGAAGCAACACCTTCCCTAGAGCTTAAAGCCTTACCTGAACACCTCAAGTACGCCTACCTGGGCGGAAAGGACACCTTACCAGTCATCATAGCATCACACCTGACTGAGCAACAAGAGGACAGCTTAAGGTCTATTCTGAAAAGACATAGGGAAGCCATTGGATGGACAATGAAGGACATCAAGGAAATAAGTCTAGCCATAGTACAACAAAGAATCCATTTAGTCGATGAAGCAACCCCTAGGAGGGATCCACAACGCAGGCTTAACCCTCTCATGCAAGAGGCAGTTAAGGCTGAAATTATGAAACTATTAAATAATGAGATAATTTATCCCATTTCTGATAGTCAATGGGTTAGCCCTGTTCATGCGGTCCCAAAGAAGGCTGGCTTTACGGTAGTAGAAAATGAGAAAAAAGAGTTGGTACAAACAATACTGCCTACCAAGGTTCGTGTTTGTATCGACTACAGGAAGTTGAATGTAGCTACCCGTAAAGACCACTTCCCGCTACCCTTCATCGACCAAATGCTTGAGCGTTTGGCTAGATATGAGTACTACTGCTTCCTAGATGGGTACTCAGGATACAATCAAATCCCCATTGCTGCAGAAGATCAGGAAAAGACGACGTTCACTTGCCTGTTCGGAACCTTTGCTTATCGGCGCATGCCTTTTGGATTGTGCAATGCTCCCGCAACGTTTCAACGATGCATGCTTAGTTTGTTCTCTGACATGGTGGAACGTTTTCTTGAGATTTTCATGGATGACTTCTCCATCTACGGAGATTCATTTGATCAGTGTCTTCATCACCTAGAGTTAGTGCTACAAAGATGCATTGAGAAGAATCTAACTCTAAATTGGGAAAAATGTCACTTTATGGTGAGACAGGGGATTGTCTTGGGCCATGAGATTTCGAGGAGAGGCATAGAAGTAGATAAGGCTAAGGTAAAAGTGATTGCTAAGCTTCCACCACCCAAAAGCATCAAGGATGTTAGATCCTTTCTAGGGCATGCTGGGTTCTACCGACGGTTCATTAAGGATTTTAGCAAAATCGCTAGGCCCTTAACCAACCTGCTCGCTAAGGACGTGTCCTTTGATTTCAACGATGAGTGTTTTAAATCATGGGGAAGCTTAAGCAAGAACTTATCTCTGCGCCTATCATTTCTGGTCCTAATTGGACCCAGCCATTTGAAATCATGTGTGATGCATCTGATTTTGCTATTGGCGCTGTTCTAGGACAGCGCATCGACAATAGGCAGCACGTGATTTATTACTCGAGTAGGACCTTGAATGACGCCCAACAGAACTATACAACGACTGAGAAGGAATTCTTGGCCGTTGTCTTTGCGTTAGAAAAGTTTCGACCTTACTTGTTAGGCTCGAAAACGGTGATTTTTACGGATCACTCGGCTCTGAAATACCTCATGACCAAGAAGGAAGCAAAAGCCCGACTTATTCGGTGGATCCTTTTGCTTCAAGAATTTGACTTAGAAATCCGGGATAAAAGAGGTATAGAAAATGTGGTTGCTGATCATCTCTCACGAATTCTGAATGCACCAACCATCCAAGCTCTGATCAACGAGGATTTCCCAGACGAGCACATCCTAGCCATTCTTAAGGAACCCTGGTATGCTGACATCATTAATTACCTGGCCACGGGACAATCACCCGCTGACTGGACAAAGCAAGACAAATACCGCTTCTTTGCCCAAGTACGGTACTTCTTCTGGTAAGAACCGTATCTTTTTAAGTATTTCCTGACCAAATAATTAGACGATGCATACCCGAGGAGGAACAGAGGAGTGTGCTCAGCTTTTGCCATGACCTTGCATGCGGAGGACACTTCGGTCCCCGCAAGACTGCAGAAAAGGTTCTACAAAGTGGGTTCTACTGGCCCACTTTGTTTAAAGACTCATATCATTTTTGCAAGTCATGCGCAAATTGTCAGAAAATTGGGAAGATTTCAAGAAGAGACATGATGCCCCTGAACCCGATCCTTGAAGTTGAAATTTTTGATGTTTGGGGTATTGATTTCATGGGGCCATTTCCCAATTCCTTCGGCAACCAATTAATTTTGGTTGCTGTAGATTATGTCTCTAAGTGGGTAGAAGCTTTGCCAACTAAGACGAATGACAACAAAGTGGTTGTCAAATTTCTCAAAGAGAACATCTTCTCCCGATTTGGCACCCCTAGAGCGATAATTAGTGATAATGGATCACATTTCTACAACAGAGTTTTTGAAACTCTGATGCGAAAATATTTCATCAATCACTAATTATCAACTCCATATCATCCCCAGACAAATGGGCAAGTCGAAGTCACCAACAGACAGATAAAGCTCATTCTAGAAAAGACTGTCGGACAAAACTGAAAGGATTGGTCGGTTAAGCTCAATGATGCATTGTGGGCTTACCACACTGCTTTTAAGACAGTTATGGGGATGTCTCCGTATAGAATCTTGTTTGGAAAAGCCTGTCATCTGCCAGTAGAGTAAAACACTAGGCCCTCTGGGCAATTAAGCAACTCAACTTTGATCTGACCAAGGCCGGTGAACTTAGGAGACTGCAGATTTCAGAATTAGAGGAGATACGGAATGAAGCCTATGAGAATATCCGAATCACCAAGAACAGAACTAAACTTTTCCATGACCAAATCATAACCAAGAAAAACTTTGCACCGGGAGATAGGGTTCTGCTGTATAACTCTAGGCTTCATATTTTCGCGTGGAAGCTGAAAACTCGTGGGTCAGGACCGTTCATTGTGCGCACTGTTTTCCCACATGGTGCTGTGCTTATTGCAGACCCTAAGAACAACACGGAATTCAAAGTCAATGGGCAAAGACTGAAGCCCTTCTTAACCACTGAGCCTATGACTCTAGATGATAGTGTGCTGACTCTTTTTGCCCCGTCATACACCTAACCACAACAAATAAATAAACAAATAAAAAAAAAACTTGTTTATATGCTTACCCCTTCTACATTTTTTTTAGCCTATTCGCACTTGGCCGGCCCGAGTCCACGAAGACGGTGACATCATTTCTTCCCCCTATTTATTGCATTCGCATTTCCATATGCATTCATTGAGGACAATGCATTAGATAGGTGTGGGGGAGTGCTAACACTTTTTCTTTTTCCTTTTATTCTTTCTTTCAAAAAAAAATCTCCAGATTGAAAAGAAATTTCATACTCTTTATAAAAATACCAGAAGATTGTAGGAGTTACGGGAACTTTATTAATGAATCTTTATTTCTGTCTAAGTAAACAAGAAAGAGTGGTTTGATTAAAAAGTTAGGAGGGATAAGGAAAATAACTCATACCGTTTATTTAGCCTTAGTAGAATAAGCATAACCTACACACACATGCTTGGGATTTAGACACAACTCTGAAAAAAACTCTGAAAAAAAAAAGAAAAAGAAAAGGCTGGATAATTGTGCCTCAAGAAGCATGATTACTCACGCTAAAAAAAAAAAAAATCCTATGTACAATAATAAATCTTGATTTCGTGGCCTACTCCACTTGCATATTTGACCTGAAAGGTGTTTTTCCACCTGGTGCCCTAAAACCATCTGGTTTAGGAGTCATCGGTTTGATATGTGTTACATAAGTGAAGTAGAAAGCCTAATGGAACCAAGAATAATAAGTAAATATTAATAAAATTAAATGATATTCAAAGTTGAGTTGAAAAATTCCAAGCACATCACACTTACAAATTATGCATATCTATCTAAAGCAAAATAAAAGAATGAGTTAGAAGTACAAGATCTTTTCTAAA
The DNA here is from genome assembly GCA_038442645.1 of Agave tequilana. NCBI lineage: Eukaryota > Viridiplantae > Streptophyta > Magnoliopsida > Asparagales > Asparagaceae > Agave > Agave tequilana. Next base: position 390,283 of record JAVJIF010030386.1, read on the forward strand.
TTTAAAGAAAAACCATAGTTTCTTCATTTATGAAGGCTAAAATATAAGAGGACTTATGAGGGTTAAACCTAATTCTTATATCATTCGGTCATTTTTACTTAGATGATTGAAAGTTCTTTTTAATAAATAAAAAATAAAAAAATCTTTCTAACAACTAATTTCTTCTCTTTACATATTGGATTTTGTGGGTGCAATCCGCTGAAAACCCTCAGGAGACAACACTCCTCCTCTAGGGGAAACCTAGAGGTTTAAAGGCTTGTTGCACATGCTCAGTGCAATCGCGTCACCTGCGAAAGTGGTATAATAATTTTCTTATTTTTGTTTTGCTCGGGACGAGCAAAAAGATAAGTGTGGGGGGTGTGATTAGTCTCTAATTTTGCATAATTTTCATCACATTCTCATATTTATTTCATGTAAAATTTTGCTAATAAACCTTACTGGCTTGATCCTAGGTCCATGGTGTGCACATGAAGAAGAAGACCTAAATCACCATTTAATTGGTGATTAAAAGCCTACCAAGTAGCCATTGACTTTAGGGTGAAGATTTTTTCAGGCCAGGGCATCAAATCACAAATCCAGGAGGTCAGGTGGACAGAAACCAGACTGGGCGACGCATTGTCCAAAGCTGGGCGCGCGCCGCCCAGCCTGGGCCGCAGAAATGCGGCCCTGGCCGCGTTTCCGCGGCCCTTTGGGCGTGCGCGCGCTCGCGTTTTGGGCCACGTGCTGTGCACGTGGCCCCATTTGCCCTGGTGTCTATAAAAACCCCCAGGGGTCTTTAGTTGGAGCAGATCCAGAGTTAGAGCAAGTTGCGTAGCTTTGTTTTTAATTTGTAGTTGTTGTTGTTGTTCTTCTTCTACTTTTAAGTTTTAGCCATTAGAGTGAAAGAGAGAGAGTGTGTAAAGTGTTGTATTTGAAGGATGACAAAATAATACAAGTACTACTTCTCTTCCTTCTTTCCAATTTACTTATCTTTGCCATTTACTTTTACTTCTTTGTTGTAGTGTAACTTCTTTCTTCTTCACCTCTTTTCTTTTACTTTGTTTTAGTGTAACTTCCTCTCTTTAACTTTTCTTTTCTTTTGTTTTCTTGTAGTGTAACTCCCTCTCTCCACTTCTTTTCCTTTGTTGTTTCTTTTATTTTTGTGGCTGACTAACTTTTCAATAGCATGGCTAACTAACTACTAACCCACTAAATTCTAACACTTGATTGATAACCCAAATGAGTCAATAGTGTCAAACAAGCCTTGTGCAAACAAGAGCTATGGCATCTTAAGACGAGGGTTTTAACTCTAATTTACCTACAAGTATTTACTTTCTTATACTTCATGCTTAATGAGTTTTGATGATTTATGAGTTGTGTACTTTACTTGTTATTGTAAGTTAGAGACTTTTCCTTTTAACTTCGCCGATACCAATAGTGCACTCGAGTCTTCCCTTATTCTCGCCTTCTATCGGATCTTGATAAGGGAATGTTCGAGTTTTTGCCGTGTAAGTCTAAGTTTTAGGATGAACTTTCACTCGATTTCCACGTGAATAGTTCCAATGCAAGAGGGGAGTGTTCGCCTATGATCCATCGTGAGGCTATCTTCCAAAAGTTAGAAATTAGTGGGAGCACTTAGTAGAAAGTTAGTCATAAATTTTTACAACTAAGAGAAAAAAATCACTTTTACAAACCACCCAAAACATTTTCCAACAATTCTTCAAACAACTTGTTTTCACTTTTCAATTCTTTATTTGGACACAAAGAACTTTCTTTCTTCTTGAACTTTGAAGCCTCATCAAGCTTCCATCGCTCTCCCTCCTTGTGGATACAACCCGTATAGCCACTTCGCTACTACGGAAGAATCGCAAAAGCAGTAACATCAACCCACACTTTCTTCTCTTATTTTAGTACTTGCTTTTTGTCGATCACGGTCGACCGCCCGGTCGATCGACAGAGCAGTTCAGCTCTGCCAGCGGTCGATCGTGCGGTCGACCGGACTAGGCCAAAAGTCAGATTTTTGAAAGGGCTTTTTGAAGATAAAAATTTTGATAAAAATTCTTTATATGGGTATATACAAAATAGAGTTTTAGGGCTTATAAAGACCACGGTGTGATCATAGATCAACACCAAAAAGATTTGAACTATATTTTGTTAAAAATTCTTTTTCTAAACAAAAACGGTTTTTCCAAAAATCGATTTTTCAAAACTTTGTTTTTCCGAAACTTGGTAAAAAATTTTGTAATAAAATTTTGTTTGTAAGCATGAAGCAATATCAAATGTGTGTATGTGACAATCCCAAAGTTATCAACCTCTATCATCTCAAACGTGATCCACCGAGCTTGACTCCAACCAAGTGCTAGATGTGAACATGACGCTCGAGCTCTTAAATCACCATGTGAAAGCTTCAAAATACCTTTATTGAACCTAATCACCTACTAATATCTTGATCAAATATCTAAAATTAAATATCACAAGATTATTAGTAACTATAACTACATGAGTTAATGATCATCAAAACTGGAGTGAAGGGCCTCTGGGCCAACAATCTCTCTCTTTTTGATGATGACAAAACTCATGGAATTATATATGCAAAGTTAAGCTTCAATGAAGCTCCCCTTAACTCATGCATAATAATAAATAATAAAGATATGTCATGAATGCTCAACATAGATATGCATAAACATGCATAAAACAAGAAAATGAAACAAACATGATCTTTTATACCAATGAAATAAACATGCTTTTATATCAATTTTTAAAATAAACATGTTCTTTTAAAATTATGTTGCTCTTAATACCAACAAAAACTCTTGATACTAATAAAACAATAAAAGATACTTTTGATACCAATACCAGCAAAAAGATGCTTTTGATGCCAATGGTAAAAGATAATAAATTTAAATAACCATGCATATAAACAAACATGTAAACAAACATGCATATATCAAACTCTAAAATATCTCTCCCCCTTTTTGTCAATTCATCAACAAAGGGGTATAAACAATAAAAGGACATAAATAATATTTTTCTCCCTTTTTACATAATCAAAACAATAAAGGTATATATGCTATATACATTCATGAAGAGGAGAGACGTGAAGTTAACTCCCCCTGCATACATAGATTTATATGAAAAGAGATGACTAAATCTTAACCACATAAAGCATAATATGCAATGTATAAAAGGAGATGTGAAGCTCCTACTACACACGTGTGCTACATACCAAAGAAAGGTCAATGACTTTAATATGACATACACTCAACCTGAATATATATATATATATATATATATATATATATATATATATATATATATATATAGAAGATGTTAAGTTTCTCTTGCATATAAGCAATAAATATCAAAATTATACCAATTGAAAGATATATCAATTTAATATGAAGGTATACATCGAAACATCATGATACAAATTTATGATACCAATTGAAAATAAACAAAACATTTTGAAAAAACCAACAAAAATTTTGATATCAATTGAAAGATATAAACATATAAGTAATCTTGATATCAATTGTAAAAATTAGTACCAATTGAAAATATTTTACACTTTTGATACCAATTGAAAAAACATAAACCAATTCTTTTAGTTAAACACTAAAAATATTTTGCAATAGAGATACCAAATAGAGAATAATATCAATTTAAGATTCTTAATACCAATATTGAAAATGAAACATATACCAATTGAAAATAATTTTCATTAGGAGCATAGGAAACCAAATAAAAATTAAGATATCATTTTTCAACATAAAGAGTGAGAGTAAGATACCAAAGGTAAACAAAACTTATTGAAAGGTAAAACATGAATTTTCTCCCCCTTTATGAAATACTAATGAAAGCAACGCATAAACTTGTATAAGATACCAATTGAAAAATAATTGTCATTATGGATTAAATCAAGCTTAGCATAGCAAAATTTGTGCTCAAAGATATAAAGATATAGTAAGCACAATCAAAACACATATATATGAATAAAAATATAAATATCAATCTAAATTGATACTATTTGAAGTTGAAGCATACATATATAGAAACAAATATGAGTATACAAAATAAATATCAATTGTGTTACCAATTGAAAACACAATGAGAATCAAGTTTATAACTCATACTTCCTACCGCCCATTTCATTCACATGTTTAAATAGAGTTTCAATAATGCATACAAGGCATGGTCGCCCAACCAACCGCCCTTCATGGGTAGGGGTTTCTAAAAATAGGATTTGAAAATATAACATGTTTGAAAAATTCTACCAAAAAGAAGTATACGCAACTAATTTTATGATAAAACTTGTAAACTAGTACAAAATCCTTCAAGTAAGGAATAAAACAAGAGAATATCTATGAAACATGAAAATCACATGATCATCAAACACTCAAAGGTCTATAAGCACATATAGTCTCATAAAACAAATCATGAGTAAATAAGAATGATTTGAGTGTACACGTATAATGTGAAATACAAAGTCATGGAAATAGGTAATAAGCTCAATGCGAAATTCCTTTATAAACGAAAACACGAAAATCATTAAAATTTAATTTTCAATAATACAACTTCAAGGCATATGTATGATTTGTACAAACTAGAGTATACATACATATCCAAACATGAACGAGTCCACAAAAATATATGCATGAAGGCAAGTAGCTCAAGGATGTATATGTATAACTATTAGTTTAGACAAAATAGACAAATACATGAAGCTAATTACAAGCATGAAAACATGTACAAAATAGAGAATGTAAGTCAAAATGTATGAATCATCAAAACTAGGCTATACTAGTACATCTAATGAGTACAAATGAGCAATCAAGCACAAACATTTAATAATCTATTTGTGGCTCACTAGTTGTACAAGTATATACACAAGTTTTAATGAAATCTATATCTAAACATGTAATCAAAATATGAAGCATAAAGAAAAACATAAACCAGCATGATCATTAGGTAAATGCACATGTTATTAGAGTTATGATATACACAATAGCTAAGCTATAATGAGAACACAAAACATAGGTCCATATAAGCATGGATGTATCTCAAATACTATGCATGTACGTCATAGGTCTAAATATCATGGCATTTAACATACTAATCATGAAACATCAAAACATGCTAAAAATGAATAATATGAAAGTATGTAAACATAATGGGAGTTAGAGATCGTTACTAAAACTATGAGGGCAAATCTCTAGGTCTCCAAACTAAGGCGGTTCTCCCACCAAACTCCCCTTGAAAGTGATGTATCCAAAATAGATACCATTAAGCTCGGAACGCATCCACCTCAAGGCACCATCACTCTCACGTCAAATGAGAGCCCACACCTACATCAAATAAAATAGGGGTGAATTATGGTACCCATACTCTTTTGAGTCCATGGGGGTTAGCTCCTTTCCTAACCCAAACAAATTTTTTTGTTAAATTTACATCATGTACTCTATCATAACAAAACTTAGCAAGTGGCCCTTTCGTCCACAATGTGTACAAGTGTACACATGAGCATACATACTGTTATAAGTGTGAATGAAGCATGAGTATGCCGTTGTTTGCGTGCATGCTTAATTGGAACTTATTTCTTTCGAAACATGGATTCCAACCGAGTGTGTTTCATGACACATTGGCTCAAAGTGGAGCCCAAACAATCAACACTCTTCTTTAAAATATTTATATTATTTTCAATCGTGGAAGAAGAAGAGGTGCATGCAATATATACACTAGGTGGTGAAGCTATACTAGCATGGCAAACATGTGAGTCAATATCATTTTGCAAAGTAGTATTTTTTTTTGAGAATAAATCTAGCTCTTTTGAAATAGAAGAAATTTTATTTTTTAAAGATTCATTTTCTTTTACAATAAAATCAAGTTTTGAAGACAGAACTTCATTTTTCTTCAAAACAATGTCACAATCATTTCTATTTTTCAAACTTTCATTTTCTTTAAAGCAAGTTCAAGTTGGGATTTCAATGAGTCCCTTTCATTAGAAATCTCTACCTTCTCTTGCAAAGCCAAATCACGTTTTGAAAATAAATCTTTATTTTCTTTATTTAATCCAAAGCTTTTCTTTTTTAAAACTTTATATTTTTCTAGCAATTTTTCACATACAATAGAAAGTTCTTCATTCAAAGCATCGGCATCAATATGATCATCACCGGAAGAACTAACACAATCATCTAGTTTAGATTCCGAATATACCTCAGGGGAGTCATTCCCTTGGACCATGTAGCAACGTTATTCGGATTCTTCTCCACTAGATTCCTTCTCCATTATGCTTGACATTTGTAGCGCGAGAGAGGTCAACGTGTTCAACACTGCAAAGGCGGAATCACAATGAGAAACTAACACAAATATTCTTTGTTAAGCGTGCTTCTAAGTGCCGTTAAGGCTTGTGGTCTCTATATTCTTGCTATTCCTAAGATAGTGTTGGCCCAGAGGCCTTCCACTCTAGTTTTGATGATGATTAACTCATGTAGTTATGTTTACTAATAATCTTGTGATTTTAGTTTCAGATCATTTAGCAAGATATTAGTTGGTGATTGCTTCAACAAGATGAGTTTTAAAGCCTTCACATGGTGATTCCAGAGCCCAAGCATCAAGATCATACCTTGCACTCGTTGGAGTCTCGCTCGTGGATCACGGTTTGGATCGAGTCGACTTGAAGATGAAGATCGTCAAGAAGACTTAGGTATCCCTAGTTTAGTTTGTGCTTTAGATCCATGTGTAAAGACTAGATAGTGTGATATGCTCAAGTTCACAATACACACACGTTTTATGTTTTGGATATTGGTTTTCGGTTTTTAGTTTAACCGATATTTGTTTTCATGAATAGTAGATCAAACAAGTTTAAATGGTTCATGTATATTAGATGTATTCTATATACATGCATGCTTAACTTCCTAGACAAACTTATTTTGACTTAACTATTCATGTGTTTTATGTTTTGTTTTTTTTAACAAAACATTATTTTTTGGAATTAAAGACAAAAACTATGATACGTATATGTTTCATGTATATTGGACCTATGTCCATATGCAACATGCTTTAAAGTGTTAAAGTATCATGTTTTTGTATTTAAATGAGTTTTAGGAAAAATCAGATTTCCTATTGAAAAATCCAAGTTTGGTAAAATACAGTTTTTGTTTTTTGATAGAATTTTTAAGACACAAAAATAATTCAAAATGTTTGATATTAGTGATGAAATTTTTATCACATGTTTATATATCAATGAAAAATGATAAAACTATTTTTATGGATTTTTAGAAGATTTATGGGATTTATTAGAATATTTTTAAAAAGTTTCTCTGACCCAAATTATTGCCTGCCAGGCTCTGGCGGTCAACTGGTACAGTCGACCGGATTTCAGAGTCGGTCGACCGACGTACACGGACCTGTGCACGTTGGCCAGGCACTGGGCTCGGTCGACCGGTCAGTCGACCGGCCAGAGAGCTTTGCTCTCTGTTTTTGGGCGGTCGACCGGACGGTCGACCAGGTTCCTCCAACGGTCATATTTATGACCGTTGGCAGTCGACCGGGCGGTCGACCGCCAGCCGTCACAGGCTGAAAAATTAGCCTAACGGCTAGTTTTGTTTTGGGGCTATAAATACCCCATTACTTTGAGTTTTTGGTTAAGATTTCTAGAGCAAAAATTTCTCCTATCTACAAGTGTTTTTAACAAGTTTTCAAAAGAGTTTTTGTGCCAAAAAGGATTCATCTTATTTGTTTTAGAGTTTTTGGAAAAATCAAAGAAAATAGAAAATTGGGAGATTTGCTTTGTTCTTCATTTCTATCTTTTACCAAGAGTTTTCCCAAGTATTTTTCTTTGAGTTTTTGTTTTCTAAACTCTAGTTTTTTTCACACTTGAGCTTATCTTCTATCCTATTCTATTAGGATCATTATTTGTGGGAAAAAGAGATTATTTGTGGTTGAGATATACCACTTGTTGTAAACCCTTTCTTTGTGGGTGCTCCCTCTTTGGTAGAGGTTGAGGTTGTGGTTTACTCCCTCTTGGTGAGGTGGAGTTTGGTTGTTTGGCTACGGGCCTATCCCTCTTCGGTAGAGGTGGATTGTGTTTGTATTGCCTCGGTGGCATTTGTAAGGTTGAGAGAGGAGTTCGGTACTCCCTTGTTGTACAAATCCTCCTCGGTAGAGGTTCCCTTGGTGGGAGTCCTCGGTGGACAAGATAGTGGATTGGAAATCCTTCTCGGTGAAGGCGGGGACGTAGAGCTCGGTGCTCGAACCTCGAAACACATCTTCTTGTTTGCGTTTGATCAATTGACTCTCAACTCTCTCTCTCATTACTTTGTGTTGTGCATCATTCATAGCATCATACATTATTTGCTTGTGTTGTGCCTAGCATCATTCATATTGCTTGTATCATCTTTATATGCTTGGCTTGTGTTTGTGTGCCTCACTTGTACTTAACCACGAGAGCTTCATATAGCACCTCAACTCTTATTCAGAGGAATCAAGAGGAGTTAATCCAGTGCCCTTCACGGGGAATTCGGCTACACTCGTTGGTTGTACTAAGTGTAGTTGTAGATTAGTTTTAACTTCCGCATTTAGTTTCTAGATTAGCCATATCACCTATTCACCCCCCCTCTAGGTGATTTCAATTGGTATCAGAGCCTCTGCTCCTGATACTTAGGTTTAACAACCTAGGAGTGAGATCTTTGTTTGCTAATCTATCATTTGCATTTGCACATTATTTGTTTGCACTCATGGATAGCCCTCCTATGTTTGACATTTCTAGACTTGATATTTGGAAGGCCAAGATGAGTTGTCATTTAAAAACCCTAGGATGTAAAGTTTACAAAGCCATTACCAAAGAATCCAACTCTCGTGATATAAAGCATATAAAAGCCAATGCAATAGCCCTAGAGGCACTTAGAGCATCACTTCATAAAGATTATTTACATGTGTTTGTAAAACACCTAGAGGGGGGGTGAATAGGTGTTAATGCTAATCTAGAAACTAAATGCGCTAAATGTGAAAGCTTAAAACAATTTTGCAAACACACTTAGTACAACACACAAGTGTAGCCGAATTCCCTGTAAAGGGTTCTGGACTAACTCCTCTTGATTCCCCTAGATATGGGTTGAGGTGCTATATGAAGCTCTTGTGGTTAAGTACAAGTGAGGCACACACAAACAAGCCAAGCATATAAGTATGAACAATATGAAATAATGCAAGGCACAAATGCAAGTAATAAGATATGAATGAATGAATGATGCTTTGCACAATATAAAGAGAGAGAGTTAAGAGACAATGGATCAAACGCAAACACAAAGATATGTTCCGAGGTTCGAGCCCCTAGCTCTACGTCCCCGCCTTCACCGAGAAGGATTTCTAATCCACTATCTTGTCCACCGAGGACTCCCACCGAGGGAACCTTCACCGAGAAGGATTTTTACAACAAGGGAGTACCGAACTCCTCTCTCAAACACCGCCTCACAACCGAGGGGTAGGCCCGTAGCCAAACAACCACAAACACCTCTACCGAAGAGGGTTACAACCAAACTCCACCTCTCACTAGAGGGAGCAAACCACAAGCCTCAACCTCTACCAAAGAGGGAGCAAACCAATCACCCGATCAACCTCTACCAAAGAGGGATACAACAAAAGCAAGGGCGTACAACAAGTGGTTTCTTTCAACCACAAACAATCTCTCTTTCCTCTTTTCCACAAAACAAAGATCCTAAAAGAATAGGATAGATGATAAGCTCAAGTGTGGAAAAACAAGTGTTTTGTTCAAAGAAAATCTCTTGGGAAAATACCAAATTGATATATAAATTAAGAACAAGAAACCAATTCCCAAAAACCTATTTTCTTTGAAAATAAACAAAACACTTAAAACAAATAAGATTGATCTTTTTGGCACTTAAACACTTTTGAATACTTGTTTAAAACACTGGAGATATCAGAAAATTTTGGCACAAAAAATCTTAGTTAAAAACCCTAAAGAGATGGGGTATTTATAGGCCCAAAAGAAAACTAGCCGTTAGGCTGATCTGTCAGCTTGACAGGCTGGCGGTCGACCGGCCGGTCGACCGCCAATGGTCAAAAATATGACCGTTGAAGCCATCCGGTCGACCGCCCGGTCGACCGCCCAGATACAGAGAGCAGAGCTCTCTGGTCCGGTCGACCGGTCGATCGGCCGGCCCACTGTGCTGCCAGACGTGCACAGCTCTGTGCACGTCGGTCGACCGCAGGGTCGACCGGCCCTTGGTACGGTCGACCGTCCGGTCGGCCGTCCTGGCCTGTCAGCCACTGTTCTGGGTCAGAAAACATGTAAAGAATATTTCTAAAAATCTTTTAAGTCTTGTAAAAATCCCCAAAAATAGCTTTATCATTTTGCATTGATACATAAACATGTGATAAAAAGTTTAGCTCAAATATCAAGCATATGAAACTATTTTTGTGTTTTAATATTTTTACCAAAAACCAAAACTTGTATTTTATCAAACTTGTATTTTTCAACACATGAATAGGAAAGTCAAAATAAGTTTGTTTAAAAGATAAGCATGCATGTATAGAATGAAACTACTATACATAAACCAATTAAACTTGTTTTGATCAATCTATTCATGAAAACAATTATCGGTTAAACTAAAACCGAAAAACCATAAAACGTGTGTGTTGTGCACTTGAGCATATCAACTATTCTTATCATTACAAATGGATCTAAACACACTAAACTAAACTAGGATACCTAAGTCTTCTTGATGATCTTCCATCTTCAAGCCGACTCGATCCCAAACGTGATCCACCGAGTGCAAAGGTATGATCTTGATGCTCGGGCACGGGAATCACGAAGTGAAGGCTTCCAAACTCCCCTTTTTGAAGCAATCACCAACTAATATCTTGATTAAATGATCTGAAACTAAAATCACAAGATTATTAGTAAACATAACTACATGAGTTAATCATCATCAAAACTAGAGAGGAAAGCCTTCGGGCCAACAATCTCCCCCTTTTTGATGATGACAAATGGAGTTATATATGCATGGATTAAAGTTAAGCTTCAAAGAAGCTCCCCCTTAACTCATGCATAAACAAATAAACATAATGAATATGCCATGAAGGCTCTTAAATATGAATACATAGATATGCATAAACAATAAAAGGCTCTAGATACACAATGAAATGTTCAAAAACAAAACATGCTCTAGATACCAATTAAAATTAAACTAAATTAAACTTAATATATGCAAAACATAAACATGCATATATAAACTAAATTAAACTCAAAATCTTTCTCCCCCTTTTTGTCAATCATCAACAAAGGGGTAAAAACCAAAACAAAACAAAATCTTCTCCCCTTTTTTTTAATACAAAGAAACAATCATCAATAAAGGGGTAAAAGCAAAACTAAATCAATAAATTTTTCTCCCCCTTTTTGTTCAAAACAACGAATCAATAAAGGGATAATAAAAAAAATATTCTCCCCCTTTTTGACTAAAACAAAAACAAAACTAAACTAGAGGTGACAATCAATTAAGATATCAATTGAAAATATGTCAAAGTAGCATCTTGATACCAATTGAAGGTAAACAAAGATCAATCAACAAATGGTATATGCGATATACATTCATGAAGAGGAAGATGTGAAGCTTCCCTACATAGATACACTACATGAAGGAGGGATGACAAGCCCTAATTCACATAATGTACACTATGCAATGCATAAGAGGAGATATGAAGCTCCCCCTACACACGTGTACCACATAAAGAAGTTGTCAAGCTTTTCAATACAAGATACACTCATCATGAATCTATATGTAGAAGAGATGTTAAGCTCTCCTTGCATATATGCAATACAAATCAAAACTTTTGTATTTATTTTCTAAAACAAAATTTTGAGATACCAATTTTAAAAAAAAACATTTAAACTAAATATCTTGATATCAAAAGAGAGTATTTTTCTTTTTAAGTATATGATATCTAATGAAATGACTATTTTCTATCATAAAGCAAGGGAGTGTAAAGGTAAACCAAATACCAATTAAAATACAAAAACAAATTTTCTCCCCCTTTTATGAAATACCAACTAAACAATGCGTAAGCTTGAAATGGGATACCAATTGAAAAGCAATTGAAAACTAATCAATTGAAACAAAATTGAAGCTCAAGCTTAGCATAAACACAAACATATATATGTATGAAAAATAGATACCAATTGAAATTGATATTCTTAGAATTGAAAGCATACATACATACAAACATATATGAGTATACAAGAAAGGTCAAAATTGATACCAATTGAAAGAATTTCAATGATACCAACTGAAACAACAATAATATCAAATGTATATCTCATATAATCTACCACCCAATCATGTTCAAGTTAAAATGATTTTCACTATAAAGCATACATGAGCATGATCTCCCATTTAACCGCCCGTGGATGGTAGGGGTTTTCAAAATTAGGTTTGAAAAATATAGTTTGTTTGAAAACTCTATCAAAATGAAGAATATCGCAACTAGTTATATGAAAAATTTGTAAACTAGTACGAAATCCTTCAAGCAAGGAATAAAACAAAATTATTTTTCATAAACAAGAAATTCACAAAATAGTCAACACTCATAATCAATTAAGCATAAATATGACTCATGAAAATAAACACATGAGTAAATAATAAATGTGAGTGTACAAATACAATGAGAAGATCATAATCATGAAAGATGAAAATAAGCTCAATATTCCCTGAAATAAGAAAACAAGAAAATCATCAAAACTATTTAATCTTCAAGGTATATGTATGTCCTATACAAACTAAAGTATACATACATATCCAAACACAACGAGTCCACAAAGATATATGCATGAAGGCACGTGGCTCAAAGGATGTATATGTATAACAATAATTTAGATAAAATGGACATATACATGAAGTTAACATATAAAAATAAAACAATTCCAAAAAGGGAATACAAGTTTAAAATGCATGGATCATCAAAACTAGACTATACTAGCACATCTAATGGGTTCAAATAAGCATTCATGCTCAAACATATATAGATTTATTTGTGGCCCATTATATGCATAAGTATAAATCCTAGTCTTAATGAAAACTAACATTTAAACATATATTCAAATCATGAAGCATCAAAATAAGATATAAATCATCATAATAAACATAAACATGATTATTAAGAAAACCCACATGTTATTAAACCTATGATGAACATGATAGCTAAACAAATGGTGAGAACACAAAAAATAATGGTCCATATTAAACATGGGTGTCTCAAAAGGCTATACATGCATGTCAAGGATCTAATAAGCATGACATTATCATAATAATCTACAAACAATATAACATGCTATAAACAATAAAATGGAAGGCATGTAAACAATAATAAGGAGTTTAGGAATCGTTACCAAAACCTAGAAGGCAACTTTCCTTGTCTCCAAAAACATGGTGGTCCTCTCCACCAAACATCCCTTGAAAGTGATGCATCCAAAAAGGGTTCTCTTTAAGCACAGAACGCATCCACTCTAAGGTACGGCTACTCTCACATCATGTCAGAGCCCACACCTACATCATAAATAAGAGGGGTGGTCTTTGGTACCCACAACTTTTTGGGTCCATGAGGGTTAGTATCATTCCTAACCCAAACAAATTTATTTACTAAATTACAATCATGTATACGATCAAAGCAAAATTTAGCAAGGTGGCCCTTACGTCCACAATGTATACAAGTGTACACATGAGCATACAAAGTGTGATGGTGTCCGTGTAGAGCATGTGTATGCCGTGGAGGGTGTGCATGAAAAGATGGAACTTGTTTCTTCCGAAGCAAAGTTTCCAAACGTGTATGGCTCTTGGCACATTGGCTCAAAGTGGAGCCCAAACAATCAACACTCTTCTTAAGCAAAGATATATCATTGTTAATTAAAGAAGAGGTGGCACATGCAATAGGTAAACTAGGTGAAGCATGGCAAACATGAGAAATAATATCATTTTTTAAATATTTATTTTTATTTAAACAAATTTCTAATTCTTTTGAAATGAAATCAATTTCCTTTTTCAAGGAATCATTATTTTTTACAACAAAATCAATTTTTGAAGTTAAAATTTTATTTTTATTCAAAACATCATTACAATCATTTTTAAACTTTAAAAATTCATTTTCTTTAAGTGCAAGATCTAGTTGAGATCTCAATGAATCCCTTTCATTATAGAGCTCAACCTTCTCTTGCAAAACCTTATCAAGTTTAGAAGACAATTTTTCATTTTCTTTATTTAAAGTAAATGTCTTCTTTTTCAAAATGTTATATTTTTCTATTAATTTTTTACACACAATAGATAGTTCTTTATTTAAAGTATGGGGATCAACAAAATCATTACATGAAGAACTAGCATCATCATTATCTAGTTGAGATTCCGATTGTACCTCAAGGGAGTCATTCCCTTGGATCATGAAGCATTGTGACTCGGAGTCTCCGCTAGATTCCTCCTCGTGTTGGATTGGCATTTGAAGCTCGGAGGTGGTGGTGGTTGTCAAAATGTTCCACGCTGCAAAGGCGGAAATAATGTTAGAAACACGCATAAGATAATCTTTAGGAAGTGTACTTCTAATGGCCTCAAGGGCTTGTTCATTGGCCCCTATATGCTTGCTATCACTAAGGAAGGACTCCTTGGTAATGGCAAGGTGAACCTTATATCCTAGGGTTTGTAGGTAAATGGACATCTTAGTCTTTCAAATAAGAATGTTGGAAGGGTCAAACATAGGTGGGGTCATGAAGTCCATGGGTCCAAACTATATGTGTGCAAACAAGCAAATGCAAACAAGATTAGCAAACAAGAGATCTCACTCTTAGGATGTTAAGCCTAAGTATCAGGAGCGTAGGCTCTGATACCAATAGTAAAACACCTAGAGGGGGGTGAATAGGTGTTAATGCTAATCTAGAAACTAAATGCGCTAAATGCGGAAGCTTAAAATAATTTTGCAAACACACTTAGTACAACACACAAGTGTAGCCGAATTCCTCGTGAAGGGCTCTGGACTAACTCCTCTTGATTCCCCTAGATATGGGTTGAGGTGCTATATGAAGCTCTTGTGGTTAAGTATAAGTGAGGCACACACAAACAAGCCAAGCATATAAGGATGAACAATATGAAATAATGCAAGGCACAAATGCAAGCAATAAGATATGAATGAATGAATGATGCTTTGCACAATATAATGAGACAGTTAAGAGACAATGGATCAAACGCAAACACAAAAATATGTTCCGAGGTTCGAGCCTGATTGGTTGCTAATGTTGCATATTTAATGTTACATTTCCATACTTATTTTAGAATAAAAGCCTGCATTGTCCTAATTATTTGTTTAATTTATTTGCAGGCCCAATCCTTAAGGAGATGAAGAGAAATGAGCCCAAAAGCCCACCAGAATTCTGAATTAAATCAGAGTTAATTCGCACACATAAAATCAGGGCAAAATCAAGAGGTTGAAACCGGTTGAGAAGAATCCTCTCAAAATTGATCGGTTAAAGCCAAGAATCCAAGGCCATTTCGTCAGAATCCGGAGCTCAAACGATAAAACCAACAAAGGATAAAGCCAGAAGAAACCCCCGGAGAGACCCACCAACAGGGTGTGGCCATCTGGCCACACCCTGGCCGTGGAAACGCGGCTTGGGCCGCGTTTCCGCGACAATCTTGGGGAGTTAGGGGGAGCGTTTGCTCCCCCGACCTCCCCGGGATCTTGGTTGTTGGGGTTATGCCTATAAAAGGCCAGTATCTACGCTGAAAATTGGAGGCCAATGCAGATTAGGATTTAGCCTAGTTTTAATTCTTTGTAGTTTAGGTTTTCCTTTTATTTTTATGTAATTTGTATGTAACTTAGGGTAGAAGAAGATTCATGTAAGTAAGAGAGAGGGGCTGATGTTGAGAGTGACACCGACGATGTACCCTACTCCTTTCTTTCATTGTCTCAGCAAGTAATAAAGGTAAATGCTTTGTTTGTTTTCTATTCTGTTTTACTTTACATTTATTTTGCTTTCCTCTTCCTCTTCTACTTTACCTTGGTTGTTGTTGTTGTTGAGTTACAAGTGAATTCCAAAGCAAGTCTAACTAAGCTACGTGAGAGCCAGCGATAGTTCATGAAGACGTTCTCCTCTTCCAAGCTCTGTATCACTTCGTTCTTCTTATGCTTGACGATATAATGTGCACGGGGACCGAGCTCGAGTTTATGATCTATGCGTTGAACGCCTCCGAAGCAAAAAGGTAGAACTTGCAAAAAGGTTTCCAAGTAAGTCATGAATCAACCTAGGTAAGTATCGCTTCACTTTTCTTTACTTTCTTTCTTTTCTTTCTTAGTTTAGATCACCAACCACTTCTTCCAAATCATGTTCATTCTTCTTTCCACTTCATTGTACATAGTCGCTTTTCATCGTTTTCTAATTTTTCACCTTCTTCATCTCTCGCTTTCTTCTTAACTTTAACCATTAACTTTCTTTTTCTTTTTCTTAACTTTAAAAATAGAGAAGAACTCTCGTTTGGTTTTTATAATGATTTCAATAAAACTGTAAACGCTTCCATCGCAAACCCTCCTTGTGGATCAAGACCCGCATAGCCACTTGCTATAGCGGAAGAATTGAGCACTTGCACATATTCTTTCTTAAGTTCTATAATCTCGTATTTTTTGTGCAGGTTTAGCTTCAATCAAATTTTGGCGCCGTTGCCGGGGAGGGTAAAACGGTTCTTATTGAAATCTGAATTTTTATTGAAAATTTTTTAGAACTAAACGAATTTTCTTCTCTGTTGCAGGTTACAGGGCAAGAAAAGCAGGAAAATAAGTTTGCAGTGACATACAAGTGGTATTGGGCCTCTGCTCTAGAAAGCAGAGACCCATTGCCCTCTGAATTGCCGCGTTTCTACGGCAAAAGCCGCGGATCCGCGGCAATAAAGAGCTGACTACTAACAGGTTTTTGCAGGGCTGCTAGCTTTGCAAATTCTAGTTTGCTGCAATTATTTATTTCTTATATGCCATCACAAAAACCTGCTAATAATCAACAGTAAAAAGTTTGTTGAAAAGATAAAAAATTGATTAGACATTTGCATTTTAGGCACGTGTCTTTTTAATTCCTTTATTTTTTTTACTGTTGAAGAGTGTTGGAGCAAGGTACGTATGCATTGCATTTAGCATAGGACTCACTTCTTGATCGCTTTAAGTGATTCCTATTTACATATCTTGTACACTTGCACAAAATTATTTTAAGCGCACTAACCCATAATAAGATAAGTTGGGGATTTAATCACCCTTCCTTAGCCCAAAAATCACATTCCAAGCACTCACTAACCCAAGCCTAACTTAAAATGAGTAGACGTTGGCCCTAGGGACATCTCGGACTCAATTAGGAGATTATCATAAGGGGGAAAAATGTTAGAATCTGACTCCTGCAAAATCAGTGTCTAGGAAAGGGATTAAGGGCCGAAAGCCCGAAGGTTGGTGGTTATTTAATTAAGGAACGTCTTTTGACGGAAAACCTCCCACCAACCTTGCCCTGACCTGGCTGATTAGCTCGTGGTCAAAGTCTACATTAAACCTCCCGTGGACAGTCTAACCAGTTAGGAGTCGTCTAGGTCTAGGTCTACCCTAACTTAGGTTAGCATTTTTCTTTCTTGTTTGTTTATTTGTTTGCTTATCTTTCTTTTTTGTGTGTATTCTATTGTGTGATATGGCTTATAATAATAATTCTTTCAACTTTAATAATAATCCATATTACACACCAAGTTCATTTTCGGATATTACCAATCCGGCATATCATGACTTTAACCAACCTAGTGTGCCGGATTGGTCTTATCTGAATTAATATGACCCATACCCCCATCTAATAACTATAATTTCCATAATGATTTCAACTCTTCACCGAGTCAGTGGGGATTCACCTCCCCCGAGCATAATTTCCAACCACCTTGCCCTCCTTCTCCACCCAGTCCACATTATGTTCAAGATTCATATTCAGTTCCACCCGTCCAAAATAGGAAACCATCAATTATGGAAATGAGTATGCGTGAGTCCAAACACAAATCCCAAAATCTGATGGACTCACAATTTCACTACCACTTCCAAGACAATTCTTCATCTTTTCATCAAAACAATGAACCTATCAACTATGAAAAGATGCTTGAAGCCATGACCCAGGCTCAAAACACTCGTAATCGTGACATAGATATGATGGTCGAATCTCTACGTTCCCACCGTCCTGATGTCACTAACTATTCTGTTAGAGCCGAAGAGTCATGTAGTTTTGGAAATCAAGATTCCATTTCAGAACAACCATGTGAACTTACCCAAACTCCAAATGATATTGATAGTTTGGCTAGTTTTCCTTTTCCTGAAATAGAACTTGAAAATGATTATGATCCTGAACCCCAACTTAGTGATTCAATTCTATTTCCTGATTCGATTATGACTCCGGTATCTTCACCTGACTTCAATCTTTTCCCGGAGTCAACATTGGATCCTGTACCAATTCATAAAGAAATTGAATCACCTATCTTTGAGGATCATGTTGAACTTGACCAACTTTACACTTTTGAAGATCCTATTGACAAATTGGCAAGTTCTCCATTTTTTGATATTGAACTCAATGAGATATGTGACCTAGATTCTAAAATCTGTGATCCAGTTCAACTTTCTTAATCAATCTTGACTCCCGTTTTGTTACCAAACTTGAGTAATATTTTAGAGTCAGTTTTGATTCCTCCACCTATCATTCCTGAACTGGAATCACCCATATTAGGTCACATTCCATTGTTGGAAAATACATGTGGACTGGAGTTTCAACTTCTTGACTTGGACCCAACTTCTGAACCTATTACGACTCCTGAACCTTTACTTGACTTAAGTCACCTTCCTGAGTCGGTATTAGTTCCTGTCCTTCCTGAGTCCAAGTCAACTGTTCCATCATTTCATACTCCATTCTGGGACGAGGTGGTTGATAAATTTGACTCCGAAATCAATTATGAAATATGAAAATTAGATGGGGTAAAATATTTAATAAAGATCCTTCATGGATATATCTTTTTAATGGGTTATATTAAAGATAGTGCTGGTGGGTTCCTCCGAGACCCAAGAAAAGTTGATTGGGCCGCGTTTCGTGGACCAATCAGACCACCACCGGAACCACCACCTTAAGGTAACCTTTTCCTTCCCTTTCTTCTTTTTCATGCATCTATGCATTAATTCATACATTGAGGACAATGCATGAGATAGGTGTGGGGGAGGGTCTAACATTACTTTTCTTTTTCTTTAAAAAGAAAAAAATTTAACATTTTTCTTTACTTTTAAAAACTTTTTGAAAAATAGAAACAATATTTTGACTTATTTTTGTAAGAAATTAAGTTAATTTTAAGGAATAGGAAAATCCAAATTAGGATTTCTTATACTTGGTCAAAGTAAGATTATTTGTTTGATTTTTAGAGTTAGGAAGATAATTTGTCAAAGTAATTTGGTCTTGATCTTTACCTTGATGAAATATGCACACTTCATACACTTACACACTTAGGGTTCAAAAACAAAGATTCTTATGCCTTATAAAAAAATAAATAAATAAACAAATCTAATTATTGATTAGCTAGGTGCTTTGGCCTAAGCAAGCCTTAGTATTTATGCGAAAGATAATTAGATAAGTTTGAAAAAAAAATGATGAATAAATCTAATTATTGATTAGCTAGGTGCTTTGGCCTAAGTAAGCCTTAGTATTTATGCGAAAGATGATTAGATCCTCTGATTAAGCTGGGTATTTGTGCCTAATAAAGCATAAGTATTCACGCCTAAAAGGGATTCATATAATAAAGTCCTTAGTTTTGTGGCCTTGTTTGCTCGAGTCCTTAAGTCCTAGGGGTGTCTTCTCACCTGGTACCCTAAGACCGTCTGGTTTGGGAGTCATCGATTAAAGGCTCGCTACATGGGCAGATTAGAAAGCCTAATAAAACTAAGGAATAATACCACAAAAAAAAAGTAAATATATAAAAATAAATAAGGCATAAGAGTTAGAGTTAATGAACCCTTAGTCAAAATTTTCACATTCACAAGGTGCATATGACTTAGGGTAAAGTAATAGACTAGATGAGAAGCACAATTTGACTCCTTACTTTGATTGATAACAAATTTTTGAATAGAGACTAAGTTTAGGAATGAAAAATTCGGCTTTCCTATAACTTATAGATTGCTTAGATCTTACAATCATATTTCAAATATTTTTCTCTTTAAAAATGCTTATCGAAAATACTAACTCTTTATTTCTCTTTCTTTATGGATTTTGTGGGTGTAATCTGCTGAAAACCCTCACGAGACAAAACTCGTCCTCTAGGGGGAACCTAGAGGTTTAACAGCTTGTTGCACATGCTCAGTACAATCGCGCGACCTGCGAAAGTGGTCTAATAATCCTTAGTATAGTTTAGTTGTTTTGCTCGAGGACGAGCAAAAGATAGGTATGGGGGTGTGATTGGTTGCTAACGTTGCATATTTAATGTTACATTTCCATACTTATTTTAGAATAAAAGCCTGCATTGTCCTAATTATTTGTTTAATTTATTTGCAGGCCCAATCCTTAAGGAGATGAAGAGAAATGAGCCCAAAAGCCCACCAGAATTCTGAATTAAATCAGAGTTAATTCACACACATAAAATCAGGGCAAAATCAAGAGGTTGAAACCGGTTGAGAAGAATCCTCTCAAAATCGATCGGTTAAAGCTAAGAATCCAAGGCCATTTCGTCAGAATCCGGAGCTCAAACGACAAAACCAACAAAGGATAAAGCCAGAAGAAACCCCCGGAGAGACCCACCAACAGGGTGTGGCCATCTGGCCACACCCTGGCCGCGGAAACGCGGATTGGACCGCGTTTCCGCGGCAATCTTGGGGAGTTAGGGGGAGCGTTTGCTCCCCCGACCTCCCCGGGATCTTGGTTGTTAGGGTTATGCCTATAAAAGGCCAGTATCTACGCTGAAAATTGGAGGCCAATGCAGATTAGGATTTAGCCTACTTTTAATTCTTTGTAGTTTAGGTTTTCCTTTTATTTTTATGTAATTTGTATGTAACTTAGGGTAGAAGAAGATTCATGTAAGTAAGAGAGGGGCTGATGTTGAGAGTGACACCGACGATGTACCCTACTCCTTTCTTTCATTGTCTCACCAAGTAATAAAGGTAAATGCTTTGTTTGTTTTCTATTCTGCTTTACTTTACATTTGTTTTGCTTTCCTCTTCCTCTTCTACTTTATCTTGGTTGTTGTTGTTGAGTTACAAGTGAATTCCAAAGCAAGTCTAACTAAGCTACGTGAGAGCCAGCGATAGTTCATGAAGACGTTCTCCTCTTCCAAGCTCCGCATCACTTCGTTCTTCTTATGCTTGACGATATAATGTGCACGGGGACCGAGCTCGAGTTTATGATCTATGCGTTGAACGCCTCCGAAGAAAAAAGGTAGAACTTGCAAAAAGGTTTCCAAGTAAGTCATGAATCAACCTAGGTAAGTATCGCTTCACTTTTCTTTACTTTCTTTCTTTTCTTTCTTAGTTTAGATCACCAACCACTTCTTCCAAATCATGTTCATTCTTCTT
Organism: Agave tequilana; assembly: GCA_038442645.1. Classification (NCBI taxonomy): domain Eukaryota; kingdom Viridiplantae; phylum Streptophyta; class Magnoliopsida; order Asparagales; family Asparagaceae; genus Agave; species Agave tequilana. Next base: position 411,850 of record JAVJIF010030386.1, read on the forward strand.
TCCACTTCATTGTACATAGTCGCTTTTCATCGTTTTCTGATTTTCCACCTTCTTCATCTCTCGCTTTCTACTTAACTTTAACCATTAACTTTCTTTTTCGTTTTCTTAACTTTAAAAATAGAGAAGAACTCTCGTTTGGTTTTTATAACGATTTTAATAAAACTGTAAACGCTTCCATCGCAAACCCTCCTTGTGGATCACGACCCGCATAGCCACTTGCTATACCGGAAGAATTGAGCACTTGCACATATTCTTTCTTAAGTTCTATAATCTCGTATTTTTTGTGCAGGTTTAGCTTCAATCAGAGCCCCTAGCTCTACGTCCCCGCCTTCACCGAGAAGGATTTCTAATTCACTATCTTGTCCACCGAGGACTCCCACCAAGGGAACCTTCACCGAAAAGGATTTTTACAACAAGGGAGTACCGAACTCCTCTCTCAAACACCGCCTCACAACCGAGGGGTAGGCCCGTAGCCAAACAACCACAAACACCTCTACCGAAGAGGGTTACAACCAAACTCCACCTCTCACTAGAGGGAGCAAACAACAAGCCTCAACCTTTACTAAAGAGGGAGCAAACCAATCACCCGATCAACCTCTACCAAAGAGGGATACAACAAAAGTAAGGGTGTACAACAAGTGGTTTCTTTCAACCACAAACAATCTCTCTTTCCTCTTTTCCACAAAACAAAGATCCTAATAGAATAGGATAGATGATAAGCTCAAGTGTGGAAAAACAAGTGTTTTGATCAAAGAAAATCTCTTGGGAAAATACCAAATTGATATAGAAATGAAGAACAAGAAACCAATTCCCAAAAACCTATTTTCTTTGAAAATAAACAAAACACTTAAAACAAATAAGATTGATCTTTTTAGCACTTAAACACTTTTGAAAACTTGTTTAAAATACTGGAGATATTAGAAAATTTTGGTACAAAAAATCTTAGTTAAAAACCCTAAAGAGATGGGGTATTTATGGGCCCTAAAGAAAACTAGCCGTTAGGCTGATCTGTCAGCCTTACAGGCTGGCGGTCGACCGGCCGGTCGACCGCCAATGGTAAAAAATATGACCGTTGGAGCGATCCGATCGACCGCCCGGTCGACCGCCCAGATACAGAGAGCAGAGTTCTCTGGTCCGGTCGACCGGTCGGTCGGCCGGCCCACTGTGCTGCCAGACGTGCACAGCTCTGTGCACGTCAGTCGACCGCAGGGTCGACCGGCCCTTGGTACGGTCGACCGTGCGGTCAGCCGTCCTGGCCTGTCAGCCACTGTTCTGGGTTGAAACACATGTAAAGAATATTTTTAAAAATCTTTTAAGTCTTGTAAAAATGCCCAAAAATAGTTTTATCATTTTGCATTGATACATAAACATGTGATAAAAAGTTTAGCTCAAATATCAAGCATATGAAACTATTTTTGTGTTTTAACATTTTTACCAAAAACCAAAACTTATATTTTATTAAACTTGTATTTTTCAACACATGAATAGGAAAGTCAAAATAAGTTTGTTTAAAAGATAAGCATGCATGTATAGAATAAAACTACTATACATAAACCAATTAAACTTGTTTTGATCAATCTATTCATGAAAACAATTATCGGTTAAACTAAAACCGAAAAACCATAAAACGTGTGTGTTGTGCACTTGAGCATATCAACTATTCTTATCTTTACAAATGGATCTAAACACACTAAACTAAACTATGATATCTAAGTCTTCTTGATGATCTTCCATCTTCAAGCCGACTCGATCCCAAACGTGATCCACCGAGTGCAAAGGTATGATCTTGATGCTCGAGCACGGGAATCACCAAGTGAAGGCTTCCAAACTCCTCTTTTTGAAGCAATCACCAACTAATATCTTGATTAAATGATCTAAAACTAAAATCACAAGATTATTAGTAAACATAACTACATGAGTTAATCATCATCAAAACTAGAGAGGAAAGCCTTCGGGCCAACAGTGTTTGCTCACTATGATTCGGCTTATGCAGTTTGGAGCATTTTGACTTCTCCCGAGCTACCAAAGATTATCGAAAGGAAGAGAAGATCTAGAAGAGATGAGTCTGAAGAACATTGCTTCATTATCCAAGGGAATGACTCCCTTGAGGTACACTCGGACACTCAACTAGATGCTAGTTCTAATTCATATTACAATGAATGTTTAGAAGCTCAAGCTATGAATGATGAACTTGCTAAAAATTGTGAAAATTTGATTTCCAAATACAAACTAGTGAAAAATGATAGTCTTGTTTTAAAAGAAGAAAATAAAAATTTGTCTTCTAAAATTGAGATTGTTTTGCAAGAGAAGGAAGAGGTTTCTAGTGAATGTGACTCACTTAGATCTCAACTTGATCTTGCCCTAAAAGAGAATGATTTGTTGAAAAATAAAAATGATTGTAATGATGTTTTAAAGAAAAATAAAAACTTGTCTTCAAAAGTCAATTTTGTTTTATAAGAAAATAATTCTTTAAAAATGAAATTGCTTTAATTTCACAAGAATTAGATGTTTGTTTAAAGAAAAACATTACTTTGCAAAATAATATTGATTCACATGTCTGCCATGCTAGGATAGCATCATCTAGTTCACCTATTGCATGCCACACTTCTTCTTTAATTGAAAATGATATATCCATGCTTAAGAAGAGTGTAAATTGTTTGGGCTCCACTTTGAGCCAATGTGTTTTGAACTATACATGTTTGGAATCTTTGTTTCAAAAAAAAACTAGTTCCATCTTTGCATGCACACGCTCCATGGCATACACATGCTACTCACGGTCACCACCATTACATGTATGCTCATGTGTACACTTGTACACATTGTGGACGTAAGGGCCACCTTGCTAGATTTTGCTTTGATAGAATACATGATTTAAATTTAACAAATAAGTTTGTTTGGGTTAGAGAAGGTGCTAACCTCCATGGACCCAAAAAGTTGTGGGTACCAAAGACCACCCCTATTGTATTTGATGTAGGTGTGGGCTCTCACATGACGTGAGAGTAATGGTGCCTTGGAGTGGATGCGTTCCGAGCTTCATGAGTATTATGTGGATGCATCACTTTCAAGGGAAAGTTCGGTGGGAGGACCACCTTGGTTTGGAGAACTAGAGAGGTGCCTTCATCGGTTTTGGTATCGATCTCTAACTCCCTTTTATATTTGCATACTTTTCATGTTCATCGATTTATAGCATGTCTTGTTTATTGTTCATTATGCCTATGCCATGATCATTAGATTAGTGATATACATGATTAGTTATTTTGAGACACCCATGTTTAATATGGACTTATATCATTGTGTTCTCACTTTGTTTTAAACTAATATGTATGTCCTAGATCTAATGCATGTGTATAAACATAATGATCATATGGATGTTTGTGATGTTTTGTGTTGATGCTTTATGTTTTGATTAGTATGTTAAATACCATGATTATTAGATCATTGACATACATGTATAGCTTTTGAGATCACCCATGTTCATATGAATCATTTTTTTGTGTTCTCACATATGTTTAGCTATTATGTATATCATAACTCTAATAACATGAGGATTTACATAATAATCATATTTATATTTATCATGTTGATTTATATCTTGTTTTTGTGCTTCATGATTTGATTACATGTTTAAATGTTAGTTTTCATTAAAACTAGGTATATACTTGTACATATAGTGGGCCACAAATAAATCTTTATATGTTTGTGCTTGAACGTTCATTTGTACCCATTAGATGTGTTAGTATAGTCTAGTTTTGATGATTCATGCATTTGACTTGTATTCCTATTTTTGTTTTCATGTTCATGTGATTTTTGTTTAACTTCATGTATATGTCAATTTTATTCAAACTATTGATTATACATATACATCCTTTAAGCCGCGTGCCTTCATGCATATACATTTGTGGACTCATTATGTTTTGGATATGTATGTATACTTTAGTTTGTACTTGACATACATATGCCTTGAAGAAATCGAGTTTCGATGATTTTCGTGTTTTTGAGGAATATTGAGCTTAATTGCCAATTTTCATGATTATATGTTTCACATAACACTTGTGCACTCCCTTTATTTAAATGTTTCTCATGATTGTGTTTTCATGAGTATGATATGTGCCTTATTGTTTTTGAGTGCTTAGTGCCATGTGATTTACATGTGTTTCATGAAAAATATTTTTGTTTTATTCCTTCCTTGAAGGATTTCGTACTAGTTAACAAGTTTTTCATTTAACTAGTTCGTATTCTTCGTTATGGTAGAAGTTTTCAAGCATATTATATTTTTCAAACCTATTTTTGAAATTCCTACCTTCCAAGGGTGGTTGGATGGGAGATCATGCTCATGTTTGCTTTATAGTGAAAATCATTTTAAACTTGAACATGATTGGGAGGATAGGTTATATGAGATATACATTTGATATTATTGTTGTTTAAATTGGTATCATTGGATTCATTCAATTGGTATCAATATTGACACTTTTTGTATACTCATATATTTTTTTGTATATGTATGCTTGCAATTCAAAGAGTATTAATTTCAATTGGTATCTAATTTTTCATACATATATATGTTTTTATTTGTGCTTATTATATTCATATATCTTAGAGCACAAATTTTGATCATGATAAAGCTTGTTTTATAATGACTATCTTGTTTCAATTGACTAGTTTTCAATTGGTATCCATATACAAGCTTATTCATTGTTTCATTTGGTATTTCATAAAGGGGAGAAAACTTGTATTTCATCTTTTAATTGGTATTTAATTTTCACTCCCATACTTTATGATTGAAATTTCAATTTGGTATCATATGTTCAAAATGAAAAATATTTACAATTGGTATCAAATTTATTTTATTAAGAAAATTCGAAATGTTTTAATAAGAAATATGAAAAATGTTTTGATTTATATTGCCTATATGTAAGGGGAGTTTAACATCTCTTCTACATATAGATTCATGTTGAGTATATCTTATATTGAGGAGCTTGACAACTCTTCTTTATGCGATACACGTATGTAGGGGGAGCTTCACATCTCTTCTTATACATTGCATATTATGTGTTATGTGAATTAGGGCTTGTCATCCTTTCTTCATGTAATGCATATATATAGGGAAGTTAACTTAGCGTCTTCCTCTTCATGAATGTATATCGCATATATCTATTTATTTATTTGCTTTGTTTGACCCCTTAGTTGATTCTTTGTTTCAAACAAAAAGGGGGTGAAGAATGTTTTGTTTTTACTTTAACCCCTTTGTTGATGATTGACAAAAAGGGGGAGAAGTATTTGAGTTATATGCATGTTTTATATGTATGTTTTGTTTTATTTATTAGTTTGTCGTTTAATTGTTTAATTGGTATCAAGAGCATTATTTGAGAACATGTTTTTATTGGTATCAAGAGTACGTTTTATGCATAACTATGCATACATGTTTATGAGCTTTCATTGCACATATATATTGTTTATATATACATGGATTAAAGTTAAGCTTCTTTGTTTTTACTTTAACCCCTTTGTTGATGATTGACAAAAAGGGGGAGAAGTATTTGAGTTATATGCATGTTTTATATACATGTTTTGTTTTATTTATTAGTTTGTCGTTTAATTGTTTAATTGGTATCAAGAGCATTATTTAAGAACATGTTTTTAATGGTATCAAGAGCACGTTTTATGTATAACTATGCATACATGTTTATGAGCTTTCATTGCACATATATATTTTTTATTCCTATGCATGAGTTAAGGGGAGCTTCTTTGAAGCTTAACTTTAATCCATGCATATATAACTCCATGAGTTTTGTCATCTTCAAAAGGGGGGAGATTGTTGGCCCAGAGGCTTTCCATTCTAGTTTTGATGATGATTAACTCATGTAGTTATGTTTACTAATAATCTTGTGATTTTAGTTTCAGATCATTTAGCAAGATATTAGTTGGTGATTGTTTCAACAAGATGAGTTTTGAAGCCTTCACATGGTGATTCCAGAGCCCGAGCATCAAGATCATACCTTGCACTCGTTGGAGTCTCGCTCGTGGATCACGGTTTGGATCGAGTCGACTTGAAGATGAAGATCGTCAAGAAGACTTAGGTATCCCTAATTTAGTTTGTGCTTTAGATCCATGTGTAAAGACTAGATAGTGTGATATGCTCAAGTTCACAATACACACACGTTTTATATTTTGGATATTGGTTTTCGGTTTTTAGTTTAACTGATATTTGTTTTCATGAATAGTAGATCAAAACAAGTTTAAATGGTTCATGTATATTAGATGTATTCTATATACATGCATGCTTAACTTCCTAGACAAACTTATTTTGACTTAACTATTCATGTGTTTTATGTTTTGTTTTTTTAACAAAACATTATTTTTTGGAATTAAAGACAAAAACTATGATATGTATATGTTTCATGTATAATGGACCTGTGTCCATATGCAACATGCTTTAAAGTGTTAAAGTATCATGTTTTTGTATTTAAATGAGTTTTAGGAAAAATCAGATTTCCTATGGAAAAATCCAAGTTTGGTAAATACAGTTTTTGGTTTTTGATAAAATTTGTAAGACAAAAAAATAATTCAAAATGTTTGATATTTGTGATGAAATTTTTATCACATGTTTATATTTCAATGAAAAATGATAAAATTATTTTTATAGATTTTTATAAGATTTATGGGATTTATTAGAACATTTTTAAACAAGTTTTTCTGACCCAAATTATTGCCTGCCAGGCTCTGGCAGTCGACCAGTATGGTCGACCGGATTCCAGAGTCGGTCGACCGCTCGGTCGACCGACCGACGTGCACAGACCTGTGCACGTTGGCCAGGCACTGGGCTCGGTCGACCGGCCAGAGAGCTTTGCTCTCTGTTTTTGGGCGGTCGACCGGACGGTCAACCGGGTTCCTCCAACGGTCATATTTATGACCGTTGGCGGTCGACCGGGTGGTCGACCGCCAGCCGTTACAGGCTGAAAAATCAGCCTAACGGCTAGTTTTGTTTTGGGGCTATAAACAACTCATTGCTTTGAGTTTTTGGTTAAGATTTCTAGAGCAAAAATTTCTCCTATCTACAAGTATTTTTAACAAGTTTTCAAAAGAGTTTTTGTGCCAAAAAGGATTCATCTTATTTGTTTTAGAGTTTTTGAAAAAAATTAAAGAAAATAGAAAATTGGGAGATTTGCTTTGTTCTTCATTTCTATCTTTTACCAAGACTTTTCCCAAATATTTTTCTTTGAGTTTTTGTTTTCCAAACTCTAGTTTTTTTTTTCACACTTGAGCTTATCTTCTATCCTATTCTATTAGGATCATTATTTGTGAGAAAAAGAGATTGTTTGTGGTTGAGATATACCACTTATTGTAAACCCTTTCTTTGTGGGTGCTCCCTCTTTGGTAGAGGTTGAGGTTGTGGTTTACTCCCTCTTGGTGAGGTGGAGTTTGGTTGTTTGGCTACGGGCCTATCCCTCTTCGGTAGAGGTGGATTGTGTTTGTATTGCCTCGGTGGCATTTGTAAGGTTGAAAGAGGAGTTCGGTACTCCCTTGTTGTACAAATTCTCCTCGGTGGAGGTTCCCTCGGTGGGAGTCCTCGGTGGACAAGATAGTGGATTGGAAATCCTTCTCGGTGAAGGCGGAGACGTAGAGCTCGGTGCTCGAATCTCGAAACACATCTTCTTGTTTGCGTTTGATCAATTAACTCTCAACTCTCTTTCTCTTTTTACTTTGTGTTGTGCATCATTCATAGCATCATACATTATTTGCTTGTGTTGTGCCTAACATCATTCATATTGCTTGTATCATCTTTATATGCTTGGCTTATGTTTGTGTGCCTCACTTGTACTTAACCGCGAGAGCTTCATATAGCACCTCAACTCTTATTCAGAGGAATCAAGAGGAGTTAGTCCAGAGCCCTTCACGGGAAATTCGGCTACACTCGTTGGTTGTACTAAGTGTAGTTGCAAATTAGTTTTAACTTCCGCATTTAGTTTCTAGATTAGCCATATCACCTATTCACCCCCTCTAGGTGATTTCAGATAGGATTTCTTGGTAGCGGCAAGGAAAACGTGCAAACCTAGGGTTTTTAGGTACATACTCATTCTATGCTTCCACATATTGATGTTAGAAACATCAAATATAGGAGGTACAAGACAATCCATGAGTGTTTGTAAACAAGTATGTGTGCAACTGCAAATACAAGATTAGCTAACCAAGATCTCACTCCTAGGTGGTTAAACCTAATATCAGGAGCGTAGGCTGATCGGGGGAAAACCGCGCACAAAAGTGTATGTTTTGAAGTTAAGATTTAAAGTGTGTGCGCTTTGGCTTCCTCGATACTTCCGTTATAGCATAGAGGCAAAAACGAGTCGAATCCACAAGGATGGGAGGTGATAGAAGCTTTATCGGTTGATTCACGTGTTTGTTAAAGATTCTTCAAAGTTTTAAAGAACGAAAAGAAAAGAAAGAAAAGAATGAAAAGAGAAGTATGGTGAAATACAAAGAAGTGAGAAACATAGAAAAGAATATGTTTGTGATTTTTGGAATGTTTCTAAACAAAGTGAAAAAGAAAGAAAACTCATGGCACTAACTACTAATGACTCCACTAACATGCTAACCTCTTAGTGATAGTTGCCTCACATGTATCATTGGCCATCACTAGTCCTTGGTTCAAGAGCGATTCAAAGCATGACCCATATGTAACTCATCACAACCTAACTCATCAAACAAGTGCAAGCTACACTTAAACCATCAATACTATAGAAAAGTAAGCATGGAGTAAAGTAATGTTAGCTTGTTAGTGGTTAGGAAGTTAGAGTGTTAGATCTATCATCATGAGACATCAATGACACTTGCAAAAGCAAGGCCAAACCGAGGCTATTAGATTCATGTGGATTATTATAAAAAAATTAGCAAGTTAGTGGTTAGTAGTTAGTTACAATGAGAGAAAAGATTAGCTACACATGTAAAAGAGATTGGAAAGAAGAAATATAAAGAGGTAAGAGAGCACCTTTCATAGATTGTCACTTTCTATTACAAGCACTCTTACATTCCAAGCATGTATCACTCTCTCTCCCTATTACAAGATCTACAAAATAGAAAATACAATGGAGGAAGAAGAACTAGCCTAAACTAAACTACCCTAAACTACAACATGAAGATGAAACTACTCCTAAAACTCTGCATATCTTTGCACTGAAACCCCAGGGGGTATTTATAGCCACCATAGAAGAGGGGGGCCAGGGGACAGGCCCTGGCCCAAAACGCGGCGGGGCCGCGGCTGTATGGCCACAGAAACGTGGCCCAGGCCACGTTTTTGCAGCGATACTGAGGCCGCGCGCGGTCCCGTCTGTCCCCTGTCAGGCCCTGTGCCCGGTTTCTTCTTTGCAGTTCCTGGTTTTTACAGAATCAGCTCTCTAGGTCAATGGCTATCTTTAATAGGCTTTTAATCATCAATTAAATGGTGATTTAGGGTCTTCTTCTTCATTGCACACCATTAACCTAGAATTAAGCAAGCAAAGCTTTATTAGCAAAATTTAATATGAAATTAATGTGAAGATGTGATACAAATTATGCAAAATTAGAGACTAATCACACCCCCACACTTATCTTTTGCTCGTCCCGAGCAAAACAAAAAACTAAGGAATTATTACACCACTTTCGCAGGTGACGCGATTGCACTGAGCATGTGCAACAAGCCGTTAAACCTCTAAGTTTCCCCTAGAGGAGGAGTTTTGTCTCCTGAGGGTTTTCAGCGGATTACACTCACAAAATCCATAAAGAAAGAAATCAAATGTTAGTATTTTGAAGACGCTTTTTGAAATAGAGAAAAGTGTTGAAGTATTTTTGTGAAATATAAGTGATCCAAGGTCATAGGTTAACCAGAAATTGTTCTTTCTTAAACTAAGTCAAAATGTAAAAAATCTTGTTATAAATTAAATGTAAGAATTTAAAATTGAATTGACACTTTGATCTTTCATAAAATTCTTAGAAAATATGCACTTTGTGGACTGTGAAGATTTTTGGGATATCAACTCTAACTTTCATGCCATTTATTTATATTATATATGTTATTATTATTATATTTTTTCTTTTTTTCTTTTTTCTTCCCTTAGTTTTCTTAGGCTTTCTTATTTATCCGGGTAGTGAGCCTTTAGCCGGTGACTCCCAAACCAGATGGTATTAGGGCACCAGATGAGAAAACATCCCTGGACTTAAGGACTCGAGTAAACAAGGCCACAAAACTAAAGGGGATTATTTTGTTTTTGTTCACCGTTTTTAGGTATGAATAATCATGCTTCCTGAGATATAATTACCCAACTTCAATAAGTAATTTTTATTTATCATAATTTTTTTATAATATATATATATTTTTATGACATTTTTAGTCTTTGTTTCAATCCCAAAATTGTGTAAGTGTGAAGTGCATAAATCTAAGACAAAAAATTCAAGATCAAATTATCTTTTCAATCTTACTTTCTTATCCTAAAATTTAAACAAGATCTATTATTTGGCTTGGTTTAAAATTTCATAATTTTAGGTCTTCCTAATTCCTAAGATAATCTTAATTTTCTTAAAAATAAATCAAAACTATATTTCTTGTTTCAAAAAGTTTTGTAAAAAGAAAAGAAAAAGAGTAAATTTTTTTTTTAAAAGAAGTGTAAAAGAAAGAAAATGTAAAACTAACTATGTTAGTAAACTCTCCCTCACACTTATCTCACGCATTGTCCTCAATGCATCGTGAATGTGTATAAACATGAAATAAATGAAGAAAGAAGGAAGATTACCTCATGGTGGTGGTTCCAATAGTGGTCTGATTGGGCCAAGCGTTGCGACCCAATCAAAATAGCGGGGATCTTGCAGGAACCCACCAATGACCTCTCTAACATGACCCAATAAAAGAATGACGGATTGAATGGTCTTATTGAAAATTTTATCCCCATCTAATGTCCAATTTTAAAAAATAATGACTGAGTTATTTTCTTCAACATTTTTGTCCAACAATGACGGGTGATTTTGGAGATGATTGATTTGGACTCAAATAGAACAGGAAAAAAACCGACACCGACTCGGGAAGTTGACTCAGATCAAGTCGAGAGTCAACAATGAGAGTCGAAATTGGTTTAAAAATAGGGTCCAAACAAAAGAATGGATATTCACACATTTTCCCCATGAATGAAGTGTGATCATGAGAGATTGGTGACTCCATTTCACGGTGTACTGGTACAGGATTCAATGCTGACTCCAGAATAGAGAAAAAATCTGGTAAAGATACCGGGGTCATTATTGAATCAAAAAGTGAAATAGAATGACCAACGTGAGGTTCAGGATCACTTTGAAGCTCAAATTCAATTTCAGGAAAAGGATAACTTACCAAAATGTCAAGGTGGTTTTCAAGATTTTGGGCAAGTTCAAATGGATGTAATGAAATTGAATCTTGATTTTTGTCTATAAAAAGAATGTGAATGGGTGAAATGATCGAGTTAAGTTCAGGAATGATGGGAATCAAAACTGGTTCAAGAACGTCACTTAGTTTAGGTAATACTACGGGAGTCGATAGTGAGTCAATGAACGGACTCGAATTGCTAACTTGAAGCTCAGTTTCACATTCATCTTCAAGTTCAATTTCAGGAAATGGATAACTTGCTAAAGTATCAGGAATTGGATATTAGTCAAGTTCAGGTTGGTATGATGAAATTGAAGCTGGTTTCCAAAATGGCAAGATTTTTGAACATTTGATGGACATGGGAAGTCAATCGTATTTTGCATTATGCGCTCGATCTCTTGCACGAATTCCATAGTTTTTCCCATAATGATTTTCCTTTGAGTTGTTCTAGGAAAGAACTACATGGATTTTGAAAATTTTGTGGACATGATGAGGTCATATTGTTTTCAAATTATTTTTTGGCCTCTATAGCTTCTTCCAAAGTCCTTCGCAACGATGATTTTTCTTCAGTAGGTGGTTCAGGAAAAGGAGGATAGGAAGTAGAATCGGGGAATGAACTTTGTGAAAATTATGGACAAGATGGTTGAAAATTTGACTCGGGGGAGGTGAATCCCCATGGACTCTATGAAGAGTTGAAATTATTTTGAAATTATGGTCATATGGTTGGGGATATGGGTCATATTGATTCGGATAATCCCAACCCGGCATATATGGTTGGTTCATATTGTACATTGCCGGGTCAGAGTTATCCGAGTCAAATGAGGTCGGGGTGAAATATGGATTCATATTATAATTGAAAGAATTGTTGTTATTAAAATCCATATCACAATTTACAAAAAGAAAAACAAACAAACAAACAAACAACAAAGAAAAAGAAAAAGAAAAAAAGCCTATGCTTGAGTTGACTTAGACCTAGACGACTCCTAACTGGTTAGACTGTATTGTCGAAAGCTGACCACGAGTTAATCGGCCAGGTAAGGGCAAGATCAGTGTAAGGTATCTGTACTGGAGCAACGGGCCTAATTATGCCAAACCACAGTTCTTCGAGGTTTCGCCTCTCAATCCCCAACCTTAGACACCGATTTAGTAAGAGTCAAATTCTAATAACTTTCCCCTTAGGTCAATCTCCTAAATGAGTCCGAGATGTCCCTAGGGGCCAACGTCTAGAATTTTTTGAAAAGGAACACCTAGAGGGGGGGTGAATAGGTGTTAGTGCTAATCTAAAACTAAATGCAAAACTAAGTGCGCTAAATGCGGAAGCTAATGCAAATCTTGCACAAACTTAATACAACACAACAAGTGTAGCCGAATTCCCCGTGAAGGGCTCTGGACTAACTCCTCTTGATTCCCCTTGATGGGTTGAGGTGCTATGTGAAGCTCTTGTTGGTTAAGTATAAGTTAGGCACACACACAAGCAAGCCAAGCAAATAAGGATGAATAGCAATAAGAATATATGCAAGGCAACACAAGCAAATAGATATGTATGATATGAATTATGCTCAACACAAGCAAATATGATATGATGTTATGTATGATGCTTTGCACAAATAAATGAGAGAGAGAGTTGAGAGATATTGGATCAAACGCAAACACACGGATATGTTTCGAGGTTCGAGCACCCTTGCTCTACATCCCCGCCTACACCACCGTGTAGGATTTCCAATCCACTATAGGAGTACCGAACTCCTCTCTCATTCCTTACAAAACCACCGAGGCTATACAACCACAATCCACCTCTACCGAAGAGGGATAAGGCCCGTAGCCAAAATAAACACAATCACCTCTACCGAAGAGGGATCCAACCACAATACCACTCCGATCAACCTCTACCAAAGAGGGATACAACAAAAGCAAGGAGGGTTTACGACTTAGAGGCTTTAACCTCAAACACTTCTCTTTTTCTCTCTTTTCCACAAAACAAATAATCCTAATAGATTAGGATAGAAGATAGCTCAAGTGTGGAAACTAGGTGTTTTTGGAAACAAGCAACAAAGAAAATACTTGGGAAAACTCTTGTAAAAGATAGAGAATGAAAACCAATACAAATATCCCAAATTCCTATTTTCTTTGATTTTCCAAAAACCCAAAACACAAATCAAATTGGAAGTTTAAAGCCCAAAACACTTTTGAAAACTCTTTAAAAACACTTAAGAAGGTCTGGAATTTTTGCCCTTGAAAACTTCTTCAAAAACTATGAAGAGATGGGGTATATATAGCCCCAATACAAAACTAACCGTTAGAGCTGAGCTGGCAGCTCTGACAGGCAACGGTCGACCGGCCCGGTCGACCGCCAACGGTCGGAAATATGACCGTTGGGCAACTGCGGTCGACCGGCCCGGTCGACCGAAACAAACAGAGAGCACTGTAAGTGCCCCGGTCGACCGGAGCGGTCGACCGTCCCAGTGCCTCCAAACGTGCACAGATTTGTGCACGTCGGTCGACCGGCCCGGTCGACCGACTCCTCCCCTAGTCGACTAGTCAGAGAACCAAGTCGACTTGGTTGAAGCCTGGAACAACAATCTGGGTCAGAAAAACATGTTAAAATATTTTTCTAAAAATCTTTTAACACTTCTAAAAATCACCAAAAATAGTTTTATCATTTTATATGGAAACACAAACTTGTGATAAAAATTTCAAGACATATATCAATCATATCAATTCATTTTTGAGTCTTGCAAATTTTATCAAAAACAAAACTTGTATTTTCATCAGACTTGATTTTTTCAAATCATGAATAGGATAGTCAAAATAAGTTTGTCTAGCAAGTTTAAAGCATGTATGTATATCTAGAACATATCTAATATATATAGAAATAAAGTAAACTTGTTTTGATCTACTATTCATGAAAACCAAATCCAAAAACATGAAAACGTGTGTGTTGTGCACTTGAGCATATTAATTATTCTAAGCTTTACAATTTGGATCTAAACACACTAACTAAACTATGGATACCTAAGTCTTCTTGATGATCTTCATCTTCAAGTTGACTTGCTTCAAGACTCCATCCATGGGCTAGGCAATGTGTGATCTTGAAGCTTTGGCCCTGGAATCATCATGAAAAGCTTCTAAACACCTTGTTGAAGCTAATCACCAACTAATATCTTGGTTAATGATCTGAAACTTAAACAACACAAGATTATTAGTAAACATAACTACATGAGTTAATCATCATCAAAACTAAGGTGGAAAGCCTTTGGGCCAACAATCTCCCCCTTTTTGATGATGACAAAACTCATGGAGTTATATATGCATGGATTAAAGTTAAGCTTCAAAGAAGCTCCCCCTTAACTCATGCATAAACAAATAAACAAATGATATGCAATGAATGTACATAAACATGTATGCATCAACATGCATAAGACACATAAACATATTCTAGAAGCTCTAGGTACCAATTAAATTAATAAAACATTAACAAAAACACTAGATGCTCTAGATACCAATAAAACTTAATATATACAAAAACATAAGTATGCATATATAAAACATGTACCAATCATGCATAAAAGTAATTTGAGTTTTATATATGCATGTTAAACTCTTAAATAATTCTCCCCCTTTTTGTCAATCATCAACAAAGGGGTAAACAAAGTAAAATCAAATCAAACAAATTTTTCTCCCCCTTTTAAGTCAATCAAAACAATAAAACAATGTTCTCCCCTTTTGTCTAAAACAAAAACAAGGTCAATAAGGGGTGACTATAAACAACATGACATCAATAGATAAATATATCAATGAAGCATCTTGATATCAATTGAAAATAAACAAAGATCAATAGATGTTATATGCTATATACATTCATGAAGAGGAAGACGCTAAGTTAGCTTCCCTACACATATGCATTACATGAAAGAGGGATGTTAAGCCCTAATTCACATAACACACATTATGTAATGCATAAGAGGAGATGTGAAGCTCCCCCTACACACGTGTACCACATAACGAAGAGATGTTAAGCTCTTCAATACAAGATACACTCATCATGAATCTATATGCATATAGTCAATACAAATCAAAACTTTTGTATTTTTCTTAAAAACAAAATTTTTAGATACCAATTTTAAGTAAAAACACATGAAACATCTTGATATCAATTGACATTAAACATAATAAATTTTGAATGTCTAAACAAAATTTTGATACCAATTGTAAATAATTTTCATATTAAACACATATACCAATATGAAATTTTCAATCATAAAGTAAGGGAGTGGGAAACAAATACCAATTAAATAATCACCAATTGAAAGACAAAATTAAATTTTCTCCCCCTTTATGAAATACCAACTAAAAAAATGCATGGGCTTGATACCAATTTAAAAGTAATTAATTGAAACAAAATTGAAGCTCAAGCACTAGAATAAACAAGATTTTGTGAAAAATTTATATCTTAAGCACAAATAAAACAAGTATATGTGTATGAAATAGAATGAGTACCAATCACCAATAGATGATACCAATAGAAAATATACATACACAATAAACATATGAGTATACACAAAGATCAAAATGATACCAATTGAAAGAGTTCAATGATACCAATAACAATAAAAGTATGGTATAACTCATATAATCTATACCTCCCAACTCATGATCAAGTTTAAAAAGATTTTCATAGTAAAGCATACTTGTGCATGATCTCCCATCCAACCTCCCTTGGATGGTAGGGGTTTTCAAAAATAGATTTGAAAATAAGTTTTGTTTGAAAAAAAAACTCTACCAAAATGAAGAATACCGTAACTAGTTAAATGGAAAAACTTTTAAACTAGTACGAAATCTTTCAAGCAAGGAATACAACAAAATAGTTTTTCATAAAACACATGTAAATCACATAGCACTTAAAACACTCTAATATCCATAAAGACCATAAAATTTTCAAAAGAGGTGAGTGCACTAGTGTTATATGGAACATGATATCATGAAAATGTCAATAAAGCTCAATTATTCCTTAAATATTGAAAACACGAAAATCATCAAAACTTATTTAATCTTCATGGCATATGTATGTCAAGTACAAATTAAAATATACATACATATCCAAAACACAACGAGTCCACTATTTATATATGCATGAAGGCACGTGGCTCAAAAGGATAAACATGTATATCTAATAGTTTGGACAAGATAGACATATACATGAAGTTAAACAATTAAACACAAAATCAAGAAAAGCTAAATCTTCACAAAAACAAATTTCATTTCAAGGTATATGTATGAATTGTCAACACAATAAGTATACATACATATCCCTAAACACAATTGAGTCCATATATAGATTTGCATGAAAGGCAAATGACTCAAGGGGTATACATGTATATCTTAAAGTTTGGCAATACAAACATATATACATGAAATGAAAACTCATAATCATAAAACAAATCCAAAAATAGGAATACAAGTTTAAAATGTATGAATCATCAAAACTAGACTATACTAGCACATCTAATGGGTTCAAATAAGCAATCAAGCCCAAACATATATAAATTATTTGTCGCCCATTCTATGAACAAGTATATAACTAGTCTTAATGAAAACTAACATCTAAACAAGTAATCTTAACATGAAGCATCAAAAACAAGATAAAAATCATCATGATAAAACTAAGACATGATTACTATGTAAATTCACATGCATTAG
This sequence comes from Agave tequilana, assembly GCA_038442645.1. Classification (NCBI taxonomy): domain Eukaryota; kingdom Viridiplantae; phylum Streptophyta; class Magnoliopsida; order Asparagales; family Asparagaceae; genus Agave; species Agave tequilana. The sequence goes on from JAVJIF010030386.1 coordinate 428,906, forward strand.
ATTCATGATGTACATTATAGCTTAAACAAAAGTGAGAACACTAAGTATGGGTTCATGCAAGCATGTGTGTCTCAAATACTATACATGTATGTCAAGGATCTAATAATCATGGTATTTACATACTAATCCATAGACATCAAAAACATGCTATAAACAATGAAATGGAAAGCATGTAAACAATAATAAGGAGTTAAGAATTGTTACCAAAACCTAGAAGGCAACTCTCCTTGTCTCCAAAACATGGTGGTCATCTCCACCAAATCTTCCCTTGAAAGTGATGCATCCAATAGATTTCCTTTAAGTCCGGAACCCATCCACTCCAAGGTGTCATCACTCTCACGTCATGTGAGAGCCCACACCTACATCAAAAATAATAGGAGGGTGGTCTTTGGTACCCATCTCTTATTGGGTCAATGGGGGTTAGTCCCTTCTCTAACCCAAACAAACTTCTTTGCTAAATTATCAACATGTAATCTATCATAGCAAAATTTAGCAAGGTGGCCCTTACGTCCACAATGTGTACAAGTGTACACATGAGCATACATGTGAGAAGTGTGTCCGTGAGGAGCATGTGTATGCCGTGGAGGGTGTGCATGCATAAAAGTTGAAACTTGTTTCTTTCGAACCAAGGATTCCAAGCGTGTGTGGTTCATGGCACATTGGCTCATAGTGGAGCCCAAACAATCAACCTTCTTCTTAAGTAAACAAATATCATCATTAATTTTAGAAGAAGAAGTGTGGCATGCAATAGGTAAAGTGTGTGATACTACCCTAGCATGGCAAACATGTGCATCCATCTTATTTTGTGAAACAACATTTTTCTTTAAACAAACATTCAAATCATTAGAAATAGAAATAATTTTATTTTTCAAATCAACATTCTCTTTTAAAACAAAATCTACTTTTGAAGACAAGTTCTCATTTTTCTTCAAAAGTGTTTCACAATCTTTTTTAGATTTTAAAAATTTATTTTCTTTTAATGCAAGTTCTAATTGAGATCTCAATGCATCCCTTTCATTAGAGACCTCAACCTTCTCTTGCAAAACAGAATCAAGTCTAGAATGCAAACATTTATTTTCTTTTTCAAGTTCTAGACTTTTCTTTTTCAAAATTTTATATTTTTCAATCAATTTTTCACAAGCGATAGATAGTTCTTCATTTAAGGCATGAGCATCATAATTATCACATGAAGAACTAGAGCAATCATCACTATCATCTAAGTGGGGTTCTGAATGTACCTCAAGGGAGTCATTCCCTTGGACCATGAAGCATTGTGAATCGGATTCTCCACTAGATTCCTCCGGTTGAATTTGTTCTTGAAGCTTGGAGGTGGTGGTGGTTGTCAACTTGTTCCACACTACAAAAGCGGAATCAAGGTTAGAAACACACATAAGATAATCTTTAGGTAATGTGCTTCTAATGGCCTCAAGGGCTTGTGCATTGGCCCCTATATGATTGCGATCTCCAAGATAGCATTTCTTGGTGGCCGCAAGAAAGACATGCAAACCTAGGGTCTTTAGGTACATGGACATCCTATACTTCCAAACATCAATGTTGGAAGGGTCAAAACTAGGTGGGGTCATGAAGTCCATGGCAAACTATATGAGAGTGCAAACAATAGATTATCAAGCAAATGGATCTCACTCCTAGGATGTTAAGCCTAAGTATCAGGAGCACTTGCTCTGATACCAATTGAAAAGGAACACCTAGAGGGGGGTGAATAGGTGTTAGTGCTAATCTAAAATAAATGCAAAACTAAGTGCGCTAAATGCGGAAGCTAATGCAAATCTTGCACAAACTTAATACAACACAACAAGTGTAGCCGAATTCCCCGTGAAGGGCTCTGGACTAACTCCTCTTGATTCCCCTTGAATGGGTTGAGGTGCTATGTGAAGCTCTTGTTGGTTAAGTATAAGTTAGGCACACACACAAGCAAGCCAAGCAAATAAGGATGAATAGCAATAAGAATATATGCAAGGCAACACAAGCAAATAGATATGTATGATATGAATTATGCTCAACACAAGCAAATATGATATGATGTTATGTATGATGCTTTGCACAAATAAATGAGAGAGAGAGTTGAGAGATATTAGATCAAATGCAAACACACGGATATGTTTCGAGGTTCGAGCACCCTTGCTCTACATCCCCGCCTACACCACCGTGTAGGATTTCCAATCCACTATAGGAGTACCGAACTCATCTCTCAATCCTTACAAAACCACCGAGGCTATACAACCACAATCCACCTCTACCGAAGAGGGATAAGGCCCGTAACCAAAACAAACACAATCACCTCTACCGAAGAGGGATCCAACCACAATACCACTCCGATCAACCTCTACCAAAGAGGGATACAACAAAAGTAAGGAGGGTTTACAACTTAGAGGCTTTAACCTCAAACACTTCTCTTTTTCTCTCTTTTCCACAAAACAAATAATCCTAATAGATTAGGATAGAAGATAGCTCAAGTGTGGAAACTAGCTGTTTTTGGAAATAAGAAATAAAGAAAATACTTGAGATAACTCTTGTAAAATATAGAGAATGAAAACAAATACAAATATCCCAAATTCTTATTTTCTTTGATTTTGCAAAAACCCAAAACACAAATCAAATTGGAAGTTTAAAGCCCAAAACACTTTTGAAAACTCTTTAAAAACACTTAAGAAGGTCTGGAATTTTTGCCCTTGAAAACTTCTTCAAAAACTATGAAGAGATGGGGTATATATAGCCCCAATACAAAACTAGCCGTTAGAGCTGAGCTGGCAGCTCTGACAGGCAACGGTCGACCGGCTCGGTCGACCGCCAACGGTCAAAAATATGACCGTTGGGCAACTGCGGTCGACCGGCCCGGTCGACCGAAACAAACAGAGAGCACTGTAAGTGCCCCGGTCGACCGGAGCGGTCGACCGTCCCAGTGCCTCCAAACGTGCACAGATTTGTGCACGTCGGTCGACCGGCCCGGTCGACCGACTCCTCCCCTAGTCGACTAGTCAGAGGACCAAGTCGACTTGGTTGAAGCCTGGAACAACAATCTGTTGGCCCAAGAGGTTACACTCTCTTGTTTTGTGTTTTGATGATGACAAACCAAATAAGAGCTATTTGGTACTAATGAATTTGTTCAAGATAAGTTTCAGGTTTTGTACCATGTTTGGAGACCATTGGCTTAGCTTTTGCAAGAACTTCTAAAGTTTCACATAGCAAGGAAGGCAAATTGCACAATCAAGGAAGAATCATAGAAGAGAAAGCACAAGCAAGGCATTGGATGGCTCTAAGACTTGAAGATTGCTCAAAGAGTATTTAATCAATGTATTTTTAGTTTTATAGTTTGTTAACGAATAGTAGATAGGTTTGAAGCTCTATCACACACGTTTTTGCGCACATGTTTATTCTAAAATGTTTTCTTATAATTTATACAAAAACATTTTGTTTACAAGATTTGGCCTACAGATATATATTTGTGTTTTATACAAATCTATGTTCAAAACTATTTTTATCAAAATCAAAATCCCCTTTATTTTCTCTTCAAATCCTGATTTTTGACCTGAGCCAGTCGACCGAACGGTCGACCGACCTATGACAGGTTGGCCGGTCGACCGTCCCAGTCGACCGTGGCTCTGGCTGTGCACATATCTGTGTGCACGTTGTATCGGTCGACCGACCGGTCGACCGACTGTAAGCTACCTTGCTCTCGGTTAGTTTGGGTCGACCGGGCGGTCGACCGTTGGCCTGCAACGGTCAAAAATTGATCGTCGACCGGTCGACCGACCGGTCGACCGACAGATCCGTTGAACAGTAAACGGCTATTTTCTGGGGTATTTTAAGTTTTGTCTTTTTGTGTTTAAAATTTGATTTAGGGATATATTTTGAATCTAATATTACTTAATTAGCCTTAAGTTTTGTTTTATCTCTTAACCTAGCCCTCTCCTATAAATAGGGGTGTTTGGGGAGAGATTCATTATAACAATTATTGCTAGAAAATTCAAAAAGTTTAAGGCTTTCAAAAGATTTTGTTTCTTGGTTTTTGGGCTGAAATACTCTCTAATTTCTGAAGTGTTTTTGTGATACTCTCTGATTTAATTTTCTTTTCTCCTTACACACAAGAGCTTCATTCCTACTCAATATTCTCTAAGGACCTTTGTAAGGGAAGAGATATTTGAAAGAGAGAGTTTGTGGTCTTTTGACTACCAAGGAAATTACTTGTACTTGAGATTGTAGGAGTTGGGTACTCCATTGTATTTGAGATCTTTGTGATAGTGGAAGTAGCTAGAATCCTTCTGGGGAAGGCGGGGAGTAGAGCTGGGTGCTCGAACCTCGATAACATATTCTTGTGTTTGCGATTGGTTTACATTCTTGCACTCCTTACTCTACTTTGCTTGCACTTATTACTTGCTCATCATATTCATTGTCATACTTGCTTGCATTCATCTTGTGATTCTTGTTTGGTGATTGTTGTGACTTTAAATTTTTAAATTGCTCTTTGATTAGCATCATCACCTATTCACCCCCCCTCTAGGTGATTTTCAATTGGTATCAGAGCCTGTACTCTAGGTTTTGGCTTAACATCCATAGAGAGATCCTTAAAACTTGCTAATCAACATTTTCATTCCATCATTCATACACTAGTAAACATGGCCGATAATATTAAATCCCCACCTAAATTTGATGGACTCAATTTCCCTATTTGGAAGGTTAGGATGACTATCTTTTTGCAATCATTAGGTAGTTTAGTGGCTAAGTCTTTGACCAAACCCTATGTAGCACCCGATAATGATGAGAGCACTTGGACCGACTTCAACTTTAGAGAATATGAAGCTAACTCCAAGGCCCAAAACTCCCTTTTAACCGCCTTGAATGAGGATGACCTTACACGGGTAATTCATTGCCAATCCGCCTATGAGATTTGGCAACACTTATTGGTCACACATGAAGGGACTTCACAAGTCAAGAGAGCTAAAATAGATCTCTTGAGGTCTCAATATGAGTCATTTAAAATGCTTGATGAAGAATCTATTGATAGTATGATTACTCGTTTCACTAAAATCACTAATGGTCTTTCTTCATTAGGTGATGACATCTCCAACGATCAAAAGGTGCGGAAAGTGATTCGGGCGCTTCCTTCTTCATCGGAGATCAAGGCCACCACCTTAAAGGAGTTGAACGACAAGGACGAGATGGACATCATTGGTCTCATTGGGAACCTAAAGACCCATGAGATGGAGAAGAAGGCAAGAGAAGAAGCCACTACTTCAAAGAAGAAATCCATAGCCTTCAAGACTTCATCCACCAATGATGACGATGAAGATGACGAAGAAGAAGATGAGGAGCTAACTCTACTTGTGCGGAATGTCAAGAGGTTGTACCGAAAGAACAAGTTCAACTTTCGGAGAAAATTCGAAGGCAAAGAGGAACGGAGGATCATTTGCTACAATTGCCGCAAACCCGGACATATCATGGCGGATTGTCCGGAGTTCAAGAAGAAGATGACATCCTCCTTCAAGCCAAAGAAGCCGGAGGAAAAGAAAGCATACAAAGCAACATGGGATTCGGAAAGCGAGTCCGAAGAGGAGGTGGATCAAGCTAATATGTGTTTCATGGCAAACACACCTAAGGTAACCCCTCAATCCCTTGATGATGAAGATGATGAACTAAGTAAGGAAGTTCTAGTACATGCCTTTGTAGAACTTTCTGAAACTTATGATAATAAGAAACTTGAATGCTTAAAATTACAAAAAGAAGTTGCTTTTCTTAAGAATCAACTTGCCATTGTTTCTAAAGAAAAAGATGATATTTCTTCTAATTTCATTTCCATGCAAAAAGAATTTTGTGCCTACAAAAGTTCTTATAAGGCAAAATCTCCTATTATTGATGAAAAAGAAATTTCTTCTTTTAAATCCAAAATGAATGATTTTGAAAAAGTTTTAAATGATTGTGCTTTCAATACTAAGAAACTTGAGGACATGTTTTCTAAAAAGCACACTACTCATGCTAAAATTTCACATGATAAAAATTCTCATGCTCACACCTCTCATGCTAAAGTTTCTCATGCTCACAAATCACACACTCACTATGCTTTTAAATATGGTAGAGTATATAGATGCACATATTGTGGTAAAAATGGACATTTAGCTAAGTTTTGTTATGATCAACTAAATAGAACAAATAATCTAGTTTGGGTTCATGACACTAACCCTAGAGGACCCAAGAAAATGTGGGTACCAAAATCAACTCTTAAATTATTTGATGTAGGTACACACCAAAGCTCCAAGACGTAGGGAGCGGTGGTACCTTGATAGTGGTTGTTCAAGACACATGACGTGGGACATCAACAACTTCACAACCCTATCAAGGTACATGGAAGGTGGCACCGTCACCTTCGGGGATGACTCCAAAGGGACTATCATCGGTATAGGTAACATTCAAATTGGTGCATCTCCTATTATTGAAAATGTTGTTTTAGTAGATGGTTTAAAACATAATTTGCTTAGCATTAGTCAACTTTGTGACCGTGGACTTAAAGTGTTTTTGATAATTCTTCTTGCAAGATTTTTGATGTTAAATCTGATGTTTGTATTCTCATCGGTTTTCGTGATGATAATGTTTATATCATTGACATGCTTAATATTGAGTGTTCTACTAAATGCTTGAATGCTTTTGATGAAAATTCTTGGCTTTGGCATAGAAGATTAGGACATGCTTCTTTTGAACATCTTTCTAGGATTAATTCAAAGGAATTGGTGAAGGGTATTCCTTGCTTGAAGTTTGAGAAAGACCGCATTTGTGGTGCGTGCCAACTTGGGAAACAACCAAGTCTTCCTTCAAACCAATCAAGGATATCATGTCAACTAGGCCTTTAGAATTAATTCATATGGATCTATTTGGACCAACTAAAACTAAAAGTTTAAATGGAAGTAGATTTGCATTGTTTTGGTTGATGATTTTTTCCGTTTTACTTGGGTTTTCTTTTTGCAAAATAAAGATCAAACTTTTTCTCATTTTAAGATTTTTCGAAAAAGAGTTGAAAAAGAAAAGGGTTTTTCGATTTTGAGAATAAGGAGTGATAGAGGTGGTGAGTTTGTAAACCAACTCTTCATGACTTATTGTGATGAAAAGGGAATTAAGCATGAAATGTCTTGTCCTAGGACTCCACAACAAAATGGAGTTGTAGAAAGGAAAAATAGAACACTTCAAGAAATGGCTAGGACAATGATAAGTGAGTATGACCTCCCTCAATATTTATGGGCCGAGGCCGTAAACACTGCATGCTATATATCGAATCGTATTTATTTATGCAAAAATTCTTCAAAAACTTCTTTTGAAATGTATCATTCTAGAAAATCAAATGTTGCATATTTCAAAGTTTTTGGATGCAAGTGTTTTGTTTTAAATACTAAGGATAATTTGGGTAAATTTGATGCTATGGCTTATGAGGCTATCTTTGTTGGATATTCTTCTACTAGCAAAGCATATAGAGTTTTCAATAGATCTACACTTACCATAGAAGAATCCATGCATGTTAAATTTGAAGAATCTAATGTGGTTGTTGAGAATGTTGTAGAGATTGAACCATTAGGTGAAGACATGGAGAGACTATCCTTGAAGGACTCACCCGCTCAAGAAGAAAAGCAAGAATCTATTGGTGATGTTCAAGAGGATAAAGAGGAAAGCTCTCAACCGCTTCCTAAAGCTTGGAGATACGCTACAAATCATCCTAAGGAGCTCATCTTGGGTGATGCATCTAAAGGAGTCACAACACGCTCCAAACTCCATGACCTATGTGGTAACTTTGCTTTCATTTCTCATTTTGAACCCAAAGGCATTCTCGAAGCAGAGACGGACCCATATTGGTTGCTTGCCATGCAAGAGGAACTCAATCAATTTGAGCGCAACCAAGTTTGGCACCTTGTTCCTAAACCCCACGATAGACCAATAATTGGTACTAAGTGGATCTTTAGAAACAAGATGGATGAGTCCGGAAATGTCATTAGGAATAAAGCTAGGTTAGTGGCCCAAGGTTACACTCAAGTTGAAGGAATTGACTTTGAGGAGACCTTTGCACCCGTAGCACGGCTTGAAGCCATACGGATGACACTAGCTTTTGCATCTTTCAAAAATTTTAAACTTTTTCAAATGGATGTGAAAAGTACATTTTTGAATGGTTTTATTAATGAAGAAGTTTATGTTTCTCAACCTCCCGGTTTTATTGATCATGTTCATCCCGATTTCGTTTTTAAACTTGATAAAGCTTTATATGGATTGAAACAAGCTCCTAGAGCTTGGTATGAAAGGCTTTCTAGTTTTCTTATTTCAAATGATTTTATTAAAGGCAAAGTAGACACCACTCTATTCACTAAGCATGTTGATAATGATATATTAATTGTGCAAATTTATGTTGATGATATAATTTTTGGTTCTACTAATGAGCTTTTGTGCAAGGATTTTGAAAAGGTAATGCAACTTGAGTTTGAAATGTCTTCTATGGGTGAGCTAAATTTCTTCCTTGGACTCCAAATCAAGCAATTGCAAAACGGGACGTTCATAAGTCAAGCCAAGTACGCAAAGGAACTTGTAAAGAAGTTTGGACTTGAAGGCTCAAAGACTTGCAATACTCCCATGGCAACTACAACCAAGCTTGATAAAGATGACCAAGGTAAAAATGTTGATATTAAATTATATAGAAGCATGATAGGAAGTCTTTTATATTTAACGGCAAGTAGGCCGGATATCATGTTTAGTGTGTGTCTTTGTGCTAGATTTCAATCGTGTCCTAAAGAGTCCCATCTTATTGCGGTAAAACGCATTATTCGTTATATTAAGGGCACTATTGGGATGGGTCTATGGTATCCGAAAACCGGAGATTTCTCAATGACGAGTTATTCGGATGCCGACTTTGCGGGTTGTAGAGTAGATAGAAAGAGTACTAGTGGGACATGTCAATTTCTTGGTAATTGTCTTGTTTCATGGTCCTCTAGGAAACAAAATTCCGTAGCACTCTCAACCGCCGAGGCGGAGTATGTTGCCGCAGGGGCTTGTTGTGCACAAGTCCTTTGGATGAAACATACTCTCCTTGATTTTGATTTGCATTTTGATCATATAAAAATATTTTGTGATAATACTAGTACTATACACATGACTAAGAATGCAAATCAACATAGTAAGACCAAGCACATTGAGATTAGATATCACTTTCTTAGAGATCATTTTGAGAAAGGAGATATAGATATTGATTATGTTTCCACGGATTTACAACTAGCCGATATTTTCACTAAACCACTTGATTTTGCTAGATTTTCGTTTATTTGTGGAGAACTTAATGTTTGTGTTATTGATTAAACATGTTTTTCATAACCCCTTTTTGATGTATGACAAAAAGGGGGAGAATTAGTTTACATGGACAAAAGTAAGTTCATTTGGTCTTGGTTCCATATGAATTTATATGTTTTGGTTTTATGAGTTTTTGTTATGAGTCTTATGTTTTTATGAATTTGAGAACTCTTGTATTTTGTTTGTGTTTTATTGGTATTGTTTCAATTTGGATTCAATTGGCATCAAGAGTATGTTTTTGTGTTTTTAATAAATTCTTGTATTTTTCATATAGCATAATTTGAGGGGGAGTCTTCTCCTCCCCCATATTTTTGTCTATAGCCTATTTGTTTTGTCATCATCAAAAAGGGGGAGATTGTTGGCCCAAGAGGTTACACTCTCTTGTTTTGTGTTTTGATGATGACAAACCAAATAAGAGCTATTTGGTACTAATGAATTTGTTCAAGATAAGTTTCAGGTTTTGTACCATGTTTGGAGACCATTGGTTTAGCTTTTGCAAGAACTTCTAAAGTTTCACATAGCAAGGAAGGCAAATTGCACAATCAAGGAAGAATCATAGAAGAGAAAGCACAAGTAAGGCATTGGATGGCTCTAAGACTTGAAGATTGCTCAAAGAGTATTTAATCATTGTATTTTTAGTTTTATAGTTTGTTAAAGAATAGTGGATAGGTTTGAAGCTCTATCACACACGTTTTTGCGCACATGTTTATTCTAAAATGTTTTCTTATAATTTATACAAAAATATTTTGTTTACAAGATTTGGCCTACAGATATATATTTGTGTTTTATACAAATCTATGTTCAAAACTATTTTTATCAAAATCAAAATCCCCTTTATTTTCTCTTCAAATCCTGATTTTTGACCTGAGCCAGTCGACCGAACGGTCGACCGGACCTATGACAGGTTGGCCGGTCGACCGTCCCAGTCGACCGTGGCTCTGGCTGTGCACATATCTGTGTGCACGTTGCATCGGTCGACCGACCGGTCGACCGACTGTAAGCTACCTTGCTCTCGGTTAGTTTGGGTCGACCGGGCGGTCGACCGTTGGCCTGCAACGGTCAAAAATTTGATCGTGCGGTCGACCGACCGGTCGACCGACAGATCCGTTGAACAGTAAACGGCTATTTTCTGGGGTATTTTAAGTTTTGTCTTTTTGTGTTTAAAATTTGATTTAGGGATATATTTTGAATCTAATATTACTTAATTAGCCTTAAGTTTTGTTTTATCTCTTAACCTAGCCCTCTCCTATAAATAGGGGTGTTTGGGGAGAGATTCATTACAACAATTATTGCTAGAAAATTCAAAAAGTTTAAGGCTTTCAAAAGACTTTGTTTCTTGGTTTTTGGGCTGAAATACTCTCTAATTTCTGAAGTGTTTTTGTGATACTCCCTGATTTAATTTTCTTTTCTCCTTACACACAAGAGCTTCATTCCTACTCAATATTCTCTAAGGACCTTTGTAAGGGAAGAGATATTTGAAAGAGAGAGTTTGTGGTCTTTTGACTACCAAGGAAATTACTTGTACTTGAGATTGTAGGAGTTGGGTTCTCCATTGTATTTGAGATCTTTGTGATAGTGGAAGTAGCTAGAATCCTTCTGGGGAAGGCGGGGAGTAGAGCTGGGTGCTCGAACCTCGATAACATATCCTTATGTTTGCGATTGGTTTACATTCTTGCACTCCTTACTCTACTTTGCTTGCACTTATTACTTGCTCATCATATTCATTGTCATACTTGCTTGCATTCATCTTGTGATTCTTGTTTGGTGATTGTTGTGACTTTAAAATTTTAAATTACTCTTTGATTAGCATCATCACCTATTCACCCCCCCTCTAGGTGATTTTCACAATCTGGGTCAGAAAAACATGTTAAAATATTTTTCTAAAAATCTTTTAACACTTCTAAAAATCACCAAAAATAGTTTTATCATTTTATATGGAAACACAAACTTGTGATAAAAATTTCAAGACATATATCAATCATATCAATTCATTTTTGAGTCTTGCAAATTTTATCAAAAACAAAACTTGTATTTTCATCAAACTTGATTTTTTCAAATCATGAATAGGATAGTCAAAATAAGTTTATCTAGCAAGTTTAAAGCATGTATGTATATCTAGAACATATCTAATATACATAGAAATAAAGTAAACTTGTTTTGAACTACTATTCATGAAAACCAAATCCAAAAACATGAAAACGTGTGTGTTGTGCACTTGAGCATATCAACTATTCTAAGCTTTACAATTTGGATCTAAACACACTAACTAAACTATGGATACCTAAGTCTTCTTGATGATCTTCATCTTCAAGTTGACTTGCTCCAAGACTCCATCCATGGGCTAGGCAATGTGTGATCTTGAAGCTTTGGCCCTGGAATCATCATGAAAAGCTTCTAAACACCTTGTTGAAGCTAATCACCAACTAATATCTTGGTTAATGATCTGAAACTTAAACAACACAAGATTATTAGTAAACATAACTACATGAGTTAATCATCATCAAAACTAGGGTGGAAAGCCTTTGGGCCAACATTTTTATTAAGGCTTGGGTTGTGTGAGTGGGGAGGTGATTTTTGGGCTAAGGGAGGGTAATAACTTCCCCACCTTATATTGTATTGGGTATTGCCCTTAAGTTAAATTTGTGCAAGTGTGCAATATAGATAAGCATGAACACAAAAAAAAAAATGAGTAAATCACTGAAGTGTTTGTCCTATACTATATGCATTGCCATATGTACACCTCTTATCGCAACAACATAAGAACAAAATACAGTATATTGGAATGAAAATTGACACGTGCCTAGATGCAAATGTCTAAACCGTTTTAAAGCATCCAATTTCTGTATTTTACTTCTTAAAATTTATTTACAGTGTACAAGAGATAAAAATTAGCAGCAGAATATAAGAATGTATAAGAAGTTACCCAACAACACTTGAGCAAGTGTGGACTTCTGCGACGCTAAAACTTTAACCTGCACACCAAAAAACAAAGAAGAAAAGTTAATAAAAGCGTGAAATTAAATAGTTCCCATCTCCGGCAATGGCGTCAAAATTTGATCGGGGGAAAACTGCGCACAAAAGTGTATGTTTTGAAGTTAAGATATAAAGTGTGTGTGCTTTGGCTTCCTCGATACTTCCGTTATAGCATAGAGGCTAAAACGAGTCGAATCCACAAGGATGGGAGGCGATAGAAGCTTTACCGGTTGATTCACATGTTTGTTAAAGATTCTTCAAAGTTTTAAAGAATGAAAAGAAAAGAAAGAAAGAAAAGAATGAAAAGAGAAGTACGGTGAAACACAAAGAAGTGGGAAACATAGAAAAGAATATGTTTGTGGTTTTTGGAATGTTTCTAAACAAAGTAAAAAAGAAAGAAAACTCATGGCACTAACTACTAATGACTCCACTAACATGCTAACCTCTTAGTGATAGTTGCCTCACATGTATCATTGGCCATCACTAGTCCTTTGTTCAAGAGCGATTCAAAGCATGACCCATATGTAACTCATCACAACCCAACTCATCAAACAAGTACAAGCTACACTTAAACCATCAATACTATAGAAAAGTAAGCACAGAGTAAAGTAATGTTAGCTTGTTAGTGGTTAGGAAGTTAGAGTGTTAGATCCATCATCATGAGCCATCAATGGCTCTTGCAAGAGCAAGGCCAAACCGAGGCTATTAGATTCATATGGATTATCATAAAAGTACCATGAGAGCAAAGATTAGCTACACATGTAAAAGAGATTGGAGAGAAGAAAACATAGAGAGGTAAAGAGAGCACCTTTCATAAATTGTCAACTTCTATTACAAGCACTCTTGCATTCCAAGCATGTATCACTCTCTCTCCCTAGATCTACAAAATAGAAAATACAATGGAGGAAGAAGAACTAGCCTAAACTAAACTACCCTAAACTACAATATGAAGATGAAACTACTCTTAAAACTCTGCATATTTTTGCTCTGAAACCCCGGAGGGGTATTTATAGCCACCATGGAAGAGGGGGGCCAGGGGACAGGCGCTGGCCCAAAACGCGACTGGGGCCGCGGCCGTACGGCTGCGGAAACACAGCCTAGGCCGCGTTTCCTCAGCCATACTGGGGCCGCGCGCGCGGCGCTTCGAGCTGCGCGCGGTCCCGTCTGTCCCCTGTCAGGCCTAGTGCCTAGCTTCTTCTTTGCAGCCCCTAGTTTTTACAGAATCAGTTCTCTAGGTCAATGGCTATCTTTAATAGGCTTTTAATCACCAATTAAATGGTGATTTCGGATTTTCTTCTTCATTGCACACTATGGACCTAGAATCAAGCAAGCAAAGCTTTATTAGTAGAATTTAATATGAAATTAATGTGAAGATGTGATACAAATTATGCAAAATTAGAGACTAATCATAGGCTCTGATACCAATTGAAAGTACACCTAGAGGGGGGTGAATAGGTGTAAGGCTAATCTAATGACAAATGATGCGGAATTAAAAACTTAACGCAACACACTTAGTGTAACCAAAGAGTGTAGCCAAATTCCCGGTGAAGGGCTCTGGACTATCTCCTCTAAATTCCTCTAAATAAGAGTTGAGGTGCTATATGAAGCTCTCTTGATTCAACACAAGTGAGGCACACACACAATCAATACCAAGCATATAAATATGAATGAACAATATGAATCAATGCAAGGCACAATATAAAAGAGAGAGAGTTAGAGAAAGTGGATCAAACGCAAACACCGAGATATGATTTGAGGTTCGAGCACACAGCTCTACGTCCCTGCTTTCACACAGAAGGATTTCCACTAACTCGTCCACACAGGACTTCCTACACGGGGAACCTCCACTGAGGATTTGGGCAAATATAATCGGGAATACACAACTCCTCTGTCAACAAATACAACCTCTACACTTAGAGGCAAGGAGCTAAGCCAACACAATATCAACCTCACAAATGAGGGATAGGCACAAAGCCAACACCAACAACAATCACCTCACACTTGAGGGATTCCAAATCAATCTCCACCTCTCATTAGAGGGATACAAACACCACTTCCGCATTAACCTTTTACTAGAGGGATATCAACACAATCACCTCTCACTAGAGGGATATCACAATGAATGGAAGGTTTACAACTTGGTGGTCTCTTTCAACCACAAACCAATTCTTTCTCACAAAATAATAATCCTATAGATAAGATAGATAGATAAGCTCATAAAGAAAAACTCTTGGGAAAACTTCTAAAATATAATGAAAATAAAGATCAAAAATTAATCCCAAAGACTTCTCCATTTTTTGATTTTTTCAACTCTTTAAAATAAATAAAGATAAAATCTTTAAATCCAAAACTCTTTTAAAAACTTGTATTAAAACACTTGTAAGGTGAGAAATTTTTCTCTTGAAATTCTTGTCAAAAACTAGCCAAGGAATGGGGTATTTATATCCCAAAGGAATCTGCCCGTTGGCAGCTAGAAAGGGCAGAATTACTCTTCTGGTTGACCACCCGGTCGACCGGCCCAGTTGATCGAGACTGGATACAGAGAGTAGAGCTCTCTGCCGGTCAACCAGCCCGATCGACCGGGGCCATTTCCAGAGAGCAGAGCTCTCTGGAGGGTCGACCGCTCGGTCGACCGGCTCACCAGCCCTGGCTGCATGCACGTCCTGTGTACGTCAGTCGACTGGTCCGGTCGACCGACTTCTGCCTCGGTCGACTGGCCCGGTCGACCGGCAGACAGCCAGTCCAGCCTAATATAGGATTTAAAAACTTTTATTTTTATCTTCTATTAAATCCCATAAAATCACATAAATTTCATAAAAATCAGTTCTTATTATATCTTTTAAATACAACTATGTGTGATAAAAATTCAACACATATTTCAAACTATTTGAACCATTTTTGTGAGATAGAAAACTTGCCTTAAACCAAAATTCGTATTTTCCGAAACTAGGATTTTGAAATGGAAAACTGTTTTCTCCAAAACTCATGTAAATACAAAAACATGCATATTGTATATGGATAAAATCCAATATATATGAAAGGTATTATATCTATGTTTTTGACATTAAATTCAAAAATAAGTTTTGTTTAAATACAAAAGTCCAAACTCATGAAGTAGACTATTAAAATAAGTTTTTCTAAGTATGTGAAGCATAAATGTATATAGATCAAATCTAATATACATTAAATCATGTAAACTTGTTTTGATTCTATCTATTCATGAAAACCATATATATGATAAACCGAAACTAGTTAAACCAAAACATGAAATTTTAAACTTGTGTGTGTATTGTGAACTTGAGCATATCACACTATCTAATCTTTACAATGAGATCTAAACAAACTATAGCAAAACAAACCAATGCCTTCTTGTAGAACTCTGTCTCCAAGTCAACTCGATCCAAACGTGATCATCGAGCTTGACTCCAACCGAGTGCTAGATGTGAACATGACGCTCGAGCTCTTGAATCACCATGTGAAAGCTCTAAAACACCTTTATTGAAGCTAATCACCTACTATTATCTTGATCAAATATCTGAAACTAAATATTCACAAGATTATTAGTAATTATAACTACATGAGTTAATCATTATTAAAACTAGAGTGAAGGGCCTCTGGGCCAACAAAGTTTTATCCCATAAGGATATTACTTCCATCCTGCATTAGGTTATCAGTGGCAAATGGTAACAACTTTAAGTTAAAACCCCAGTTCATAAACACTATCCCTAGGTTCTATGGTTTTGAGTCTGAGGATGCATACTTCTTCATTAGGGAATTCGAAGAAGTATGCTTGATGATGTGAATTCTCCAGCTAGGAGAAGATGCTGTGAGACTAAGATAAATCCCTTTTGCACTAAAGGATCTAGACAAGAAGTGGTTGTGTAGTCTACGAGTCGATTCGATCTCAACATGGGGTGATTTTGTCAAAGTATTCTTGAAAAAAATCTGCTCCATTCATAAAATTGCTCTGATTTGAAAGAATATCATGCAGTTTAGACAGGAGCCTAATGAACTATTTTGGAAGTATTTCGAGTGCTTTAAAGACTTACTTGCCCAGTGTCCCCGCCATGGCATAGAAAAATGATGACAATGCCAGATTCTCTATGACGGTTTTGATATCCCGATTAAAACCCTCATTGAAACAATGTGTCAAGAAGAATTCTTACAAAGAGATGAGGGCTAGGGCTGGGATTTATTCAAAAACTTAGCTAAAAAAATAGTCCAGTAGGAATCATGTTCAGATAAGTTTAAGAATCAAACCCAAAACTTCTAAAATTGGGCTTCATTCGATCGAATCCTTCATAGTTGCAGAAGCCAAAATTTCCAACTTGATAAGAATGTTAGAACTTTTAGAAGCTAAGGAGTAAAGAATGATAAACCAAGTCAACCCACCCAAATGCCAAATTTTGGTTATACTTATTGCCATGCATTAAACTATATCTTTGAAGAGTGTCCAAGTTTTCTAGCTTAGCAAATATTATCAGACAATATGAATGCAACATTTGTTAGACCGAACAACAGTCTATACTCCAAAACATACAATTCGGGATAGGGGGATCATCCCAATTTTTCATAGAGTCAGAATAGTCGTGAGCAGCACACACCGAATTTTCCCAACCAATTTCCTGCTCATACTATTAACCCAATAATCAACCCAATTTTAGCCCAACTTTTACCATGAGGTTCCACAACCATCTTTCCAAAATCCTCCTTCAGATAGAAAAATGACTGATTTGAAAAGAGCCATGGAAACCCTATCTAAAACTGAAGCCCTAATGATGAACAGTCATAATCAAGCCATCAATAGGTTAAATGTTCAAATTAGTCGATTGGCAAACTCACTTAGTGAAGGATAGAAAGGAGCAATACCGTGACAACCTTTGACTAATGCCAAGAACTCTTTCCAAATTCATGAGGCACAAGAACCAAACCAATGAAACGTTGTTCATATCTTAAGATCAAGAAAGCAGGTAGACAATCAAGTTTCTTCACCACTAGTTACCATCCAACAAAAATCCAACTCAACTGAAGCCTCTACATCTGTAAATCCAATCCAACCACTTCATAGTCTGAAAAAATTGAAAAAGAGAAGTCAGCTGAAGAAATGCATAAGCCTATAGTACCTTTTTCAAATAGGCTAAAAAGTAACAAATCCAATGCACATATAAGAAAGATATTAGAAATGTTCAATTAAGTGAAAATAAATGCGCAATTTTTGATGTCATACAACAAGTTTCTTCATATGCAAAAATTTTAAAATATATGTGTACCAAGAAAAGAAAAACCAACGTCCCTAAAAAGGTCTTCCTCGCAACAAACATTAGCGAATTGTTGTCCGGACCCATTCCTATAAAATACAAAGATCCCGGTTGTCTAACCATCGCATGTAACAAAGGACAGACTACCATCAATAAGGCACTGCTTGATTTGGGAGGAAGTATCAAGTTGCTCCCCTTTTCTGTGTATCAACAACTCAAGTTGAGTGATCTTCGTCCAAAATGAGTAACAGTTCAGTTAGCTGACCGATCAGTGTAAAGCCCCAAGGGGGAGATAACTGATGTTCTCATTCGGGTCAGGGAGTTCATCTACCTTGTGGATTTTATCATGATGGAAGCACAACCTATCTTGATCCAAGATCCCCGGTCATTTTAAGATGACCATTCCTTGCCACAGCTAATGCAATAATAAATTCTAAGAACAGTTGAAGGCACCTAACATTTGGAGATATGACCAAAGCAGTAAATATTTTTCACCTGAGAAAATAACCTCGAGATTCTGAAGATCATACATTTGAAATAGAAGGCCTAATGACCGAACATCAGAGGACCTGGAATATGAACCTAAATGCACGTTCGAATTGGAGTCAGATGACTTCAATTTCGACTAAATTATTGATTCTATAGTAGAATAGGCAACAACTCCAAATCCTTTGAGTCTAGAACCAAAAAACTTACCCTTAACTGAACAATTTTCCTCTTCTGAATTAAAAGCTCTTCTGAGTCATCTCAAGTACATTTATTTAGGAGAAAAAAGGCTCTACCAGTAAACATCACTTCTCATTTAACTGAGGAATAAGAAGAGGATCTTCTTGTTGTGTTGAGAGACAACAAAGAATCCATTGATTGGACCATGGCTGACATCAAAGGACTTAGCCTATTAATAATACAACACCATATCCATCTAATTGAAGAGGCCAAACCAAAACGCGACCCACAGCTTAGGCTTAAACCAATAATGCAAGAAGTCATTCGAGTAGAAATACTCAAACTATTAGATAATGGGATCATTTATCCCATATCTGATAGTCAATGGGTTAGTCCTGTCCATACTATGCCCAAAAAGATTGGTTTTATAGTGGTAACAAATGTTAAAAAAGAATTAGTGCAAATCTGACTGCTCACAAAAATTTGAGTTTGCATTGATTGTCGCAAATTGAATTCCGTCCCTTGTAAAGACCACTTTCCTCTTCCATTCAATGTCCAGATATTGGAAAGACTTGCTGGGAACGAATACTATTATTTCCTAGATGGGTATTTCGGGTATAATCAAATTCCAATTTCTTTTAAGATCAAGAAACAAAACTGCGTTCACTTGTCCATTTGGGATGATTGCATACCGCAGAATACCATTTGGATTATGCAACGCCCCAACAACGCTTTGATGTTTTGCATGCTTAGCCTGTTCTCAGACATGGTAGAACATTTTCTGGAAATATTCATGAATGATTTCTCAATTTTGTCCATTTGGGATGATTGCATACTGCAGAATACCATTTGGATTATGCAACGCCCCAACAACGTTTCGATGTTGCATCCTTAGCCTGTTCTCAAACAGGTAGAACATTTTCTGGAAATATTCATGAATGATTTCTCAATTTATGGAGATTCTTTTGACCAATGGTTGCATCATCTAGAATTAATTTTTAAATGATGCACGAAAAAAAACTTGACACTAAACTAAGAAGAGCGTCATTTTATGGTCAAATGAGGAATTGTCCTAGGGCATGAGATTTCTAGATCTAGGATAAAGGTTGATAAGGCAAAAGTCAAAGTGATTGCCAAATTCTCTTAGCCGAAATGCATTAAAGACATTAGATCTTTTCTAGGGCATGCTGAATTTTATAGAAGATTCATCAAAGAGTTTAATAAGATTGCTAGACCCTTAACGAATCTATTAGCAAAGGTTGTGCCCTTCTATTTTGATGATGGATGTCTAAAAGTATGAGATAAAATTGAAACGAGAACTTGTCTCTGCTCTAATCATCTCGGCACCTGATTGGATAAAACCATTTGAGATTATGTGTGATGCCTCAGATTTTTGCTATTAGCGCTATTCTAGGACAACACATCGATAATAGACAGCATGTGATCTATTATCTGAGTAAAACTTTGAATGATGCACAACTCAATTACACTACGACCAAAAAGGAATTTTTGGTCGTAGTATTCGCGTTCGAAAAATTTCAGACAATACCTACTCAGGTCCAGAAAAACTGTGTTCACGTACCACTCCGCGCTGTGATATCTTATGACAAAGAAAGATGCTAAAGCAACACTCATTCGATGGATCCTTCTTTTGTAAGAATTTGACCTCAAAATAAGAGATTAGAAAGGGGTAGAGAATGTTGTGGCGGATCATTTATCCCGTATTCCAAATGCACCAATTAAGATAAACACCGATCAATGAAAACTTTTTTGACGAATACATCTTTACAATATGTAAAGAGCTTTGATATGCAGATATTGTGAACTATCTTGCTACCAGGTAAACACTTTCTGATTGTCGAGTCAAGATAGATATCGCTTTTTTGCTTAGGTACGGTTCTTTTTTTGGGAAGAACCGTATCTTTTCAAATATTGTCCAGACGAAATCATCAGAAGGTGTATACCTAAGGAAGAGTATAGGAGTGTGTTGGCATTTTGTCATGTGCTTGCGTGTGGTGGGCACTTTGGTCCACGCAAAGCCGCTAAAAGGGT
Organism: Agave tequilana; assembly: GCA_038442645.1. Taxonomy (NCBI): domain Eukaryota; kingdom Viridiplantae; phylum Streptophyta; class Magnoliopsida; order Asparagales; family Asparagaceae; genus Agave; species Agave tequilana. The sequence continues at coordinate 449,182 of JAVJIF010030386.1, forward strand.
CTTGCAAAGTAAGTTCTACTGGCCCACTTTGTACGAAGACTTTCATTTTTTGCAAGCTGTGCAAAAACTGCCAACTGACTGATAGGACTTCTAGAAGAGATATAATGCCCCTGAACCCCATTCTAGAAGTAGAAATTTTTGATGTTTGAGGCATCAATTTCATGGAGCCATTTCCAAGTTCATTTGGCAACCAGTACATCTTGGTTGCAGTGGGCTATATGTCAAAATGGGTCAAAACGGTACCAATAAGTACATGACAATAGGGTTGTTGTCAAATTATTGAAGGAGAACATAATCTCTCGCTTCGGTAGCCCCCGTATGATAATAAGTGACAACGAGTCTCATTTCTGCAATAGGACTTTTGAAGTCTTAATGCGTAAATACTCGATATCGCACAAATTATCCACGACGTATCATCTTCAAACTAACAGGCAGTTTGAAGTTACAAATACAGTTAAAACTCATATTAGAGAAAACTGTATGACAGAATCGAAAAGATTGGTCGGTTAAACTAGTAGATGCGCTATGGTCTTACCTGACTGCTTTCAAGACTGTCCTCGATATGTCTCCATACCGAGTAGTATTTGGGAAACCCTGCAGTCTGCCGGTTGAACTAAAACACTTTGCTTTGTGGGCAATCAGGGAACTTAATTTTGATTTGAATAAAGTCAGTGATCTATGAAAACTACAGATTTCTGAGTTAAAGGAAATATAAAATGAAGCTTATGATAATGCTAAAATCACCAAGAGCAGAACCAAATTCTTTCACGATCGATCATACACAGAAAGAATTTTTTCTCAGGACAAAAAAGTTTTGCTTTACAACTCTAGGCTTCATCTCTTGCTGGAATGTTGAAAACCTAATGGTCAGCACCTTTCATTGTGCACGCTGTATTTCCACATGGTGCGGTGAAAATTTCTAATCCGAAGAATGGCAAAATTTTCAAAGTGAACAGACAAACATTGAAGCCATTCTTAGCCATAGATCTTGAGTCAAAGGAGGAGAGAGTCATGGGTCTCTTTGACATAATTTATGAATGACTAGGGCCCAAATCATCTTCCCCTAGGATGTTAATGATAAAAACTGAAAATTGGTAAAATGAATAAAAATACAAAAAAAGCTATAAAAATAAAAATAAAACTAAAAATTAGGATTCTTTTGTTTATATTAGAATTCCTCTTTATAAAATAATAGGAAAAAAATCCTAGTTTAGGGAATCTTTTCTATACCTAGGGTTAAAATAGAAAATATCAATTTCCTCTCCCTATTTAAACTCCCCTCTTCTCTCTCCCGTGTCTCACCAAAGAAAACCCTTATTATATCTGAGAAGGAGAGAAAGAGGCACCGCCACTGAGAAAAAACCATCCACTGCTCTCCCTACTTTGCCATGGTCAGTCCCTTTTTGCTGCGTTTTTGCGATCGTCCTGAAGCCTCTGGAGAACCGCCAAGTTCCTCTTTGATCGATCTTGTGTGTAGATCTCAGATCTACCGCTAGTCCTATGTAATTGTTGCTTAGACTGCTCAGAGCAGTCTACACTTGGATTTCCCCTCACGGTTTCTGCAGAGGTTTACTATCTCTTTTCCCTTTTTCCTACATGTGTTAAATTCAGATTCATGGCACCCACTATATTTCTTGAAAAAGTTTTCTCTACAAGTTTAAGAGATGTTAATGGGCATGCTCATGTGTTCTTGGATAAAATAAGGGAACGTAATTGGTATGAACTAGTGTATGATAATAGCAATGAAGATGTGTTTTATTGCCCCGTCATTATAAATAAATTTTATTTAGGCATAGACACTAACACTATCGACCTAGATCAAAACAAATTTCTGGACCACTTAGAGCACGGGGACATCTAAGCCATACCTGTGACTATAGAATAGGTCACACAGATCCCCGTCTCTCCTATGCACTCCACCCCATTTTCATTGATTGATTGTATACCGTTGATGGGCGTGCAGTGCATTGAAGTAGATTGTGGTCTCAAGTGAGTGCCATATTCCATAATGTTCATTACGTTGGATGCTAGATCCAATACTATATCTTAGGCCTTGACCATACTACATCATTCAACAGACCGGTACTTCAAATAATACACAGTTTGATGACTAGATAGAACACAGTCAATTTAAACACTATCATTTTGCGACAACTCATTGCAAGTTCACAGTGCACTAGGGGTGCCAAGTACTCTCTACCATTACTTGTGACTGGTATGTGCAGAAACTTTCTGTCGGATGATGTATTTTCAAGGTATGATCGAGTATTTGTATCCCCAAATGTATAACTAGTGCCTATAATAGCTTTCTGCATTGGATTTGGACTCCTACAGTCCAATCTGAGGATATTCCTGCTGAGTTCTCCTCAGAAGAACAGATGGAGGAAGTGGATGAGCTTGACTTTTGGCGATAGCCACCACCCACTGAGACCCATGCCTTGATGTCGTCTATATGGAAAGGCATGAAGAAGATCTTTAGGGGGCAGCTTCGCCTTAGGCGATAGATGGAGGAACAAAACGCTCCACTAGAGTGCATTGAGAAAAGTTTAAGACGTTCACGATCGGCCGGTCTGAGCACTTTGGCCTGACTGAGTCATCGTCAGAGGTGATACAGTACCTTTGTCATTTCATGCATTTTTTCATTCATGTCATACATTGGGGACAATGCATGATATAAGTATGGGGGGTACTAACATAGGATTTTCTCTTTATTTTTATTATTTTCTAGATTTTCTCTTTTTAGGTTTCTTTTCTAGATTTTCTTCCTTTTTCACTTCTTTATAGGACCAAATTTTTTTCTTTTCTTTTTTTTTTATAAAAACTTTTTGAAATAAGAGTAAAAGTTTTGATATAATTTTAAAGAAAATTAAGTTAATCTTCAGAATTAGGAAATCCAAAGATAATGATTTCTTAAACATAGACCAAAATAATGGATCTTGTTTAAAATTATAGAATAAGAAAGAAGTATTGGAAAGATAATATGATCTTACATGTTTACCTTATAGAATATGCACTCCATACTTACACATTTTTGGGATGGAAACAACGACTTAAAAATGCCATAATAAAAAATATAAATAAATAAAAATATATATAGGTATTATAAATACTTTGCCACAATTAAGTTAGTTAATTGTACCTTAGGAAGTATGGTTAGTCACGCCTAACTTTGGTCAAAATAAATAAATTTCTTAAAGTTTTGTGGCCTCGTTTAGCCAAGTCCTTAAGCTTGAGAATGTTTTCTCATCTGGCGCCCTAAAGCCATCTGGTTTGGGAGTCACTGGCTAACGGCTCACTACATAGGTAAACTAAAAAGCGTAAGAAAACTAAAAAAAGAAAGAATATATGCATATATGTGTGTGTGCGCGCGCGCGCGTATATGTATATAAATAAATGGCTTAATAGTTGAAGTTGAAATCCCAAAAATTCACACTATCACAAGTGCATATTATCCAGGTTTCTATGAAAGATCAATTATTCAATTCAATTTTGAATTCTTAACTTAATTGAACAAGATCCTGCAACAAGACCTTAAGGATGAATAATTTTTGGTGGCCTTATGACCTTAGATCACTTAATTTTTACAAAAATATTTTGAAATTTTTCTCTCTTTCAAAATGTGCAAAATACTAACAGTTGTTTTCTTTCTTTATAGATTTTGTGGGTATAATCCACTAAAAACCCTCAGGAGATAAAACTTCTCCTCTAGGGGAAACATAGAGGTCTAACGGCTTGTTGCACATGCTCAGTGCAATCGCGTCACTTGTAAAAGTAGTGTAATTACATTGTTAGCTAGTTTTTTTTCTTGTTTTGCTCGGGGATGAGCAAAAAGATAAGTATAAGGGTGTGATTAGTATTCATTTTTGCATAGTTTACATCACAGTATACCATTTATTATTAATAAAATTCTAGTTACTAATGTTTTTTCTCTTTATTTTTAGATCCATTGTTTAATGAAGAAGAAAGCCCAAAATCCTAATTAATTGGAGAATTTTGTGAAGCCTAAGTGAAGTCCAATGATGGAAGCCCATTATTCTAACAACCCAGAGGATATTCAGAAAATAGAACCTTCCATAAGGACAACTGCGCACAGAAAAGCTGGCACCCTATAGCGTAGGCCTAACTGCTGCATCTTTGCCATGGTTTCACGGTAAATGCCGCGGAACCGCGAGAAGATCAGTGACGTTGGCTTAGCGTTTTTGTCTACGGCTGCAATTGATTAGACCAAGAGTTTTGAGGCTATAAATACTCCCCCTGGTTATCAGAGAGGGGGTTTGGAATTTTAGAGCATTTTCTTTCTAGGTTTTTCTTTATATCTTTTATAATTTCTTTTCTCTTATATTTAATCCAGAAAATAGAGAGAGTGAGTGTTATGGAAATGATCAGTGACAAATCAATACAAGCTTGCTTCTTCTTCTTCCTTGAGTTTTTTTTGTTCTTTGTACATGCTTTTCTTCCTTGCAATTAGTGTAAAATGTCGACTTTCTTTCTTTTTCATTCCATATCTAGCTAACTTTTTTCTTGCATGGCTAGCTAACTACTAACCCACTAATCTCTTACTACTTAATTGATAGCCCACATGAATCAATGAGCATCACAATAAGCCTTGTGTAAATAAGAGTTATGAATGGCTCATGATGAAGGGTTCTAACTGTATCATACTAACTTGCAAGCTAATTCTGATATTTTATGCTTAACCATGTGCTATTGATGATATATTAATGTAATAAATTTTCTTGATTTTGTAAGTTAAAGATTACCCACTCATTCTTGTCGATACTGATCATGCACTTGTTTTTCACACCATTCTCGCCTTTAATTAGATCTGGGTGATGTTCAAGTTTTTGGTGTGTAAAGCAAGATGATGGAAGAAGAACATTAATTCGAACACCACATGACAAGTTCTCATTAAACAAGATTTGCGAATGCCAAGGATCCATTGTGAGGCTATATCATCAAGGAGTTAGTAGATAGTGGGATCACTTAGTACGCGGTTAGCCATGCACTTTCCCATTTCAAAAGCAAACTTCATTTTCTATTTTTTCTCAAACTTTACTCTCCAATTTCCTTCTTAAAACCTTCTTCTAAAACTTATTTCAATTTGCATTATTTTCTACTTTAAAATACTTTTCCATTTTGAATTTTCAAAACCGTTTTCTTTTTTTTTTTGCAACTTGTTTTCTACCGCCTACAACTTTCTTACTTTCTTTTCTTTCTCATTTTACATTGTCTACAAACCGAGCATCTTTACTTTGTTTTCATACACCAGCAATCATCACTCTCAAACATTTATTCTCTTTTGTTAAAATTCTTTGAAACAAAAAAAGGATTTCTCAAAACAAATACAAAACCAAACATATGCTTCCATTACTTCCCCTTCTTGTGGACACGACTCATTTAGCTACATAGCTATAATGATAGTTTTGAAAAAATATTAGCACCATTCTCAACACATATCTCACATATCATATCATATTTTTTTGTGCACCCGTTTCCAGCGAACAAATCTCACCCAAGCACCTCAAAGCTCCTACCGAAAAAGTGGTTCCACTATTTGAGAGATGGAATGTCTTCTCAATCAAAGTGGGTTTCTGCATGAATTTAATCGCATCAATTGAGAAATAAATCTCAATTTTCTTCTGTTTCCACTGCATGTTGGCATAAGACTACCAACCAATTTCGAATACTAACTAAATTTTTCTTTCAAAAACACAAATAATCCCAGATATGCACATAGATCACTAATGCCATATGCGTGCAAAGACTCAAAATTTAAGATATATTCCAAGGCGAAACTTGTCCAGATTGAAAGAAGCCGTAAAATTCTTCGCCTTCATGCTGATGAACCCACCGAGACTTGGGTCTCCTTCCTTGATGACGCCATCAAGATCTATGTTTCCACCAAAATCAAGCTCTTCACTCTCCTTCTTTAGCTGACTTCTCTTCTTCAACATCAGAGTCTATTTCTCCTTGCTTTCTCTTCCCTTTGTCTCTTTTCTCTTTCTTCCTCCTCCTTTCCTCCTCAAGATCATTTCTAGCCGTGATAATGGGTTATGGTCTGCTTGTTGGTAGTTCTCTTTCTCTTTAAGGAAGCCTCACTGCTGTAGCTGCCTCTGTCGAGGTCGTTGTCGCCTCTGCTGACGGGAAGTCCCCCACTGTTGATGTTGTTGCTGCCTCTCCCCCTCTTGGCGGGTAGTTTGGATCATATAATGGTGAGAATAAGGTGGAGAGATGTGAACTGAGGATGGGTTTTGATCCGATTTTAGAGATTTTGGGTGTAGATGAAGAACTTGGATTTGGGAATCTTTGTGTTCGTGCGGTTGAAGTGGAGAAGAAAAAGATATGAGAAATTTTTTGGAGTTAGGAAAGGTTAAACAAATATGGTTAAAACAAAGAAAATCTATTTGGGTCATTCGAGAGGTCTTGATGGTCGATGCGATTGATGCTTGAAAGGTTGTTGAGCTTTTAAAAGCTCAGCGATCAAACAGATCGACCGTCTGCACTCAACAGACAACCTAGATGTGAACCAAATCACTTTTTGGGTTTAAGAAAAATATAAGAAATTTTTTCCAACTTATTTCTCATATATATAACAACAAAATCAACATAATTCATCCAACAATAAATCACTAAAAAAAAACTACATTTTCAAGAATCAAGAGAACACATACCCATTGCCTACGAATATAACAAAATTGATCTTTAGCAACGGTTCTGTAAAAATATCAGCAAGTTGATTCTTGGTATCTCTGAAAATAAGTTTAGTATTACCATATTCAACATGATCTTTTAAAAAGTGGTGTATCACATCACTATGTTTAGTTCTTGAATGAAGACTAGAGTTTTTAGATAAGTTTATTGCACTAGTATTATTACATAAAATATGAGCAGTGTCAAATTTCAAACCCAGATCAATCAATGTTTTGTCTCATTCATAACACTTGGGCACAAGATAAACCGGCTGGATGTATTTGTTGTGCGCAGCAGCAGGGAACACAACAACCACTCTTGAGGAATCCGCCCACCTGGTGGAGACTCGATGCAGCCGGAGAAACAACCAATACAGCAGGAACAACAACCAATAGAGAAAAGCAACCAACACACAAATTTAACGAGGTTCAGCAACGTGCCTACGTCCTCGGGGCAAGAGAGAGAGAGAGAGATTTTATTGATTCAACAATCAATACAACTAATATAAGAGAGAAACTTGAGGGAATTCTTAGGAATTCTTTTGGGATACTTAGGGATACAATACATGAGGGCTCTAGCCTCTCCTTTATAGCCATAGAGTCCCTGGATTTAAGGAAACCTAGATTGGATTTGATTCCATCAAGAAAAGGAATCAGAATTCTAAAAGGAAAGTCCAGACGCGCCTGACGGTCGACCGACCCATGCCACGGTCGACCATGCAGGTCGACCGGGCCCAACCGAGAGTTAGGCCATTTCAGTCGGTCGACCGGACGGTTGACCGCTTACTTCCTGTGCACTTTCGTGCACGCCAGTCGATCGGGCGATGGACTGGCCTCCTCCACCGGTCGACCGGGCAGCCGACCAGGAGCACAATCTGGCCTGCTCCAATGCGCCATTTCTCGCTCCTTGATTTCTGATCTCTGTGCTAACTTCCTCTACTCCTCTATCTCCTCTCTCCCTCAATTATCCACCTCGGTGAAGATTTTTCAAATCTAAGCCGATCTCTAACGAACTCTAGTCTATCACCTGGCGAAATCGACACACGATCTCGGCGAAATCGACACACGATCTTGGCTTGCGCGCTCCAGACGAAATCAACACACGATCTGAAAAATCACCTAGAGGGGGGTGAATAGGTGATTATGCTAATCTAATGAACTCAATGCGGAATTTAAAAACTTAATGCAATACACTCAAGTGCAATCAACAAGTGATGCACACACAACCAAGCCAAGCAATTATGAATGCACAATATGAATAGTTGCAAGGCACAAAGTAAAGAGAGATATAGAGAGAGAGTCAATGGATTAAGCGTAAACAACAAGATATGTTACGAGGTTCGAGCACCCAGCTCTACATCCCCGCCTTCGACACACGAAGGATTTCTAATCCACTAGCTAGTCCACAAAGAACTCTCACAAGGAGTACCCAACTCCTCTCTTTACAACCACAACCTCCTCCTTGAGGCAAGCTCCAATCCAACAAAACAATCACCTCACAACCCGAGGGATTAGCACAAAGCAAACACAAGGATCACCTCACAACTTGAGGGATACAACCCAAATGCACAACTTCCTCAACACAATGAGGGCAAGGCACAAAGTAAAGATTGGGTTTTTAACTTGGTGGTCTAAACAACAACCACAAACAATTTCTTTCTCTCACACAAAGATCCTATAAAATAAGAAAGCAGATGTAGCTCAAGTGTGGAGAAAACCAATGGAATGGAAATCAAAATCACAAAGAAAATTCTTGGGAAAAACTGAAACCAAGATATAGAAGATGAATCAAAACTCTTTTTCCCAAAAATCTTTTTCTTTAATTTTCCAAACCCTAGCAAAAACACCAAATGGATTGTTCAATTTGAAACCAAAAACTTCTTTTGATTGCTGTGAAAATACCAGAGAGTAAGGAAAAATTCGCACAAAAAATCTTATAGAAAACAGGCTATAAATGGGGTATTTATAGACCCCAGAAAAATATAGCCGTTGGCAGCAGAATCTGCCAAAATGAACGGCCGGTCGACCGCTCCGGTCGACCGTCCAACGGTCAAATTCTGCCCGTTGCCAACTACCGATCGACCCAAAAATACAGAGAGCTCTGCTCTCTGGGACGGTCGACCGGACCGGTCGACCGTGCCAACCAGCCAGACGTGCACAAGGCTGTGCACGTCGGTCGACCGATCCGGTCGACTGACTTCAGCCCCAGTCGACTTGGTCATTCGACTAGTCGACTTGGATGAAGCCTGGAACAAAAAACTGAATTAGAAACATGTTTAAAAATTCTTTTATCTTTTCTAAAAATCACCAAAAGTAGTTTTATCATTTTATATTGAAATATAAACTTGTGATAAAAATTTCATCACAAATAACAAACATCTTGAAACATTTTTGAGTCTTATTATTTTTACCAAAATCCAAAACTTGTATTTTCGAATAGAAAATACATTTTGTTCAAAACTCATCCAAATACAAAAACATGATATTAAACAACATTTAGGCATGATGTATATGGATATAATCCTATATACATGAAACATATATATATCCATGTTTTTGACATTAATTCCAAAATATGTTTTGTTAAAAATACCAAAACATAAAACACATGAATAAGTAAGTCAAAACTAAGTTTGTCTAAGAAGTTAAGCATGCATGTATATAGAACAAATCTAATATACATTAAACCATGTAAACTTGTTTTGAATCTATCTATTCATGCAAACCAAGATCGGTTAAACCTAAAACCGAAAAACTGAAAACCAATATTCAAAACATGAAACGTGTGTGTTGTGAACTTGAGCATATCATACTATTCTAATCTTTATAATTTGGATCTAAACATAAAACTAAACTAGGTACCGAAGTCTTCTTGTAGAGCGCAATCTCCAAGCCGACTCGAACCAAAACTCTTTGATCCACCGAGCAAGTGCTATATATGATCTTTGACGCTCGGGCTAAACTAGGTACCGAAGTCTTCTTGTAGAAGCTAATCACCTACTAATAACTTGATTAATGATCTGAAACTAAAATCACAAGATTATTAGTACACATAACTACATGAGTTAATCATCATCAAAACTATGGTGGAAGGCCTTTGGGCCAACACGATCTTGGCGAAAACGACACACGATCTCGGCTTGAAATCTGTAGCTCAGTTATCAACTGGGATGCACCACACATGCCTTCCCTACACTTCACCTTAGGAGAACTTCCAAACATGCCGATCACCGAACGTGTCTCCAACTCAGCAACTACTTGACTTCACGAAGAACACATCATGAGCCAACACTGACTCTCCAACTGAGTAGTTCTATCTAGTCTACATGTCTTCAGCTGACGGTCCAACAAAGTCTGAGTATAGCACACCGAACACCATCATCGGCTTTAACAAACTGGCTGCACACCCCTTCTATGCAAGCTCAACCATTTTCTCACCAGAAGATCAACCTGTTCAACGAGATTACAACACCTCACCTCTACGTGAAGTCCGACGAACCACAACACTTCACCTCTACACGAAGTCTCTCCACCTCTACGTGAAGTTCCAATCGGCCACAACTCGAAAACCCAAACAGCTTCATACGGGTTGCATCACCAAATTTGGCTGAGCCTTTACGGCTTCCTACGTGCCTTGCCCAAAGGATTAAGCCAACCGTAGTTCATTCAAATGAGCTCCATCAAGCTCAAGCACTTGTACCTGGATCTGCAGCAGCGAACCTATCTGGCTGAGTCATATGAACCTCCTCACGACCATCATGGATAACAACGGCCTTCAACTTGAGCTTGTCGCGATTACAAGCTTGAGACTCATGCTTCTTTACCCATGAGCGTGGTTTTACCTTGGTTCCAATGGCTGCAAACAACTCGACATTCTGATCAATGTCTTCGACCTGTTCAGCATCAACCCTAGCTACATGATCTCTACGCGGTGTCATATCCGGTGAAGTCTTCTCTGATGCCGAACCAACTGGAGATAGTGGAGTAGCATCAACCTCTACCCGCTGCGATACTTCCTTGGTATCCACCCTCTCCACCTGCTGAGAGACGGTAGATTTCAATACTGAAGTCTCATCAAATGTGACATGCCTACTCATCACGATCTTCTTATTTTCGGGATCCCACAACTTGTAGCCTTTCATATTCCTTTTGATACCTAAAAACACAAATCTCTTTGCTCGCGGATTCACCTTGCAATCCTTGGTACTGAAGTAGGTCGGACTTCAAAATTCGCGCAGCAAACTATGATCTTGTGCAGCTTTCCCAGACCAAATTTCTAATGGAGCTTTACCTCCTATCGCAGTCGATCCATTTATGAGATGGCTAGCATACATAATCGCCTCAGCCCAAAATGATTTGTCTAATCTTGCATTAGATAACAAATACCGAACCTTCTCCAGCAAGGAACAGTTTACTTCCTTAACCAACCCATTTATACCTTTCGTGAAGTGAGTAGCAAAACCGGTGTTCTGGCCAAATCGTAGGAATTGGTTCATGTCTCTTTCAACATTACCAATCTGTAGCTCCTTGATCTTCCTACCAATTGATTGTCAAATGAAAGAGTTAAGAAATTACCGTGTAGCTTTGGGCTAACGGGTTGTGCCACGACGAGGAATGCGATAGAAGCTTTTCAGTGTTTTGTTTAGAAAGCTAAGAATGATGCTAGTTTTTTAGTTGAAAAAGAGAATGGAGAGAAGGAAGATGATTAAAAGAAAAATTGTAACTTTGGAGAAGGCTTTGGAAAAGGTGAATTTTGTATAATGTTTAAAAAGTGATTTGTTATTTTTTAATGAAGAAGAAAATTTAGGTTCACTATCTCACTACTCAATGATATGTTCTTCTCTTAAAAATCTTAATGCCTCAACTTGATCATAGGCAAAACTTAAGATTGATTCTAGAAAGTTTTAAGTAAAACACATAAGATGGTTTGAAAGGTTAACTCTTTTCTTTAAGAAATCGCCTTGAGTTGAATGTTAAATCATCAAGAAGTTCAAGTATGAGATAAAAACAAGTTCAAGAGACGTTTTGGAAAGTTGTAGAAGTTAAAAATCCAAACCCATCCTCATGTGCTTTCAAGAACACTTTCAAGAAGAAAGGCTTAAGTTAGGCATGCAAATGATTCATTGGGTCATTTCATCAAAACCATTCGAAAAGAAGAGGGATCAGAGAGAGGAGTAATAGTGAGCCCAGAAAACCGATTTAGCTATTCATGAATAATATAAAACTAAACATGAAAATAACACAAGACATACCCATGAATTTGAGTAGAAGAAGAGAAAACTTGATCCTTTATTGATGTCACTTCAATCTTCAGATTACAATCACTCAGTTCCTCTCTCTCACTAGTATTTGGACTAAACTACAAATTAAAGAACAAAGATAAAACTTTTCTATACTATCTAACAAAGAGCCTAAACCTTAAAAATGAGCAAGAAAATTAATCCTGGTCCTCGCTTCTTTCTTCTCTGTTGAAACTGGTATTTATAGGGAAAACCAGAGGGGAGAGATCGTAGGAAGATTGGGGGAGCAAACGCTCCCCTAACAATCGCAACCAAGCCACGAAAACGCGGCAAGGGCCGCGTTTTCGCGGCCCTGGTGTGGCCAGTTGGCCACACCCAATTGGATGATTCTCCTGGTTTGGTGATTCGCCTATATTTCTACTGGGTTTCTCGTTTCTGCTCCAGGATTTGACGAAACAACCTTTGATTGTTGACTTTAACCGCTTGATTTGGGAGGATTCTTTTCAACCGGTTTTCAAGATTTGCCCTGATTCCTTGATTTTGAATTTATTCTGAATTAAATCAGAATTTGATGGGCTCTTTGGCTTGTTTTTCCTTCCTTTCTTTTAGCAATTGAGCCTACATTTAACAAAGAAGAAGAAGACTTATTAATAGGATTTATTAGCTAAAAAGTATGGCAAGGTGACAATGTATATGCAATATATGTGACTGATCACACCCGATACTTATTTTTTGCTCGCCCTCGAGCAAAACATCAGAATAATTCTAATCAATTATTAGGCCACTTTTGCAGGTCACTCGATTGCACTGAGCATGTGCAACAAGCCGTTAAACCTCTAAGTTACCCCTAGAGGACGAGTTTTGTCTTGTGAGGGTTTTCAGTGGATTGCACCCACAAAATCCAAAAAAAATGTTAGTATTTTCGAAAAGCATTTTGAAAGGAGAAAATATTTGAAGTATATTTGTAAGGTTTTAAGTAATCTATAAGTTATAGGAATATCAAAATTTTCATTCCCAAACTCAGTCACTATTCAAAAACATATCATCAATCAAAGTAAGGAGTCAAATTGTACTTCTCATCTAGTCTATTAATTTACCCTGAGTCGTATGCACCATTGTGATTGTGAAGTTTGACTAAGGGTTCTTTAACATTAACTCCTATGCCCTATTTATATTTATTTTTGGTGAAATTTATTCCTCAATTTCATTAGGCTTTCTAATCTGCCCATGTAATGAGCCTTTAGTCGGTGACACCCAAACCGGACAGTTTTAGGGCACCAGGTGAGAAAACACCCCTAAGGACTTAAACACTCGAGCAGACAAGGCCACGAAATCAAGATTTTTATTTATAAAATATACCCCTTTTAGGCGTGAATACTTATACTTCATGAGGCACAAATATCCAGCTTAATCAGAGGATTATTATATGTTTTTTTTCAAACTTATCTAATTATCTTTTGCATAAATACCAAGGCTTGCTTAGGCCAAAGCACCTAGCTAATCAATAATTATATTTGTTTATTATTTTTTTCATACATATATACTTCTTTTTTATAAGGCATAAGAGTCTTTGTTTTTAAACCTTAAGTGTACAAGTGCATTTAGTGTGCATATTTCATCAAAGTAAATATCAAGACTAAATTACTTTCACAAATTTTCTTCCTAACCCTAAAAATCAAACAAGTCATATCATTTTGACCAAGTGTAAGAAATCCTAATTATGATTTTTTTTCCTATTCCCTAAGATTGACTTAATTTCTTACAAAAAAATATATCAAAATATTATTTTTACCTTTCAAAAAGTTTTTTTTTTATATATATACATTTTTTATTTTATTTTATTTTTTTATATTAGTCATGTTAGAGCCCTCCCCCACACTTATCTCATGCATTGTCCCCAATGTATGAAAGAAATGTATACATGCATGAAATGAAATGTAAAAGAGGTGCATATATTATACAAAAATATGTTCAACATCAACTTTCTCCCACACCTAGATCTTTTTCGGTCTTATCCCTCTAGCTCTCTTCCCGTCATTCCAATGGGTTCTCTTTATAGGGCATAGTGGGGAGGCCAATTTTACTGTCATTTTAGCTCTCTTCCTCCCCAGTCTCAACTTCTTTAGGTTTTCCTTCCTCATATTCTACATTCATTATTCAAAAATTGATCTCCACCACACTTCTCAGTTGGAACTTCTTCAGCATGAATGCCTAGGAATTCTAATTCAGTTCTATATATCTCCTCAAAGCTTAGGTGAACACTTTCCCTTGGAAATGTGTACATAATCAAATGATCCCTAGTTGGTTCATCCAAACACATGAGTTCTTCTTCGAAGAGGTTTTCAAAGAGTATGTTAATTGGAGGTTTTTGAATTATACTCTCATGCGACACGTTATTGGTTGGCTCATCGAAAATGAAAATATTCAAATCAAAATTCCCCTTTTTAAAGGGTACTTTAACATTAAGATCTCCGACAAATGCCTTCTCATCAAGATAATCGCATTCATTCTTAAATAATTCATTAAGAAATAGCGACTCATCTTCTATATCTTCACTCTCTTCATCACAATTATTTTCAACAAAGTTTACCTCAAATGTTTGATCTTTTATCTTACGAGGTTGTTTTTCTCGGTTGAAGATATTGACTTCTCTAGTCATGTCCCCAAAAGTTAACCTCATGGACCCATTCCTATAATTGATTATAGTATTGGCAATAACAAGGAATGATTGCCCTAGGATAACAGGAGTTTGAGCCCTATGATTTGAGTTAAACACAGGTTGTGTCTCTAGAACTATAAAATCAACAGGGTATATAAACTCCCCAACCTGGATAAGGACATCATTAATCTCCCCTTTTGGAACTTTCACTGAACGGTCAGCCAGTTGGATAGTGACTCGAGTTGGACTAAGATCGCTCAACCTGAGTTGTTGATAAACTGAGAATGGAAGCAAGTTGATACTTGTCCCCAAGTCAAGAAGTGCACGACTAATTTTGGCTTGTCCTATTGTGCAGGCAATGGTTAGACTACCTGGATCCTTGTACTTAACAGAGATCGGACCCGATAGTAGCTCACTAGTGTTAGTGGCTAAGAAGACTTTTTTGGGTATATTAGTCTTTCTCTTCTTGGTGCACATATCCTTAAGAAACTTTGCATAAGATGTGATTTGTTGGATGGCATCAAGAAGTGGCACATTTATCTTTACTTGATTAAAGATCTCAATTATCTTATCCATGTGTGGATTTTGCTTGTTATTTTTCAGCCTATTAGGAAATGGTGCTATAGGCTGGTGCACATGACTGGTTGACTTATCTTTTTCAGATTCATCAAATTTAGGAAAAGTGGGATTAGATGAGGTGGATGCTGAAGTGTGATTGTGCTGACTAGGATTAGGTGGTGTTGACACTTGGCTATCAACTTTCTTTCCCGACCTCAATGTATGAACAACATTATATTGATTCAGTGATTAATCCTCAACCAAATGAGCTTGTTGTGAATTCTTAGGACTCATAATTGATTGACTAGGCAAGGTACTCTTTTACCTCTCATGTTGTGGATTGGCTAACTGGCTCATTTGACCCTCTAGCCTCTGTATGATTTGCATGAGGGAATCTTAGTTCTTCATGTACCTTTCCATGTTTCATTCAAAATCAGTCATTCTCCTTTCGAATTGAGGATTCTGGAAGGAAGATGGTGGGGCTTGGTTGAGAAAATTTTATTGATAATTTGAAAAATTGTTGGGAGAATTGTGAGGGTGATTGGAAAAGTTGGGTTGATGATTGGAAGAATTATTAGAATGATGGAAGTGGCTTACATGGTTTGTGAAAATCACCTAGAGGGGGGTGAATAGGTGATAATGCTAATCTAGAGAACTTAATGCGGAATTTGAAAACTAATTGCAATTAACAAGAGATGCACACTCAAACAAGCCAAGCAAATAATTATGAATGAACAATATGAATTGATGCAAGGCACAATTTAGAGAGAGAGAGTAAGAGCCAAGGGATCAAGCGCAAACAACAAGATATGTTTCGAGATTCGAGCACCCAGCTCTACATCCCCGCCTTCACCACCGTGAAGGATTGCTAGTCCACTAGCTTGTCCACAAAGGACTCCCACAAAGGTAACCTCCACCGAGGATTTGGGGCAATACAATCACAAGGAGTATCCAACTCCTTTCCTTACAAACGCAACCTCCTCCTTGAGGCACAACACCAAGCCAACAAACAATCACCTCACAACTTGAGGGATTAGCACAAAACTTAGACAAGGATCACCTCACACCTTGAGGGATACAACCCAATAGCACAACCTCCTCAACACAATGAGGGCAAGGCACAAAGCCAAGCTAAGATAGGGTTTACAACTTGGTGATCAAAAGACCACAAACAATCTCTTTTCCCACACAAAGATCCTATAGAATAAGATAGTAGATGTAGCTCAAGTGTGGAGAAAACCAAAGGAATGGAAATAAAAAACTCAAAGAAAATCCTTGGGAAAAAACTAGAAACCAAGATAAAGAAGTTGAATCAAACACTTTTCCCAAAAACCCTTTTCTTTGATTTTTCAAACCCTAGGAAAAACACCAAATAGATTGTTCAATTTAAAGCCCAAAAACTTCTTTTGATTGCTGTGAAAACATTAGAGAGTCAGGAAAAATTAGCACCAAAAATCTTAGAGAAAACCTCTTTCCAATGGGTATTTATAGCCCCCAGAAAATTATAGCCGTTGGCAGCAGAAACTGCCAAAAATGAACTACCGGTCGACCGGTCGGTCGACCGGCCAACGGTCACTTTTTGACCGCAGGCAGCTACCGGTCGACTGGGCGGTCGACCGTCCCCAGAACCAGAGAGCAACGGCTCTCTGGCCGGTCGACCGCTCGGTCGACCGGGAGAAACCCGAGAGCAACCTGCTCTCAGTCGGTCGACCGTGCGGTCGACCGGCTTATGGGTAAGCCAGCGTGCACGTATCCGTGCACGTCGGTCGACCGCTACGGTCGACCGGCTACTTGATCCGGTCGACCGTCCGGTCGACCGACCTAGCCTGGCAGCAGCAGTTCTGGTCAGAAAAATATGTAATTTTTAATCCTAAAAATTCCCATAAAATCTCTAAAATTACACAAAAATAGTTTTATCATTTTATTTTGAAATATAAACTTGTGATAAAAATTTCATCACAAATAACAAACATTTTGAAACATTTTTGTGTCTTATCATTTTTACCAAAAATCAAAAACTGTATTTTCTAAAACTTGGATTTTTAAATTGATAATACATTTTGTCCAAAACTCATCCAAATACAAAAACATGGTATTTAAACAACATTTAGGCATGATGTATATGGATATAATCCTATATACATGAAACATATATATATCCATGTTTTTGACTTTAATTCCAAAATATGTTTTGTTAAAAATACCAAAATATAAAACACATGAATAAGTAAGTCAAAACTAAGTTTGTCTAGGAAGTTAAGCATGCATGTATATAGAACAAATCTAATATACATTAAACCATGTAAACTTGTTTTGATCTATCTATTCATAAAACCAAGATCGGTTAAACCAAAAACGAAAAAACCGAAAACCAATATTCAAAACATGAAACGTGTGTGTTGTGAACTTGAGCATATCATACTATTCTAATCTTTACAAATGGATCTAAAACTTAAACTAAACTAGGGTACCGAAGTCTTCTTGTAGAGCGCCGTCTCCAAGCCGACTCGATCCAAAACTTCGTGATCCACCGAGCTTGACTCCAATGAGTGCTATATATGATCTTGTCGCTCGGGCTCTTGAATCACTATGTGAAAGCTTCCAAACCATCTTGTTGAAGCTAATCACCTACTAATATCTTGATTAATGATTGAAACAAAAATCACAAGATTATTAGTACACATAACTACATGAGTTAATCATCATCAAAACTAGAGTGGAAGGCCTCTGGGCCAACAATCTCCCCCTTTTTGATGATGACAAAACTCATGGAGTTATATATGCATGGATTAAAGTTAAGCTTCAGAGAAGCTCCCCCTTAACTCATGCATAGGAATAAACAAATAGATATACAATGTAAGCTCTTTAACATGTATGCATAGACATGCATAAAACAAGATACCAAATACAAAAACATGCTCTTGATACCAAACATATGACATATGAAATGTATCATGCATAAAATGTGCTCTTGATACTAATAAAAAACATGTTCTTAAATAATGCTCTTGATACTAATTAAACAATTAAACGACAAACTAATAAATAAAACAAAACATGCATATAAACCTAAATACTTCTCCCCCTTTTTGTCAATCATCAACAAAGGGGTCCAAGTAAAAACAAAAACATTCTTCTCCCCCTTTTTGTTCGAAACAAAGAAACAAAAAATGGGTTAAAAGCAATAAAACAATGTTCTCCCCTTTTTGTCTAAAACACAAATGATGTAAATAAGGGGTGACAATCAATTAAGATATCAATTAAAAAAATTTGTCAAAGTAGAGCATCTTGATACCAATTGAAATTAAACATAACAAAATTTGAATTTCTAAACAAGGATTTTGATACCAATTGTAAATATTTTTCATTTTGAACATATGATACCAAATTGAAATTTTCAATCATAAAGTATGGGAGTGGAAATCAAATACCAATTGAAAGATGAAATACAAGGTTTCTCCCCCTTTATGAAATACCAAATGAAACAATGAATAAGTTTGTATATGGATACCAATTGAAAACTAGTCAATTGAAATAAGATAGTCATTATAAAACAAGCTTTATCATGATCAAAATTTGTGCTCTAAGATATATGAATATAATAAGCACAAATAAAAACATATATATGTATGAAAAATTAGATACCAATTGAAATTGATATTCTTCGAAATGTAAGCATACATATATAAAAAATATATGAGTTTACAAAAAAAATGTCAATATTGATACCAATTGAAACAATAATAATATCAAGTGTATATCTCATATCCTATCCTCCCAACCATGTTCAAGTTTAAAATGATTTTCAATATAAAGCATACATGAGCATGATTTCCCATCCATCCTCCCATGGATGGTAGGGGTTTTCAAAAATAGGTTTGAAAAATAGTGTGTGTTTGAAAAACTCAACCATAAAGAAGAATACGAACTAGTTTAATGAAAAATTTGTAAACTAGTACGAAATCCTTCAAGTAAGGAATAAAACAAAATTATTTTTCAAGAAACATGAAATCCACATGATAATCAACACTCTAAGCCAATTAAGAATAAATATGACTCATGAAAACAAAACATGAGTAAACAATAAATGTGAGTGTACAAATAAGATGTGAAGATCATAATCATGAAAGATATTCAATTAAGCTCAATTAATTCCTTGAAACATGAAAACATAAAAATCATCAAAACTATTTAATCTTCAAGATATATGTATGTCCTATACAAACTAAAGTATACATACATATCCAAACATAATGAGTCCACAAAGATATATGTATGAAGGCACGTGGCTCAAAAGGATGTATATGTATAAACAATAATTTGGATAGAATGGACATATACATGAAGTTAAACATAAACACATGGAAACATGAAAAACTAAATTTCCATTAAAACAAATTTCATTTCAAGGTATATGTATGATTTGTCAACACAAAAAGTATACATACATATCCCTAAACACAATTGAGTCCATATGTATAGATTTGCATGAAAAGCAAATGACTCAAGGGGTATACATGTATATCTTAAAGTTTGGCAAAATAGACATATACATGAAATGAAAACACATGATCATAAAACAAAACCAAAATGGGAATACAAGTTTAAAATGCATGGCTCATCAAAACTAGACTATACTAGCACATCTAATGGGAACAAATAAGCAATCAAGCACAAACATATATAGATTTATTTGTGGCCCACTATATGCATAAATATATACCAGTCTTAATGAAAACTAACATTTAAACATATATTCAAATCATGAAGCATCAAAACGGGACATCAATCAACATGATAAACATAAAAATGATCATTATGTAAATCCACATGCTATTAGAGCTATGATGTGCATAATAGCTAAACAAATGGTGAGACACAACATATAGGTCCATATAAGCATGGGTGATCTCAAAAGCTATACATGCATGTCAATGATCTAAGAATCATGGCATTTAACATAATAAACTCTAAACATAAAAAACATGAGATATCAAAACAAGAATCATAAACACATATGATCATCATGCACATGTATTAGATCTAGGACATACATATTAGTTTAAAAACAAAGTGAGAACACAAAGATAGGACCATGGGTGTCTCAAATAACTAAACATGTATATCACTAATCTAAATCACATGGCATAATAATAATGAGCTTTAAAATATGACATGCTATAAATCAATGACATGAAAAGCATGCAAATATAAATGGGAGTTAGAGATTGATACCAAAACCGATGAAGGCACCTCTCTAGTTCTCCAAACCAATGGTGGTCCTCTCCACCAAACTCCCCTTGAAAGTGATGCATCCAAATTGTTTTCTTTAAGAACGGAACGCATCCACTTCAAGGCACCGCTACTCTCACGTGATGCGAGAGCCCACACGTACATCAAAAATTTCAGGGGTGGTCTTTGGTACCCATTTTCTTTTGGGTCCATAGGGGTTAGTATCTTTCCTAACCCAAACAAGATTATTTGCTAAATTTTCAACATGTAAACGATCATAGCAAAATCTAGCAAGGTGGCCTTTTTGACCACAATGTGTACACATGTACACATGAGCATACATGTGATGGTGGTGACCATGGGAAGCATGTATATGCCGTGATGGGTGTGCATGCAAGGATGGAGCTTGTTTCTTTCGAATCAAGGATTCCAAGCGTGTGTGGTTCATGGCACAATGGCTCAAAGTGGAGCCCAAACAATCAACACTTTTCTTCAAAACATTTATATCATTTTCAATAGTTGAAGATAAAGTGGAGCATGCAATAGGTGTGCTAGATGAAGAGCTACACTAGCATGGCAAACATGTGAAGACAATTCAATTTTCAAAGATTCATTTTTCCTTAAAACAAAATCCAATTCTTTTGTAATGAAATCAATTTCATTTTTCAATGAAAGGTTATCTTTTAAAACAAAATCTAATTTAGAAGATAAAACCTCATTATTTTTCAAACATCATCACAATCCTTATTGCTTTTCAAAAACTCATTTTCCTTTAGGACAAGGTCAAGTTGAGATTTAAGTGAGTCACGTTCACTTGCAATCTCTTCCTTCTCTTGCAAAATCAATTCAAAATTTGAACACAAATCCTTTAATTCTTCTTTTAGTTCAAAATCGTTCTTTTTCAACAAATCATATTTTTCCAAAAATTTTCAAGCTTTTGAGCAAGTTCCATATTCAATGTTTGAACTTCAAAACAACCATGGCAATAGGAACTAGAGCTATCATCTAGTTGAGAATCTGATTGTACCTCAAGGGAGTTTTTCCCTTGGACCATGAGGCAATGCTCGTCGGACTTGTCTCTCCTAGATCTTCTCAACTTGTTGATAATCCTTGGTAGCTCGGGAGAAGTCAAAATGCTCCAAACTGCAAAAGCCGAATCATAATGAGCAAACACGTGTAAAAGATCTTCATTAAGAGATGCTCTAAGTGTCTTAAGTGCAAGTGCATTGGCCTTATTATGCTTGCTATCATTGGGGTAGGATTCCATAGTAATGACTTGGAAAACTTTAGATCCTAAGGCTTTCAAATCACTACTCATCTTGGCCTGCCAAATATCATGTCTAGAAAAATCAAACATAGGAGGGCTATCCATAAGTGCAAACTAAATCTGTGCAAATGAAAAATGCAAATGAAGATTAGCAAACCAAGATCTTACTCCTAGGTGGTTAAACCTAAATATCAGGAGCGGAGGCTCTGATACCAATTGAAAATCACCTAGAGGGGGGGTGAATAGGTGATAATGCTAATCTAGAGAACTTAATGCGGAATTTGAAAACTAATTGCAATTAACAAGAGATGCACACTCAAACAAGCCAAGCAAATAATTATGAATGAACAATATGAATTGATGCAAGGCACAATTTAGAGAGAGAGTAAGAGCCAAGGGATCAAGCGCAAACAACAAGATATGTTTCGAGGTTCGAGCACCCAGCTCTACATTCCCGCCTTCACCACCGTGAAGGATTTCTAGTCCACTAGCTTGTCCATAAAGGACTCCCACAAAGGGAACCTCCACCGAGGATTTGGGGCAATATAATCACAAGGAGTACCCAACTCCTCTCCTTATAAACACAACCTCCTCCTTGAGGCACAACACCAAGCCAACAAACAATCACCTCATAACTTGAGGGATTAGCATAAAACATACACAAGGATCACCTCACACCTTGAGGGATACAACCCAATAGCACAACCTCCTCAACACAATGAGGGAAAGGCACAAAGCCAAGCTAAGATAGGGTTTACAACTTGGTGATCAAAAGACCACAAACAATCTCTTTTCCCACACAAAGATCCTATAGAATAAGATAGTAGATGTAGCTCAAGTGTGGAGAAAACCAAAGGAATGGAAATCAAAAACTCAAAGAAAATCCTTGGGAAAAAACTAGAAACCAAGATAAAGAAGTTGAATCAAACACTTTTCCTAGAAACCCTTTTCTTTGATTTTCCAAACCCTAGCGAAAACATCAAATAGATTGTTCAATTTAAAGCCCAAAAACTTCTTTTGATTGCTATGAAAACACTAGAGAGTCAGGAAAAATTAGCACCAAAAATCTTAGAGAAAATCTCTTTCCAATGGGGTATTTATAGCCCCTAGAAAATTATAGCCGTTGGCAGCAGAAACTGCCAAAAATGAACTACCGGTCGACCGGCCAAGGTCACTTTTTGATCGCAGGCAGCAACCGGTCGACCGGGCGGTCGACCGTCCCCAGAACCAGAGAGCAACGGCTCTCTGGCCGGTCGACCGCTCGGTCGATCAGGAGAAACCCGAGAGCAACCTGCTCTCAGTCGGTCGACCGTGCGGTCGACCGGCTTATGGGTAAGCCAGCGTGCACGTATCCGTGCACGTAGGTCGACCGCTACGGTTGACCGGCTACTTGATCCGGTCGACCGTCCAGTCAACCGACCTAGCCTGGCAGCAGTAGTTTTGGTTAAAAAAACATGTAATTTTTAATCCTAAAAATTCCCATAAAATCTCTAAAATTACACAAAAATAGTTTTATCATTTTATTTTGAAATATAAACTTGTGATAAAAATTTCATCACAAATAACAAACATTTTGAAACATTTTTGTGTCTTATCATTTTTACCAAAAATCAAAAACTGTATTTTCTAAAACTTGGATTTTTAAATTGAAAATACATTTTGTCCAAAACTCATCCAAATACAAAAACATGGTATTTAAACAACATTTAGGCATGATGTATATGGATATAATCCTATATATATGAAACATATATATATATCCATGTTTTTGACTTTAATTCCAAAATATGTTTTGTTAAAAATACCAAAACATAAAACACATGAATAAGTAAGTCAAAACTAAGTTTGTCTAGGAAGTTAAGTATGCATATATATAGAACAAATCTAATATACATTAAACCAAGTAAACTTGTTTTGATCTATCTATTCATAAAACCAAGATCGGTTAAACCAAAAACGGAAAAATCGAAAACCAATATTTAAAACATGAAACGTGTGTGTTGTGTGATTGCTAAAGTAAATGAAACAACCAATGAGTTTATGAATATATCGTGTAGCTTGTGGCTAACGGGTCGTGTCCACAAGGAGGGATGCGATGGAAGCTTTTCGATGAGTCATTTTAAAAGCAAGGAATTTGTGTTCGTTTTTTCGGAAAAAGAGAATTGAAGGAAAGGAGATGAAAAAGAGAAATTTCAACTTTCAGAAAAGGTTTTGGAGAAGGTGATTAAGAAAACTTTAAAATGATTTTGTTGTTTGTAATAATAAAGAAGGTCTGGGCTCGCTATCTTACTACTCAGTTGTTCATTCTTCTCGTGAAAAGTTAAGTCCCTCGAATGATCATTTGCAAAACTTAGAGTTGTCTTTTAGAAAGCTTTAAGTAAAGCACATAAGATGTTTTAGGAAAGTTGAATCTTTTTCTTCAGAAATCGAGGAATCGAATGTTAAAACAGCAAGTGCAAAGAACAAGAATGAATTAAAAGCGATTCGCGAGATGTTCGTCAAAGAGTGAGAGTTCAACTATTCAAGCCCATCCTCATGTGCCTTCAAGAACACTTTCAAAAAAGAAAGGCTTTAAGTGAGGCATTCATATGAGTCATCGGGTCTTTTTATTCTTTTAAAAACAAAAGAGAAGAAGAACGAGAGAGTTCGATAGCAAGCCCAGAAAGATATTTAGTTACTCATGGAAAGCGAAGAAAACAAAGACATAATGAAAAGCATATCGTACTGCAATTTGGAAGAAGACTTGCTCGACTTTTGTATTGCTGTCACTTCAATTCTTCAAGTACAAGCTCTCAGTCCTCTCTCTCACAAGTTTTTAAACTGAACTACAAAGTAAACAACAGAACTACAACTTGTATTCTAGCTAACAAACAGTCCAAATCCTAAGAAAATAAAAGCAAAACTTAATCCTAGTCTTCGCTGCTTTTTTCTCTGCTG
Organism: Agave tequilana; assembly: GCA_038442645.1. Taxonomy (NCBI): domain Eukaryota; kingdom Viridiplantae; phylum Streptophyta; class Magnoliopsida; order Asparagales; family Asparagaceae; genus Agave; species Agave tequilana. The sequence continues at coordinate 473,764 of JAVJIF010030386.1, forward strand.
AAAGAGGTATTTATAGCCAAAAATCAAAGAATCAGGATCCCGGGAACGTTGGGGGAGCAAACGCTCCCCCAACTGAATCTGTTTGGCCGCAGAAACGCGGCTTGGGCCGCGTTTCTGCGGCACTGGTGTGGCCACGTGGCCACACCAAAGGGAGGAGATTCCTTGTTTGAAGTGGGGCTCGCATCTCCTGCTGGTTTTTCTGTTGCTGCTTCAACCATTGACTGAATCAGCTTTTGATTTGCTTTGATTCCTCGATTCAAGGAGGATTTTTCTCAACCCCTTGATATGCCAAGATATAGCCCAGATTTCTTCACTTCGAATTTATTCTGAATTAATTCAGAATAAAGTGGGCTTTTGGGCTTGTTCCTCATTTATTTCTTTGAGCATTTGGGCCTACATTTAGCAAAGAAAAAAGACACTTATTAATATCATTTATTAGCAAACAAGTGTGGTAAAGTGAAAACAAAAATGCAATGTATGTGACAAATCACACCCCCACACTTATCTTTTGCTCGCCCTCGAGCAAAGCATCATACTAACTAGAATCAATTATTAGACCACTTTCGCAGGTCACTCGATTACACTGAGCATGTGCAACAAGCCGTTAAACCTCTAGGTCACCCCTAGAGGACGAGTTTTGTCTCGTGAGAGTTTTCAGCGGATTACACCCACAAAATCCAAAAAAGGAAGAGAAAGGTTAGTATTTTCGAAAATCATTTTTTTTGTTTTATTTTTTTTTATATATATTTTGAAGGAGAATATATTTGTGAGATCTTAAGTAATCTATAAGTTATAGAATATCAAATTTTTCATTCCTAAACTTAGTCTCCATTCAAAAACATGTCATCAATTCAAGTAAGGAGTCAAATTGTACTTCTCATCTAGTCTATTAATTTACCCTGATTCGTATGCACCATCGTGACTGTGAAGTTTACTAAAGGTTCTTCAACATTAACTCCTATGCCTCATATTTATTTATTTATTTTTTTTTTTTGTGAACTTTTATTCCTCAATTTCATAAGGCTTTCTAATCTGCCCATGTAACGAGCTTTCAGTCGGTGACACCCAAACCGGACGGTTTTAGGGCACCAGGTGAGAAAACACCCCTAAGGACCTAAACACCCGAGCAGATAAGGCCACGAAACCAAGGTTTTTATTTATACTATGTAACCCTTTTAGGCGTGAATATTTATGCTTCATGAGGCATAAATACCCAGCTTAATCAGGGAATACTTTTTTTTTTTTTTCAAACTTGTCTAATTATCTTTTGCATAAATACTAAGGCTTGCTTAGGCCAAAGCACCTAGCTACTCAATAATTAGACTTTCTTTTTTTTTTTTTATGAGGCACAAGAGTCTCTGTTTTTAAACCCTAAGTGTGTAAGTGTATTTTGTGTGCATATGTCATCAAGGTAAATATCAAGACTAAATTACTTTCCCAAATTTCTTCCTGACTCTAAAAATCAAACAAGTTATTTTATTTCAACCAAGTGTAAGAAATCCTAATTATGATTCTCCTATTCCTTAAAATTGACTTAAATTCTTACAAAAAATATATCAAAATATTGTCTACCCTTTTCAATTTTTGTTTTTGTTTTTTTTTGTTTTTGTTTTTGTTTTTTTTATTATTATCAATCATGTTAGAACCCTCCCCCACACTTATCTCATGCATTGTCCCCAATGAATGAAAGAAATGTATAAGTGCATGAAATAAAATGGAAAGGAGGAAAGTTACCGATACACTGGGTCAAAAAGACCCATTACCGTTTCATCTACCGGCACCGATTCCAAGAAAGGTTTAAGGCGTTGACCATTTACCTTAAAGTCATTTCCATTCTTGGGGTCACTGATCTCAACTGCACCGTGTGGAAACACGGTCTTTACAACGAATGGCCCAGTCCATCGTGATTTCAATTTTCCTAGAAAAAGATGAAGCCTAGAATTATAGAGTAAGACTTTTTGACCAGGGACAAAGATTTTTCTTATGATGTGCTTGTCATGGAAAATCTTCACTCTATCTTTAGTGATCCTAGCATTTTCATAGGCCTCATTTCTCAATTCCTCCAATTCGGAAATTTGTAATTTCCGAAGGTCACCGGCCTTAGTCAAATCGAAATTCAACTGCTTGATTGCCCATAAGGCTCGGTGCTCTAACTCAACGGGCAAGTGACAAGGTTTGCCATAGACTAACCTATAGGGAGACATTCCTAAAATCGTCTTGAAAGCGGTCCTGTAGGCCCATAGAGCATCTACAAGTTTTAAGGACCAATCTTTCCGGTTTTGGTTCACAGTTTTCTCCAATATAAGTTTGACTTGTCTATTTGAAACCTCAACTTGCCCACTGGTTTGAGGATGATATGGTGTGGACAACTTGTGAGTTATGACATACTTTCGCATAAGGGCTTCAAAAGATCTATTGCAAAAGTGGGTGCCATTATCACTGATGATAGCACGAGGGGTTCCGAAGCGGGAAAAAATGTTCTCTCTCAAAAACTTTATGACAACTTTGTTATCATTAGTTTTACAAGGAATGGCTTCTACCCACTTGGACACGTAGTCCACAGCAACCAATATGTATTGGTTCCCAAATGAGTTAGGAAATGGACCCATAAAGTCGATGCCCCAAACATCAAAGAGTTCTATTTCTAGAATTGGGTTGAGGGGCATCATATTTCGATGTGAGATCCTACCTACCATTTGGCATCTAGGGCACGTCTTGCAATAATCATAGGCATCCTTGAACAGAGTGGGCCAATAAAACCCGCTTTGTAGCACCTTTTCAGCAGTCTTGCGGGGACCAAAGTGTCCACCGCATGCAAGTTCGTGACAAAAGGACAGAACACTCCTAACCTCCTCATCGGGAATGCATCTCCTAATAATTTGGTCGGAACAGTACTTGAAAAGATACGGTTCCTCCCAAAAGAAATACCGGACTTGGGATAAGAACTGGTAAACATCATTTTTGGACCAATGAGACGGAGTTTGGTTTGTGACTAAGTAATTCACTATATCAGCAAACCAAGGTTCCCTAGAGATAGCTAAGAGATGTTCATCAGGAAAATCCTCATTGATGGGTAATTCGTTGCATGGAGAATTGGGAATCCGTGAGAGATGGTCAGCAACGACATTTTCTACACCTTTCTTGTCTCGAATTTCGAGATCAAATTCTTGAAGAAGGAGGATCCAACGAATGAGTCGGGCCTTGGCATCCTTCTTTATCATGAGATACCTAAGTGCAGAATGATCGGTGAAGATGGTAGTTTTGGACCCTAGTAGGTAGGGACGAAACTTCTCTAAGGCAAACACTACTGCCAAGAATTCCTTCTCGGTCGTAGTGTAGTTCAGTTGAGCGTCATTGAGAGTCCTACTAGAGTAGTAGATCACATGCTGCTTGTTATCAATACGTTGTCCTAGGACAGCGCCTATGGCAAAATCAGAAGCATCGCACATAATCTCAAACGGCTTAGACCAATCCGGGGCAGATATGATTGGTGCAGAAATCAGCTCTCTCTTAAGCTTCTCCCAAGAAGTGATGCAGTCAGCATCGAAAGTGAAGGACACATCCTTAGCTAACAGATTAGTCAAGGGCCTAGCAATTTTGCTAAAATCCTTGATAAATCTACGGTAGAAACCAGCGTGTCCTAGGAAGGATCTAATGTCCTTAACACATTTGGGCATGGGAAGCTTAGCAATAACCTCGATTTTGGCTCTATCCACTTCTATTCCTTTCTTGGATATTTCATGACCCAAGACAATTCCATGTTTCACCATGAAGTGGCATTTCTCCCAGTTTAGTGTCAAATGTTTTTCAGCACAACGTTGGAGGACGAGTTCAAGATGGTGGAGACATTGAGTGAATGAATCTCCGTAGATGGAGAAATCATCCATGAAGATTTCTAAGAAGCGCTCTACCATGTCAGAGAAAAGACTCAACATGCAACGTTGAAACATTGCTGGGGCATTGCATAAGCCGAATGGCATTCGACGATAAGCAAATGTCCCAAATGGACAGGTAAACGTGGTCTTTTCTTGGTCCTCAGGAGCGATAGGGATCTGGTTATAGCCCGAGTAACCGTCCAAGAAGCAGTAGTACTCGTGACCCGCTAAACGTTCAAGCATCTGATCAATGAAGGGAAGTGAAAAGTGGTCCTTACGAGTTGCAGCATTCAGTTTCCTATAGTCAATGCAAACTCGAATCTTCGTGGGAAGTCGAGTTTGAACCAACTCTTTGTTCTCGTTTTCCACTACGGTGAAAGCAGATTTCTTTGGGACCGCGTGGACAGTACTGACCCATTGGCTATCCGAACTGGGATAAATTATCCCATTGTCTAAGAGTTTTATGATTTCAGCATGAACAGCCTCTTGCATAATAGGGTTTAACCTACGCTGCGGGTCTCTCTTGGGTGTGGCGTCTTCATTGAGATGGATGCGGTGTTGAACGATGGTTGGACTTAATCCCTTAATATCAGTCATAGTCCACCCGATGGCTTCCTTATGTTTCCTTAGAATATCTTTCAAATCTTTTTCTTCCCCGTCATTTAAATGAGAGGCAATGATGACGAGAAAGGTCTCTTGTTCGCCTAGATAGGCGTACTTGAGATGCGCAGGAAGGGCTTTCAATTCTAAGGAAGAGGCAGGCTCACTAGAAGGACTAGTCAAATATGTTGGCTCCATTGTAGGTGAAATTGGGTTTGAAGCCCAATTTACGACAGAGTCTACCACCTGATCGAGATTAAAGTCATCAGACTCTAACTCGAAGTCAATCTCCATTTCTGATTCCAATTCTTCTCCGTGTTCACTTGTCAAGTTCTCAATTTGGTTTACTTCAAAAGTTTGGTCCTCGATGTCACGGGGTTGTTTTCCTAGATGGAAGACAATGACTTCTCTAGTCATGTCTCCAAAGGTTAACCTCATAGACCCATTCCTGCAATTGATGATGGCATTAGCAGTGGCAAGGAATGGTCGACCTAGGATGACCGGAGTTTGAGCCCTACGATTGGAGTTGGACACAGGTTGTGTCTCCAAAACTATGAAATCGACAGGGTATATGAACTCTTCTACCCGAATTAGGACATCGTTAATTTCCCCTTTTGGAACTTTAACAGAATGGTCAGCCAGTTGGATGGTGACTCGAGTTGGACTAAGGTCACCCAACCCGAGTTGTTGATAAACAGAGAATGGAAGCAAGTTGATACTTGCTCCCAAGTCAAGAAGTGCCCGACTAATCTCGGCTTGTCCTATTGTGCAGGCAATGGTAGGGCTAACTGGATCTTTGTACTTGACAGGGATAGGACCCGAAAATAGCTCACTAATATTAGTGGCTAAGAAGACCTTCTTTGGAACATTAGTCTTTCTCTTCTTGGTGCACATGTCCTTAAGAAACTTAGCATAGGAAGGAACTTGTTGGATGGCATCAAGAAGTGGCACATTTATTTTCACTTGTTTAAACATCTCTATTATCTTGTCCATGTGCGGATTTTGCTTATTGTTTTTCAGCCTATTCGAAAATGGTACTATAGGCTGGTGCACCTGGCTGGCTGACTTGTCTTTTTCAGACTCGTCCGAATTGGAAGAAATTGGATTGGATGAGGTGGAAGCTTGATTGTGGTTGTGCTGAATAGGATTGGTGGGTGTTGACACTTGATTATCAAATTTCTTTCCTGACCTCAATGTATGCACATCATTACATTGATTGAATGAAGGATCCTCAGCTAGATGAGCTTGTTGGGAGTTCCTCGGATTGGTGATTGGCTGACTAGGCAGGGTACCCTTTTGTCTCTCATGTTGTGGGTTGGCCAGTTGACTCATTTGAACTTCTAGCCTCTTGATTGGTAGTCAAAAGTGCATTTTTATCATAACATTTACCATCACATTTTCATATTTATTCATTTAATTCTGCACAATTATTAATAATTTATAATTTATTGTGTGCAGGCCTCGAATTATTATTTTAATAATAAATAAAGCTTAATGAAGCCCAAAAGCCCATATTTGAAGCCCAAGAGTCAAAGTGCAAATAGCAGATTGTCAAAGTGCAATTATGCAAGGGCTAAAGTTGCAATTATTAAAGATGAGGAAAGGATAGAATTCTACCCAACCCTAAACTCTTGCAGGATGAGCATAAAAGCCAAAGATAAGAAGGAAATTCGTGGATAAAAGATTTGGGATATTTGAGATCAAGGTAACTTGATTTCTAAGTTATCTCGAAAATCCAGAATAAAGAGCCAGGATCACACTTCCAGAAGCAAGCGCCCAGATGGACGGACCAGAAGAATCCACGCGCCAAAGCGCGTGGCCAGATTCCCTAGAAATGCCGCAATTCCACGGCAAAATCCCAGTTTCTGCGGCAAAGTTGATGACATCATGGACCAACTTTCGTGGGCTACTTCATCCGGGACTCTTCGGCCTTCTGCACCTATAAATACCCCCTGCAGTGCAACGTACAGAGTCGTCCAGAGGCGAGCCAAGGGCCAAAAGCTAGGGTTTTTAGGTTTTTCTTCTTCTAGGTTAGATTTTATTTTCCCCATTGTAAATTTCTATTTTCTTTTTGTAAAAACTGAGAGGAGATGATGTATTCATGGAGGAAGGGATCTACTTGTACTGATGGTGACAGTCGGTGTAAGTTCTATTTTTCCACCATTGTTTAATAATCAAATCGAGGTTTGCTTTTATTTTTGTATTGTTTTATTTTCTTTTTTTCTTATTTAATCTTGTGTATCTCAGTATTTACTTCCTTCTATTTGTTCTCTAATGTCTTGCCCACCATGAGAACCAACTGCTTCGAGAATACATAGCCGAGGAAGAGCCCTTGATGGCCTATGGCGATGAACAGGTCTTCAAAGTTGCTTTTATTTCATAGTTAGGAAGGCGGACGATCCTATACGCCATGCTTGTACGCCTTCCAAGAAAAGGTAAATCATCGCAACGGTTCAAACGGTAAGCAGACTGAAGAGGTAAGTTTTCTTTTTCTTTTCTTTTCTTTTTAGATTAAATCACAACTTCTCCCAATTCTTTATTTGCCGACCCATTGTAAATACCACTTCCTTTCTAATTTAACTAATAAAAAAAAAACTTTAGAGAAACTTGCTTAACGCTTCCATCGCAGTCCCTCCCTGAGGATCACGACCCGCATAGCCTTGCTACCGCGGATTAGTATTGAGCACCTCGCACACCTTTAATTCTCAGATCTAATATTCATATTTTGTGTGCAGGAAATCTCAGTCAACAAATTGGCGCCGTTGCCGGGGAGGGACGGTAAGTTTTTCTCTAAATAAAAAAAATTAACTAATTATTCTTTTATTCTTTTCTGTTTGCAGGTTTGGAGAACAGGAAACAGCAACAGAAGTGGACATATAGCAACTCTGTGCCTCTGCCCTCGAAGGCAGAGCAGCAGAGCCTGCTACTCTGCCGCAGAAACGCGGCAATAGCCGCGGATCCGCGGCAATAGCATTGAATTACTGACTCAGTTTTCTGCAGGTTGCTGCAAATTGCAAATATTGTCTACTGCTCTGTTAAAATTTGTTCTGTGATAACCCTGCTTACTGCTAATTAATTCAACAGTAAACTATTTGTTGTTAAAGATAAAAATTGATTAGACGTTTGCATATTAGGCACGTGTCTTTTCAATTACTTTATTTTACTGTTGAAGAGTGCTGGAGCAAGGTACGTACGCATTGCATGTAGAGTAGGACTCATCTCTTGATTGATTTTCTACTTTGAGTGAATCTTATCTACTTATCTTGTACACTTGCACTAATTCATCTTAAGGGCATAACCCATTAACAAGATAAGGTGGGGATTTCATCACCCTTCCTTAGCCCAAAAATCATATCCCGAGCACTCACTAACCCAAGCCTAACTTAAAAATTAGTAGACGTTGGCCCTAGGGACATCTCGGACTCAATAGGAGATTATCCTAAGGGGGAACAGTGCTGGAAGTCGACTCTTATCAAATCAGTGTCTAGGAAAGGGATTGAGGGCCGAAAGCCCGAAGATTGGTGGTTATTTAATTAAGGAACGTCTTTGACGGAAAACCTCCCACCACTCTTGCCCTGACCTGGCTGATTAACTTGTGGTCAAAGTCTGCACTTTACCTCCCGTGGACAGTCTAACCAGTTAGGAGTCGTCTAGGTCATAGGTCTACCCTAACTTAGGTTAGAATTTTTTTTGTTTGTTTTGTTTGTATTGGTGTGATATGGCATATAATAATAATTCCAATTTTAATCCATATTACACACCAAACTCTTTTTCGATATTACCAACCCGGCATATCATAACTTTGACCAATCAAGTGTGCCGGAATGGTCTTATCCGAATGAATATAGCCCACACCCTCCATCTTATGACTATAATTTCCATAATAATTTCAACTCGTCACAGAGTTCATGGGGTTTCGAGTCCCCCGAGTCTAATTCTCAACCAAATTGTCCTTCATATCCATCTAGTCCACATTCTTTCAATGATTCATACTCTGATCCCCCCATTCAGAATAGATTACCATCTATCGGGGAAATGATAAGTATGCATGAGTCCAAGCAACAATTACCATCTATCGCAGACATGATAATGCGTGAGTCCACCAACTCACAACTTCATCATGATTACATTTCCCCTTTTCAAGTCCAATCACAACATGATGCACCTATCGACTATGAAAGGATGCTTGCTGCCATGACTCAGGCTAGATTAGCCCGTGATCGTGACATAGATCTGATGGTTCAATCATTACGTTCTCACCGTTCGGCCATTTCTGCTTTTGCTAACCACTCTCTTAAAGCCGACGAACCAAGTTGCTTTGGACAACAAGATTCTATTTCAGTGCCATCTTTTGAACTTGCCGAAACTCCAATTCTTGATAATATGGCAAGTTTCTCCTTTCCTGAAATAGAACTTGAGCATGAATATGATCATGATCTTCCACTTGATGATTCAATTTTACTTCCTGATTCAATAATGACTCCGGTATCGCCACCTGATTTTACTTTTCCCGAGTCAACATTGGATCCTGTTCCAATTCATCATGAAATTGAGTCACCCATTTTTGATGATCATATTGAACTTGACCAATTGTGCAATTTTGAAAGTCCCATGGATAAATTGGCAAGTTCTCATTTTTATAAAATTTAACCCAATGAGATATGTAACCTAGATTCTCACAATCTCTTTACTTCTGAAACTGATTGTACAATTTTGACGGAAGATGTTGACCTTAGTTTTGAAGAATTGTATGGCGATGAGCTAGAATTCCTTAATATTGGAAATAAAGAGATATCACCCATATTAGCTCACATTCCATTGTGGGAAGAAGATTGTGGACTTGAGTTTCAATTTCTTGACTTGGACTCAATTCTTGAACCTAGCCCGACTCCTGAGCCCTTACTTGATTTGAGCATCTTCCTTGAGTCGGTATTCGTTCCCGTACCTATAATGTCCAAGTCAATAATTCCATCTTTTCATACTCCATTTTGGGACAAGGAGGTTGAGACAATTAACTCTGAAATTTATTATGAAATTTGGAAATTTGATGGGGTGGAAATACTAAAAATTGATTATACATATATTTTAGTGGGTTATCTAAGGAAAGTTTCTGGTGGGTTCCACCAAATTATCTGTTATCTTGATTGGGCCGCATTTCGTGGACCAATTAGACCACCTCCGGAACCACCACCCTAAGGTAACTTCCGCCTTCCCTTGTTCTGTTTCATGCATATATGCATTCATTCATACATTGAGGACAATGCATGAGATAAGTGTGGGGGTGGGCTTTACTAACATACTAACATAAGTAGACACTAACAAAATTTGCTATAAAAAAAAATTGTTATAAAAAGGACAGTATTTTGACTTATTTTTTTTTGAAAGAAGCCTAAGTTAGTTTTAAGGATTAGGAAAATCATGATTAGGATTTCTAAAAACTTGGTCAAAATAAATAAATTGTTGAATTTTTAAGTATATGAGGAGAAATTCAATAAGTAGTTAGTCTTAATTTTTACCTTAATGAAATGTGCATACCAAATGCATATCTAGGATTCTAAGACAAAGACCTTGTGCCTCATAAAAAAAGAAGGGAAAAAAAATCACCAATTAAGCTGATACATGTGCCTCAAGAAGCATAAGTATTCATGCCTAAAGGTGAGTAAATAAAATAAAATCCTTAGTTTTGGGGCCTAGTTCACTCGAATTTGAGTCCGCGGGTGTTTTCTTACTTGGTGCCCTAAAGCCAACCGGTCTGGGAGTCATCGACTTTAAGTTCGTTACATGGGTGGATTAGAAAGCCTAAGAAAATTAAGGAAAAATTACTTATATATGTATTAACACATCTAATAATCAATTAGTTAGGTATGAGGGCCTCAAGAAGCCTTAATGCTTATACGAAAGAAAATTAGATGCGTTATACATATTAAAAAAAAAAAAGAAAAAAAATATATATATAGAGGCATGAGAGTCCAAGTTAAAGAATTCCTAGTATAAATTCATAAGGATGCATATGATCTTTGGTAACGAAAAAGACTATATTAGAAATTCAATTTTAATCCTTACCTAAAATGGAAAACAATTTACTTTATAAAGACTAAGTCTAAGAATGAATAAAAATGAGGATCCTAAAACTTATAGACTACTTAGTTTCTTCAATAATAATTCAAATATTTTCTTTTTATGGATTTTGTGGGTGTAATCCGCTGAAAACCCTCACGAGACAACACTCGTCCTCTAGGGTAACCTAGAGGTTTAACGGCTTGTTGCACATGCTAAGTGCAACCGTGATTCCTACGAAAGTGAGTTAGGTTAGATTAATTCTTCTTTTCTTTTTCTTTTCTTTGTTTTTACTCGAGGACGAGCAAAAAGATAAGTGTGGGGGTGTGATTGGTAGTCAAAAGTGCATTTTTATCATAACATTTACCATCACATTTTCATATTTATTCATTTAATTCTGCACAATTATTAATAATTTATAATTTATTGTGTGCAGGCCTCGAATTATTATTTTAATAATAAATAAAGCTTAATGAAGCCCAAAAGCCCATATTTGAAGCCCAAGAGTCAAAGTGCAAATAGCAGATTGTCAAAGTGCAATTATGCAAGGGCTAAAGTTGCAATTATTAAAGATGAGGAAAGGATAGAATTCTACCCAACCCTAAACTCTTGTAGGATGAGCATAAAAGCCAAAGATAAGAAGAAAATTCGTGGATAAAAGATTTGGGATATTTGAGATCAAGGTAACTTGATTTCTAAGTTATCTCGAAAATCCAGAATAAAGAGCCAGGATCACACTTCCAGAAGCAAGCGCCCAGATGGACGGACCAGAAGAAGCCACGCACCAAAGCGCGTGGCCAGATTCCCTAGAAATGCCGCAATTCCACGGCAAAATCCCATTTCTGCGGCAAAGTTGATGACATCATGGACCAACTTTCGTGGGCTACTTCATCCGGGACTCTTCGGCCTTCTGCACCTATAAATACCCCCTGCAGTGCAACGTACAGAGTTGTCCAGAGGCGAGCCAAGGGCCAAAAGCTAGGGTTTTTAGGTTTTTCTTCTTCTAGGTTAGATTTTATTTTCCCCATTGTAAATTTCTATTTTCTTTTTGTAAAAACTGAGAGGAGATGATGTATTCATGGAGGAAGGGATCTACTTTTACTGATGGTGACAGTCGGTGTAAGTTCTATTTTTCCACCATTGTTTAATAATCAAATCGAGGTTTGCTTTTATTTTTGTATTGTTTTATTTTCTTTTCTTCTTATTTAATCTTGTGTATCTCAGTATTTACTTCCTTCTATTTGTTCTCTAATGTCTTGCCCACCATGAGAACCAACTGCTTCGAGAATACCTAGCCGAGGAAGAGCCCTTGATGGCCTATGGCGATGAACAGGTCTTCAAAGTTGCTTTTATTTCATAGTTAGGAAGGCGGACGATCCTATACGCCATGCTTGTACGCCTTCCAAGAAAAGGTAAATCATCGCAACGGTTCAAACGGTAAGCAGACTGAAGAGGTAAGTTTTCTTTTTCTTTTCTTTTCTTTTTAGATTAAATCATAACTTCTCCCAATTCTTTATTTGCCGACCCATTGTAAATACCACTTCCTTTCTAATTTAACTAATAAAAATAAAAACTTTAGAGAAACTTGCTTAACGCTTCCATCGCAGTCCCTCCCTGAGGATCACGACCCGCATAGCCTTGCTACCGCGGATTAGTATTGAGCACCTCGCACACCTTTAATTATCAGATCTAATATTCATATTTTGTGTGCAGGAAATCTCAGTCAACACCTCTGAATGGTTTGCATGAGAGAGTCTTGGTTTTTCATATTTCTCTCCATGTTTCTCTCAAAGTCAGTCATTCTTCTTTCCAATTGAGGATTCTGGAAGGAGGATTGTGGAGCTTGGTTAGGAAAGTTCTGTTGATAATTTGGAAAGCTTGGTGGATGGTTGGGAGAATTATTATGGAAATTGGAGAAATTGGGTTGATGATTGGAAGAATTGTTACCATGATGGAAGTGGTTAGCATGATTGAATCGTGAATGGTCATTGTTGTTCTGGCTCCATGAGAAATTAGGGTGATTTCTCCAGCCGGGATTGTACGTTGGTGCGTAAGGATTGTTGTTCGGCCTTGAAAAAGCCGCATTCATCGGTTCGTGATATGATTGCTGAGCCTGAAACACTGGGCATTCCTCGAATACATGGTTCATGGCTTGACAGTAAGTGCAGCCCGGGGGTGGAAATTGGTTCGGGCTGACTTGATTGACTGGACTTGGTTCTTTCGTCTCTAGAGCTTTCAGTCTTCTAGCTAAATTAGCTAACTTAGCCTCATTAGCGATGGACGATTCTATGGAGTGGAGACCTCCTTTTGAAGAGATGGAGTTAAGATTCTTATGGGTCTCACTCGCAGATTCCCATTGGATGGTTTTCTCAGCTAAATTTTCATACAGATCCCATCCCTCATCTTCATCTTTCTGCAAGAAACCCCCTTGGCACATACTTTCTAAGAGGGTTTTGGTGGAGTAGTCTAAACCGTCATAGAGAATTTGGCATTGTCGCCATTCTCTATTTCATGGTGTGGACATTGGACAAGGAGGTCCTTAAAGCGTTCAAAGTACCTCCAGAACGGTTCACTAGGATCTTGCTTAAATTGCATGATCGTCTTCCTAATGAGAGCGGTTTTATGGATAGGATAGAATTTCTTCAAGAAGACCTTGATGAAACCATCCCAAGATGTGATGGAACCGGCTGCTAAGCTGTAGAGCCACTTTTTTGCTAGGTCCTTAAGTGCAAACGGGATAAATCTCAACCTAATAGCATCGTCTACAAGGTGTGGGATTTTCATCATAAGACATACTTCCTCAAATTCTCTTATGAAGAAGTAGGCATCTTCGGACTCTAGACCTGAAATTTGGGGAGTGTGTTGATGAATTGAGGCTTGAGCTCGAAATTGTATTCACCAACCGATGGAAGTGAAATGCACGATGGAAGTGACGTCCTAATGGGGTAGAACCTATCCTGCAGTGAAGTGGATTGAGCCATTACCGGATCTGGTCTTGGTTCAAACTTAGGTGGTGATGTGTTCCTAGTCAACCTAGATGAATTGGGGTCTCTCGACCACACTTACATACACAAACACAATCACAATCACAACAAGTTCAAACAGCAGTCAACAATAATAATCAACCAAGCCTAGTCTAAGGTATCCTTGACCTAGACAACTCCTAATTGGTTGATTGTCCACAAGAGGTAGAATGTAGACCTTGACCACAAGCTAATCAGTCAGGTCAGGGCAAGATTGGTGGGAGGTTTTCCGTCAAAAGACGTTCCTTAATTAAGTAACCACCAATCTTCGGGCTTTCGGCCCTCAATCCCTTTCCTTGACACTGATTTTACAGGAGTCAATTTCCAACACTTTTCCTCTTTAAGATAATCTCCTATTGAGTTCGAGATGTCCCTAAGGCCAACGTCTATCAAATTTTAATTAGGCTTAGGTTGTGCGTGCTTGGAGATGGTTTGTGGGCTAAGGAAGGGTAATGACTTTCTCACCTTATCTTGATTTGGGTTTTGCCCTTAGAATTGATTCGTGCAAGTGTGCAAGATATAGGAAAGTAGCATTCAAAAGCAAAATCACCCAAGAATGTTTCCTAAACTATATGCTATGCATACATACCTTGTCTCCAGCTCTCTTCAACAGTAAAGTAAAAGAATTGAAAAGACTTGTGCCTAGAATGCAAATGTCTAATCAATTTTTAACTTTCAGCGAATATTTTACTGTTGACTTAAAAACAGGGATGTTGGATAGAAACACTAGCACAAATATGACATATAAAAACTAAAGTTTTTGCGAGCAATATGTCCTGCAAAACAAAGTTTTTAGTAGTCCCAAAAAAATTTCAGATTTGCAAAGCAATTTCTTGAAATTCTGTTTCCTACTTTCGAGAGTAGGGGCAAAGAATTTTCAAGTCTTCTTGGCAAAGCTTGAATGCTAGATCTTGATCTTCGAGTCCCTGAAACAAACACACAAAAGTTGTTAAAATAACTACACCGTTCCCTCCCCGGCAACGGCGCCAAAAATTGATTGCTAAAGTAAATGAAACAACCAATGAGTTTATGAATGTACCGTGTAGCTTGTGGCTAACGGGTCGTGTCCACAAGGAGGGATGCGATGGAAGCTTTTCGATGAGGCGTTTTAAAAGCAAGGAATTTGTGTTCGTTTTTTAGGAAAAAGAGAATTGAAGGAAAGGAGATGAAAAAGAGAAATTTCAACTTTCAGAAAAGGTTTTGGAGAAGGTGATTAAGAAAACTTGAAAATGATTTTGTTGTTTGTAATAATAAAGAAGGTCTGGGCTCGCTATCTTACTACTCAGTTGTTCATTCTTCTCGTGAAAAGTTAAGTCCCTCGAATGATAATTTGCAAAACTTAGAGTTGTCTTTTAGAAAGCTTTAAGTAAAGCACATAAGATGTTTTAGGAAAGTTGAATCTTTTTCTTCAGAAATCGAGGAATCGAATGTTAAAACAACAAGTGCGAAGAACAAGAATGAATTAAAAGCGATTCGCGAGATGTTCGTCAAAGAGTGTGAGTTCAACTATTCAAGCCCATCCTCATGTGCCTTCAAGAACACTTTCAAAAAAGAAAGGCTTTAAGTGAGGCATTCATATGAGTCATCGGGTCTTTTTATTCTTTTAAAAACAAAAGAGAAGAAGAACGAGAGAGTTCGATAGCAAGCCCAGAAAGATATTTAGTTACTCATGGAAAGCGAAGAAAACAAAGACATAATGAAAAGCATACAGTACTGCAATTTGGAAGAAGACTTGCTCGACTTTTGTATTGCTGTCACTTCAATTCTTCAAGTACAAGCTCTCAGTCCTCTCTCTCACAAGTTTTTAAACTGAACTACAAAGTAAAAAACAGAACTACAACTTGTATTCTAGCTAACAAATAGTCCAAATCCTAAGAAAATAAAAGCAAAACTTAATCCTAGTCTTCGCTGCTTTTTTCTCTGCTGAAAGAGGTATTTATAGCCAAAAATCAAAGAATCAGGATCCCGGGAATGTTGGGGGAGCAAACGCTCCCCCAACTGAATCTGTTTGGCCGCAGAAACGCGGCTTGGGCCGCGTTTCTGCGGCACTGGTGTGGCCACGTGGCCACACCAAAGGGGATGAGATTCCTTGTTTGAAGTGGGGCTCGCATCTCCTGCTGGTTTTTCTGTTGCTGCTTCAACCATTGACTGAATCAGCTTTTGATTTGCTTTGATTCCTCGATTCAAGGAGGATTTTTCTCAACCCCTTGATATGCCAAGATATAGCCCAGATTTCTTCACTTCGAATTTATTCTGAATTAATTCAGAATAAAGTGGGCTTTTGGGCTTGTTCCTCATTTATTTCTTTGAGCATTTGGGCCTACATTTAGCAAAGAAAAAAGACACTTATTAATATCATTTATTAGCAAATAAGTGTGGTAAAGTGACAACAAAAATGCAATGTATGTGACAAATCATTGTGAACTTGAGCATATCATACTATTCTGATCTTTACAAATGGATCTAAAACTTAAACTAAACTAGGGTACCGAAGTCCTCTTGTAGAGCGCCGTCTCCAAGCCGACTCGATCCAAAACTTCGTGATCCACCGAGCTTGACTCCAATGAGTGCTATATATGATCTTGTCGCTCGGGCTCTTGAATCACTATGTAAAAGCTTCCAAACCATCTTGTTGAAGCTAATCACCTACTAATATCTTGATTAATGATCTGAAACTAAAATCATAAGATTATTAGTACACATAACTACATGAGTTAATCATCATCAAAACTAGAGTGGAAGGCCTCTGGGCCAACAGTTTGACCATGGGTGGTCATTATATTGTTGGCTCCATAAGAAATTTGGTGATTTCTCCAGCCAGGATTGTACGTTGGAGCGTAAGGATCATTGTTCGGCCTTGAAAAGGCCGCGTTCATCGATTCAGAAAAGTGTTGGTGAGCTTGAAATACAGGACACTCCTCAAACACATGATTCATGGCCTGACAGTAAGTACAACACGGAGTTGGAAATTGGTTTGGGCTGACTTGATTGACTGGACTTAATTCCTTAGTTTCTAAAACTTTCAGTCTTCTCGTTAGGTTAGCTAACTTATCCTCGTTAGCTATGGATGATTCAATCGAATGGAGACCTCCTTTTGAAGAGATAGAGTTTGAATTTCTAGAGCTTTCACTAGTAGGTTCCCATTGGATGGTCTTTTCAGCTAGATTCTCATATAAATCCCATCCTTCATGCTCATCCTTCTACAAGAATCCCCTTGGCACATACTTTCTAAGAGGGTCTTGGTCGAGTAGTCTAAACCGTCATAAAGAATTTAGCATTGTCGCCATTTCTCTATTCCATGATGAGGACATTGGACTAGGAGGTCTTTGAAGCGTTCAAAGTACCTCCAAAATGATTTACTAGGTTCTTACTTGAACTGCATGATGTTTTTTCTAACGAGAGCAGTCTTGTGGATTGGATAGAATTTCTTCAAGAAGACCTTAATGAAACCATCTCAGGATGTGATAGAGCTGCCCGCTAAGCTGTAGAGCCATTTCTTGGCTAACTCCTTAAGTGCAAATGGGACAAATCTCAACCTAATAGCATCATCTGCAAGGTGTGAGATTTTCATCATTAAGCATACTTCCTCAAATTCTCTTATGAAGAAATAAGCATCTTCGGACTCTAAGCCATGAAACTTTGGGAGTGTATTGATGAACTATGGCTTAAGCTCAAAGTTGTATTCACCAACCGATGGAAGTTAGATGCAGGATGGAAGTAATGTTCTAATGGGATAGAACCTATCCTGCAAAGATGTCGGTTGATCCATAACCGAATCTGGTCTTATTTCGAACTTGGGTGGTAATGTGTTTCTAGTTAACCTAGATGAATTAGGGTCTCTTGACCACACT
This sequence comes from Agave tequilana, assembly GCA_038442645.1. Taxonomy (NCBI): domain Eukaryota; kingdom Viridiplantae; phylum Streptophyta; class Magnoliopsida; order Asparagales; family Asparagaceae; genus Agave; species Agave tequilana. The sequence goes on from JAVJIF010030386.1 coordinate 491,170, forward strand.
TGCATACACAAACACAATCACAAACAAGTTCACCAATAGTCAAGAAGAGAAAACAACCAAGCCTAGTCTAAGGTAACCTTGACCTAGACAACTCCTGACTGGTTGATTGTCCACAGGAGGTATAATGTAGACTTTGACCACAAGCTAATCAGCCAGGTCAGGGCAAAATTGGTGGGAGGTTATCCATCAAAGACGTTTCTTAATAAAGTAACCACTAACCTTCGGGTTTTCGGCCCTTAATCCCCTTCTTAGACACCGATTTGGCAGGAGTCAAATTTCAACACCTTCTCCCTTAGAATAATCTCCTAGTGAGTTTGAGATGTCCCTAAGGCCAACGTATATTAGATTTTACTTAGGCTTAGGTTTAGCGTGCTTGGAGATAGTTTGTGGGCTAAGAAAGGGTAATGACTTTCCCACCTTATCTTGACTTGAGTTTTGCCCTTAGAATTTATTTGTGCAAAGTGTGCAAGATATAGAAAAGTATCATTCAATAGAAAATATCACCCAAGAATGTTTCCTAAACTATATGCTACACATACGTACCTTGTCTGCAGCTATCTTCAACAGTAATTGTAAAATAAACGTAATTAGACAAATGCCTAGAATGCAAGTCTAAACGTTTTTTAAGTAATTAACAATCACTCAAATTACTGTTGGATTAAAACAGAGATTGTGAATAGCAGATATAGTATAACACACAAAAACTTAATTTTTTCAAGCAATATGTCCTGCAAAAAAAAGTTTTTGTAGTCCCACAAAAATTGCAACTTTTGCAATAGCAATTTCTTGAAATTCAGTTTCCTACTTTTGAGAGTAGGGGCACAGAATACCAAGTCTTCTCCTGCAAAGCTTGACTGCTAGATCTAAATCTTGAAGTCCCTGAAACAACACACCAAACTTGTTAAAAAATAAATACACCGTTCCCTCCGCGACAACGACGCCAAAAATTGATTGTCAAATCAAAGAGTTAAGAAATTACCGTGTAGCTTTGGGCCAACAGGTCGTGTCCACGAGGAGGAATGCGATAGAAGATTTTTGGTATTTTATTTAGGAAGCTAAGAATGGTACTAGTTTTTTAGTTGAAAAAGAGAATGGAGAGAAGGGAGATGATTAAAAGAGAAATTGCAACTTTGGAGAAGGCTTTGGTAAAGGTGAATTTTGTATAAAGTTTAAAAAGTGATTTGTTATTTTTTAATGAAGAAAAAAATCTGGGCTCACTATCTCACTACTCAGTGATATTTTCTTCCCTTGAAAATCTTAATGCCTCAACTTGATCATAGGCAAAACTTAAGTTTAATTCTAGAAAGTTTTAAGCAAATTACATAAGATGGTTGGAAAGGTTAATTCTTTTCTTTAAGAAATCGTCTTGAGTTGAATGTTAAATCATCAAGAAGTTCAAGTATGAGATAAAAATAAGTTCAAGAAATATTTTGGAAAGAGATAGAAGTTAAAAATCTAAACCCATCCTCATATGCCTTCAATAACACTTTCAAGAAGAAAGGCTTAAGTTAGGCATGCAAATGATTCATTGGGTCATTTCATCAAAACCATTCAAAAAGAAGAGGGATCAGAGAGAAGAGTAATGTGAGCCCAGAAAATTGATTTAGCTACTCATGAATAATACAAAACTAGATATGAAAATAACACAAGACATACTCGTGAATTTGAGTGAAAGAGGAGAATGCTTCATCCTTTATTGATGTCACTTCAATTTCAGATTACAATCACTCAGTTCCTCTCTATCACTGGTATTTGGACTAAACTACAAATTAAAGAACAGAGATACAATTTTTCTACACTATCTAACAAAGAGCCTAATCCTTAAAAATGAACAAGAAGTTTAATCCTAGTCCTCGCTCCTTTCTTCTCTGTTGAAACTGGTATTTATAGGAAAAAACCAGAGGGGAGAGATCGTAGGAAGATTGGGGGAGCAAACGCTCCCCCAACAACCTCAACCAAGTTGCGAAAACGCGGCTAGGGCCGCGTTTCTGGTGTGGCCAGTTGGCCTTACCCAATTGGATGATTCTCCTGGTTTGGTGATTCGCCTATATCTTCTATTGGGTTTCTCGTTTCTGCTTCAGGATTTGACGAAATAGCCTTTGATTGTTGATTTTAACTGCTTGATTTGGGAGGATTCTTTTCAACCGGTTTTCAACCTCTCTGATATGCCAAGATTTGCCCTGATTCCTTGATTTTGAATCTATTCTGAATTAAATCAGAGTTTGATGGGCTTTTGGGCTTATTTTTCCTTCCTTTCTTTTAGCAATTGGGCCTACATTTAACAAAGAAGAAGAAGACTTATTAATAGGATTTATTAGCTAAAATGTATGATAAGGTGACAATGTATATGCAATATTTGTGACTAATCACCAATCTGCTTCTCCGTTCTTACTCTCCACTTCACCAACATATCTAGGGTTCACACCTTTGTCTCATGGGATATATCCAACAATGCCTAGATAAACTATCAACAAAAGAGACAAAGTACCTGTGCCCTCCAAGCGATGCAGTCTTAGCAGGTCCCCAAACGCTTACGTGAACACAATCAAGAAGACCTTCTGAGCGGTGAGTACTGATGCTGAATTTCACCTTCTTCATCTCCAGAACGCTATGTTCACCTTCCAAGTTGCAGGTAGCAACACCTTCCAATGATCCCTTCTTTGCAGGAGCTCGCAAAGACTTTCACCTCCATGTCCGAACTTCACCTGCCAGATCTTCGTGCAACCATCATTTGAAGAACTAGAAGTCTCCACCTGACTTGTAGCCGTACTACCCTTCAAGTAGTAGAGATTGTCCCAGCGGACGCCCTTCATCACCACCATCGAGCCTTTGATCATCTTGAGAACACTATCTCGTATAGATATCACAAGACCCAATGCTTTCGAAGCGCCAACAGACATAAGATTTCTTTTGAGTTGAGGTACATACCTCACCTCCTTCAATTCTCGTACTATCCCATCATCCATCTTGATACGGACGGTACCCATCCCTTCTATATTACACAGATGATCTATAAGTACACCTAGAGGGGGGTGAATAGGTGTACGGCTAACCTAATGAACAAAATGCGAAAATTAAAACTTAATTACAACACACTTAATGTAATCAACAAGTGTAGCCGAATTCCCGGTGAAGGACTCTGGACTAACTCCTCTTTATTCCTCTGAATAAGAGTTGAGGTGCTATATGAAGCTCTCGTGGTTAAACACAAGTGAGGCACACAAACAATTACAACCAAGCATATAAGTATGATATGACAATATGAATCAATGCAAGGTACAATATAAAAGAGAGAGTAAGAGTCAATGGATCAAACACAAACACTGAGATTTGTTTCGAGGTTCGAGTACCCAGCTCTACGTCCCCGCCTTCACACAGAAGGATTTTTACTAACTTGTCCACACAGGACTCCCACACAGGGAACCTCCACTGAGGATTTGGGGCAATACAATAACAGGGAGTACACAACTCCTCTCTCAAATATAACACAACCTCTACACTTAGAGGTCAGGCACAAAGCCACCCAAATACAATCACCTCACACTTGAGGGATGGGCACAAAGCCAAACAACTAATCAACCTCTCACTAGAGGGATAGGGCACAAAGCCACCACTCTAACAATCAACCTGTACACAAGAGGGATATCACAAATTAGGAGGGTTTACAACTTGGTGATCACAGAGACCACAAACAACTTCTTTTCCCACAAAACAAAGATCCTAATAGATAGGATAGCAAGATAAGCACAAGTGTCGAAAATAAAGAGTTTGGATACAAAAACACAAAGAAAAATACTTGGGAAAACAACTAGAATAAGATTAAAATGAAGATCAAAATCAATATCCCAAATGTCCAATTTTTCTTTGATTTTTCCAACCCTTTAAAACAAATAAAGATTGATCTTTTGGCACTAAAATTTCTTTTTAAAACTTGTATGAAAACACCAGAGAAGATCAGAATTTTGGCTCTTGAAAACTTGTTGAGAAACATCTCTCAAATGGGGTATTTAAAGGCCCAAACAAAATCTGCCCGTTGGCAGGCAGAAAGGTCAAAAATGACCTTCCGGTCGACCGGCCAACGGTCAAAAAATCGACCGTTGAGCCTTCCAGTTGACCGCGCCCAGAACTAGAGAGCAATGGCTCTCTGGCCGGTCGACCTCCCGGTCGACTGGGCCGACCCGAGAGTGGGTTGACTTCAGTCGGTAGACCGCTCGGTCGATCGGCCAAACAAGCTAGCCTGCGTGCACGTCCTTGTGCACGTCGGTCGACCGGTCGACCGAACACTGGTCCGGTCGACCGTCCCGGTCGACCGCCAGGGCCTGGCAGATCTAGTTATAGGATTTGAAACTTGTGTTTTTATAATCTAATTAAATCCCATAAAATCTCTAAAAATCCACAAAAATAAGTTCATGTATTACATTTGAAATACAAACATGTTTGAGTAAAATCAAATCATGTTACAAATATTTTTGAACCATTTTTGTGACTTACAAATTTTGCCGAAAACCAAAATCCGTATTTTCCAAAACTTGGATTTTTGAAATGAAAAATCGTTTTGTCCAAAACTCATCCAACTACAAAAACATGATATTGAAACAACTTTTAGGCATGTTGTATATGGATATAATCCAATATACATGAAAGATATATATATCAATGTTTTTGACATTAAATCCAAAAATAAGTTTTGTTAAAATACCAAAACTCCAAACTCATGAGATAGACATCAAACTAAGTTTGTTTAAATAGTTGAAGCATAGATGTATATAGAATAAATCTAATATACATTAAACCATGTAAACTTGTTTTGATATAATATCTATTCATGAAAACCAAGATCGGTTTAACCGAAAACCAAAACCAAAATATGAAACGTGTGTGTGTTGTGAACTTGAGCATATCACACTATCTAATCTTTAACAATGGATCTAAACTATAAACTAAACAATGTACCGAAGTCTTCTTGTAGAGCGCCGTCTCCAAGTCGACTCGATCCAAACGTGATCCACCGAGCTTGACTCCAAACGAGTGCTAGATTTGAACTTGACGCTCGAGCTCTTGAATCACCATGTGAAAGCTCCAAAACACCTTTGTTGAAGCTAATCACCTACTAATATCTTGGTTAAATATTTGAAGCTAAACATCACAAGATTATTAGTAAACTATAACTACATGAGTTAATCATCATCAAAACTAGAGTGGAAGGCGTCTGGGCCAACATGATCATCACCCATAACCGTGTAACATCCATCTAGCTTCTCAAAACTAGAAAACCAGGCCCTGTTCGGGCACACATGATAGGTAGCTCCGGTATCAAAGATCCACTCAACATTATCTGAGTTACAAACAGTAGGAGTAGTAACAGAGAGAGAATACCGATGAGTCTTCATCCGATCCATCTGCCTGTGCGAGATTCGCCTCGGTGTTTGACTCCACCTTCTTACCTTTGGCCTTCGAGCATTCAGCTTTCTAGTGTCCTAATTCCTTGCACAAGGCACACTAATTCTTCTTCAGATTTCTAAAGCTTGATCTGGACTTCAATCTTTCCCGATCATCTCTTCCCTTCCTATTGGAACTTCTGCCTCTTACCTCCAATGCCTCTGCTGTTGTGCTTCTCGAAGAAGACAGTCGGTCCTGTCTTCTTGCTTCATAACTCACAAGAGCAGCCGACACTTCACTGTAGTTAAAGGATTTTCTTCTATTGAGAAATGTAAGAGTAAAGATCTCATACTCTTCCCTAGGAAGAGAGTTCAAAATTATTACCTCCTTATCCTCTTCACTGGTCTCCACATCCACAATAACTAGATCTGTAAGAAGCTTCGTATAGCGGTTCAAGTGTTCATTGACGGAGCATCCTCTTTGCATCTAAAACCCATAGAGCTTACTCTTCAACTACAATCGTGACTCTATGCTTTTCGTCAGATACTTCTTCTCCAGGATCTCTCACAGCTGCCTCGCAGATGTCTCATGTAACACCTGATACTTGATATCTTGTGTTAGACAAGACCTGATCAAGCCACACGCCGAACGGTTCATCTTGTCCCAATCTTCTTCTGTCATTGATGCGCGCTTCTTCTCTAACCATAAAGTGTCTTCGAGGTTTGATGCAATCAGTGCATCTATAACCTCACACCTCCACATATCAAAGCTGTTCATGTCGTTGAACTTCACCACATCAATCCTTGGATGTGGATTCATGGATCTCACAGATGTACTTTCTCCAGCCATCTTCTCAACTGATTCCTCAAAGCAATGTGGAAACAAACAAAGTTAGATAAAATAAACTAGATAAAGACAGGATTTTTACCTCCACGCGAAATCTCGAAGAGTTTCCGAAGCAATCTACTCCTCCAAATTGGTTCCTCGAGCAATCTACACACTGTTTTTGAGATCGACACACGATCCCACAAACAGTCCCAATGCTGATCTGAGATCGACACACGATCTTTGCCAATCAGCAACAGATGCCCTTGAATCAAAAGATGATCCCACGATGAACCTGGGATGCTCCGATACCACTTGTTGTGCGCAATGGCGGGAAATACAATAACCACTCTTGAGGAATCCGCCCACCTGGCGGAGACTCGATGCAGCCGGAGAAACAACCAACACAACAGGAACAATAACCAATAGAGAAAACCAATCAACACACAAATTTAATGAGGTTCGGCAACGTGCCTACGTCCTCGGGGCAAGGGAGAGAGAGAGATTTTATTGATTCAACAATCAATACAACTAATACAAGAGGGAAACTTAAGGAAATTCTTAGGAATTCTTTTGGAATACTTAGGGATACAATACAGGAGGGCTCTAGCCTCTCTTTTATAGCCACAGAGTCCCTGGATTTAAGAAAACCCAGATTGGATTTGATTCCATCCAGAAAAGGAATCCGAATCCTAAAAGGAAAGTCCAAACGCGCCTGTCGGTCGACCGGCCAGTCGACCGACCCATGCCACGGTCGACCGTGTCAGTAAACCGGGCCCAACCGAGAGTTAGGCCATTTCAATCGGTCAACGGATGGTCGACCGCTTACTTCCTGTGCACTTTCGTGCACGCCGGTCAACCGGGCGGTCGACCGGTCTCCTCCACCGGTCGACCGAGCGGCCGACCGGGAGCACAATTTGGCCTGCTCTAATGCGCCGTTTCTCGCTCCTTGATTTCCGATCTCTGTGCTAACTTCCTCTACTCCTCTATCTCCTCTTTCCCACAGTATTCTACTTGATTATGGACAACACTTCACAAATTTGTTTCTTTCTAAACAAGAAACAAGGGCAAGTCCCAAATTGGTAAGTGCCACTGGTGCTTTGCGATATACTCTGCTTTTAGAGAAATCTACATCACAAAATCTAATCAAATCAAAAGAAATATGTCTAGGGTAAAATAATCCGAAACTAGAGGTACCTTTAATATGTCTAGTTATTCTCTTAACAACATGAAAATGTTATTCTTTTGGAGAAGTTTGAAATCTAGCACATAATCTTACACTAAACATTATACAGGGCCTACTAGCAGTAAGATAAAATAAATTACCAATCATATCTTTATAAACTATGATATCTACACTTTTACCTTTCTCATCCTTATCAAGTTTAGTTGAAGTGCTTATCGGTGTTCCGGTCATGTTAGCATCTTGAAACTTGAACTACCAGTCGTGTTAGCATCTTGTAACTTGAACTACTTTACAAGTTCTTTGGCATATGTTTCTTGATTTATGAAGATATCATCCTTGTTTTGCTTGATTTTTAGACCAAGGAAGAAATTTTGCTTACCCATCATACTTATTTGAAATTTTCTTTTCATACAATTAGAAAATTCTTCACAAAGAGACTCATTGGTAGCACTAAAGATAATGCCATCAACAAAAATTTGCACAAGTAGTGTATCATTATCTTTGATTTTCACAAACCAAGTGTAATTAATTTTTTCCTTTAGAAAATTATTTTCATAAAGAAAATTAGAAAGTCTTTCATTTCAAGCGTGTGGTGCTTATTTCAAACCATAAAGAACTTTTTCTAATTTGAAAACTTGATCCAAAAATTCGGGATTTTCAAAACCGAGAGGTTATTGAACATAGACTTCTTCCTCTATAAAACCATTTAGAAAAGCACTTTTTTACATCCATTGAAAAATTTTAAAGTTTTTGAAACTTGGAAAGGCTAGAAGCATCTTAATAGCTTTCAATGTTGCCACCAGTGCGAAAGTTTTATCATAGTCAATGCCCTCATCTTAATTGTATTCTTGAACAACAAGTCTAGCCTTGTTTTTAGTGACTATGCCATGTTCATTAACTTTATTTATAAATACCATTTTGTTCAAATAGTAAAACACATTTTGGTTCTAGAAACTAACTTTCAAGTATGGTTTCTTTCAAAATTATTTAACTCTTGTTGCTTAGCTAAAAACCAAAATTCATCAACAAGAGATTCATTAACATTCTTAGGTTCTACTTGAGATAAAAAGGTAAGATTGTCGCATTCACTTTGAGCTTGATCTCTAGTTTTGACTCCTCTAGAAGTATCCCCAATATAATTGGCTTCTTTGGATGATCTTTGACGAATCTCCAAGTTTTGAGTAATCGTCATGAGAATCTATCATTTCTTACTCTTGAGGAGAATGATGATCCTCTCTATCTCTAAAAGTATCGTCAATATTCAACTTGTTTAAAGCATTCTGCAATATACCCGTCTTATCATCTATTATTTTGGATCCACAATGTTAGTCCTATAAAAGAAACATGAATCGATTCTTCAACCACCATATTATGCTTTTTAAAAACACAATAAGCTTTACTAGAAGTGGAATATTCAAGAAAAATTCCATCATCCGATTATGAATCAAAATTTTCAAGTTATTATTGGTATTTAAAATAAAGCATTTACGTCCAAAAACACAAAAGTATGAAATATTTAGAGATTTTTTATAGTAAAGCTCATACGGAGTTTTCTTCAAAATCGGTCAGATCAAAAGATGATTTAAAACATGACAAGCCATGTTAACGGCTTCACCCCAAATATATTTCGGCAAATCACATGAGTCATGCATGCCATTTCTTGAGTTGTACGATTCTTTCATTCAACAATACTATTTTGTTGCGGTGTTCTTAGTGCGGAGAACGTGCGTTCAATGTCATGCTCATCACAAAATAATTCAAACTTTTCATTTTCAAATTCAGCTCGGTGATCGCTCCTAATTTTAACAACAACATGATCACATTCTCTTTGAACATGGTTGCAAAAACTTAAAAATAGATGAAAAGCTTCATTTTTATGTGCTAAAAGTAATATCCAAGTAAAATGAGAAAAATCATTGACAATTAAGTAAAAAGAAGTTTTTGCCTCCAAAACTAGTTGTTCTCATTGGCCAAATAAATCTATGTGAAGTAATTGTAGGAGTTTAGAAGTTGTATGATTGTGGGAAAATAGAGTTTAAAAAAGATGTTATCTGATTGTGCGGTGTTCTCTGATTTCTCGCAATGTAGCTGTAGTAGAAAGGGTTATACAGGTCGAATCCACAGTTGTGTTTTTAAATAGAAAGTTAAAATCCAACACCCATCCTCATGTGCTTTCAAGAACGCTTGCTAATATCAAGACTTGATTCAAACAATTCATATGATTAAATTGGAATATCAAAATCAATCAAAGAAAAGGAGAAGAGGATAGAGACTAGTGAGACCAGAAAAATAATTTAGTTACTCATGAAAGAACTTGAGTAGCAAGAAAAAAATAAAAGAATAACATCAACATAACAATGAAATGAGAAGATGAACAAGCAAGTTGTTCTTCCTTGATTGTCACTCTGATTGCAGATTACATACTCATTTTCTCTCTCTTTTCTGGACTAAACTAGAACAAAGAAAGAAAATAAAAGTAGGTTACAATTTCAACAACTAACTAACAATAAGACCCTAATCTTAAAAACGAAAACCTTAAACCTAGTTCTCTTTTCCTTCCTTTTGTCTATGCTTCTAGTGCTGTATTTATTGGAGAATTAGAGTGTCAAGAGCGTATGGGAGATAAGAGAGAAATCTCTGGCCCAAGGTCAGAGATCTGTGATTGAGGTTAGACCTGCACACAGAAAATACAGAATTTTAGAACTTAAGAATAGAAGTGCAAATAGTCAATACTACTGCTATAACGAGTGGCTATGCGGGTCGTGATCCACAAAGAGGGACTAGCGATGGAAGTTTTTTTGTAGCTTCTCTTTTAAGTTACAAAAATTGGTTAAAGTTCTTCTTTTAATTCTTTAAAAGATAAAAGAAAAATAAGTTATAATTAAGTTAAAAAGAAAGTGGAACATTGAGAAGGTGGAGAAAATAGAAAATAGATTTATAAAAAGAAATTAAAAAAGTGAATACAAGAGTTGGGAGATTGTGGTGTTAGTGATCTAAACTAAAAATTAAAAGAAAGAAAAGTTAAACCTAAAAGAAATACTTACCTTTTTCCGGTTGATGACTACCTAGAATCCTTGCATGTTTTACCTTCCTTCAGAGGTGATCAACGCATAACCCATAAGATCGAGCTCAGTTCCCATTCGCATTTCATCATCAAGATGAACAAGAATAAAATGATACAGAATCTTGAGGAGGAGAAAATCATCATAAAATATCAGTGGCACTCACACAAACATGGCTATACTGATGCTTCTAGATTCACCTGGATATTCATTAAAACCAAAAGAGGAAAAATAGAAAGAAGAAGAAGAACATATAAACAAAGAAGAGCATAAATATGTTACCTTTGATTGCTTGTAGAAACGATGAAAGAAAGGAGGAGGTAGCATCAGCGTCACTCTCAATATAAATCTCTCTCTCTTACTTGCATGAATCTCAGTCTAGCCTATGCTTATAAAGAAATAAAAATTACATAATAAAAATAAAAAGCTACACTAAAAAGAATAAAAAACTGACCTAAGAATCTATTTCTGTTTCCTCGTTCCCTGTAGTCTCTGAAAACCCATCATTTATAGGCAAAAACCAAATGAGGGAGAGCGTACGAAGATAGGGGACCAAACGCTCCCCAACCAATTCAACAAAGCCATGAAAATGTGGCTTTGGCCACGTTCGCGGCCAGAGTGTGGCCAGTGGCCACATTTGGGAGGTACAGGTGCCTGCTTTGATTTTTCGGCTTTATCTGCAGCTAGATTTTCAGTTTGGATTCTGCATTTTGACGAAAGCTCCTTTTATCTTCAGCTTTAACCAATTGCTGTAGAGATCTGATTTTACAGATTTTTCAACTAGTTTTATCCTCTTTGATTTGCCCTGATCTTTGATTTGAATTAATTCTGAATTAAACCAGAATTTTGATGGGATTTTAGGCTTGTTTCTCTTCATTCTCTCTTAGTAATGGGCCTGCATATAAATTAGACAATAAATAGGATTAAAAACAGAGTTTATTATATATTAAATATGAGAATGTGATAATAAATATGCAGTATCAGCGATCGATCACACCCCATACCTATCTTTTGCTCGTTCTCGAGAAAAATAATAAAACTAAATCAAATATTATTAGACCACTTTTGCAGGTCACGCGATTGCACTGAGCATGTGCAACAAGCCGTTGAACCTCTAAGTTTTCCCTAGAGAATGAGTTTTGTCTCGTGAGGGTTTTCAGTGGATTACACCCATAAAATCCATAAAGAAAGAGAAACAAAGTGTTAGTATTTTGAAAAAAACATTTTGAAAGAGAAAAATATTTGAAGTATTATTGTAAAAATTAAGTAATCTATAAGTTATAGGAAAACTGAACTTTTCATTCTTAAGCTTAGCCTTTATTCAAAAACTTGTTATCAATCAAGGTAAGGAGTCAAACTGTATTTCTCATCTAGTTAATTATTTTACCCTAAGTTATATGCACCTTTGTGACCGTGAAATTTTGACTCGAGGTTCTTTAACTCTAACTCTTATGCCTTATTTTTTCATTTGTTCGTTTATATATATATATTTGTGATATTATTCCTTAGTTCAATTAGGCTTTCTAATCTGCCAATGTAACGAGCCTTTAATCGATGATTCTTAAATCGAACGGCCTTAGGGCATTAGGTGAAACACCCTAAGGATTTAAGAACTCGAGCAAATAAGGCCACAAAATAAATTTTTTTTTATATGAACCTCTTTTAGGCGTGAATACTTATGCTTTATAAGGCACAAATACCTAGCTTAATCAGAAGATTTTTGATATATTATATATATATATATTTTCTTTTTTAATAATAAGGCATAAGAATCTTTGTTTTTGAACCGTAAGTGTGTAAGTGTATAAAGCATGCATATTTCTTCAAGATAAAAAATAAGACTAAATTACTTTTTCAAATTTTCTTCCTAACCCTTAAAATCAAACAAATCACCTTATTTTGACCAAGTATAAGAAATACTAATTATGATTCTCTTATTCCTTAAAATTGACTTAATTTATTACAAAAATATGTCAAAATATTGCTTCTATTTTTAAAAGTCTTTAAAAGTAAAGAAAATATGAATAATTTATTTTAATATTAAAAGGATAACCTAAGTTATGTCAGAACCCTCCCCCACACCTATCTCATGGATTGTCCTCAATGTATGAATTAATGCATAGATGCTTGAAAAAGAAAAAAAGGGAAGGAAAATATTACCTTAAGGTGGTGGTTCCAGTGATGGTCTGATTGGGTCAAGCGTTGCTATCCAATCAAGATAATGTGGTGGTTCACAAAACCCACCTTTATTGACCTCTTCTCTATTTACATATTTACAGTCCCCAATATGAATAGGATCATGAAAGATCCTATCATGAAGCTTATTCCCTTTACATGACCTGTCTTGGAAAATCATCACGGAATCATCATGATCTATACCTATTAATTAGTCTCTAATTTGCATAATTTTTATCACATCTTCACATTTATTTCGTATAAAATTCTGCTAATAAAGCTTTGCTTGCTTAATTCTAGGTCCATGGTGTGCAATGAAGAAGAAGACCCTAAATCATCATTTAATTGGTGATTAAAGGCCTATTAAGATAGTCATTGACCTAAGAGGCTGATTCTATCAAAACTAGGGGCTGCAAACTAGAAACTGGGCACAGGACCTGACAGGGGAAAGATGGGACCGCGCGCGGCTCGAAGCGTTGCGCGCGTGGCCCCAGTAGGGCCGCGGCCGCGTTTTGGGCAAGAGGTTGTCCCCTGGCCCTCCTCTTCCCTGGTGCCTATAAAACCCACTTGGGTTCTTCAGTTGGAAAATATACAGCGTTTAGGGTAGTTTTTCATTCCATGTTGTAGTCTTGTTTAGGTTAGGTTAGTTCTTCTTCTTCCTCCTTGTATTTTTCATTTTGTAGATCTTGTAATAGGGAGAGAGAGTGGTACATGCTTGGAATGCAATAGTGCTTGTAATAGAAGATGACAATTTATGAAAGGTACTCTCTTTACCTCTCTATGTTTTCATCTCTCTAATCTCTTTTACATGTTTAGCTAGTCTTTTCTCTCATGGCAACTAACTACTAACCACCAACTAGTCTAACTTCTTTATGATAATCCACATGAATCTAATAGCCTCTACTTGGCCTTGCTCTTGCAAGAGCCATTGATGGCTCATGATGATGGATCTAACACTCTAACTTCCTAACCACTAACAAGCTAACATTACTTTATTTCATGCTTGCTCTTATCGGGTTTTGATGATTTAAGTGTAACTTGCACTTGTTCGTGGAGTTGGGTTGTGATGAGTTACATATGGGTCATGCTTTGAATAGCTCTTGAACTAAGGACTAGTGATGGCCAATGATACATGTGAGGCAACTATCACTAAGAAGTTAGCATGTTGGTGGAGTCATTAGTAGTTAGTAGCCATGTGTTTTCTTTCTTTTTTACTTATTTTAGAAATATATCAAAAACTACAAATACCATTCTTTTCTATGTTTCCTACTTCTTCGTATGTCATCGTACTTCTACTTTCATTCTTTGCTTTCTTTTCTTTTGATTCTTTCAAACATTGAAGAACCGTTAACATACACGTGAACATACCTTGTAAGCTTCTATCACCTCCCGTCCTTGTGGATTCGACTCGTTTTAGCCTACATGCTATAACGGAAGTATCGAGGAAGCCAAAGCACACACACTTTAAATCTTAACTTCAAACCATACAATTTTTGTGCACGGTTTTCCCCCGATCAAATTTTGACGTCGTTGCCAGTGATGGGAACGGTTTGATTTCACATTTTTGTTAACCTTTCTTCTTTGCTTTTGGTGTGCAGGTTAAATTTTTTTTTTAGCATTGCAGAGGTCCATACTTGCTCTAGTGTGGTTGGGTAACTTCTTGTACATTCATATATTCTGCTGCTAATTTTTATTAAATATTACCCGTGCACTGTAAATAATTGTAAGAAGTAAAATACGAAAATTGGATGTTTTAAAACGGTTTAGACATTTGCATCTAGGCACGTGTCAATTTTCATTCTAATATACTGTATTTTATTCTTGTGTTGTTGTGATATTGAAAAGAGGTGTACATATTGCATTGCATATAGGTAGGACAAACACTTCAGTAATTTACTCGCTTTTTTGTGTTTATTCTTATCTATATTACACACTTACACAAATTTAACCTAAGGGCAAAACCCGAAACAATATAAGGTGGGGAAGTCATTACCCTCCCTTAGCCCAAAAATCACCTCCCCACTCACACAACCCAAACCTAAATAAAACTTGCTAGACGTTGGCCCCTAGGGACATCTCAGACTCATTTAGGAGATTGACCTAAGGGGAAAGTTATTAGAAATTTGAAAAACACCTAGAGGGGGGGTGAATAGGTGTAAGTGCTAATCTAGAACTAATTGCAAAACTAAGTGCGCTAAATGCGAAAGCTAATGCAAGTATTGCAACATACTTAGTACAACCAACAAGTGTAGCCGAATTCCCCGTGAAGGGCTCTGGACTAACTCCTCTTGATTCCCCTTGAATGGGTTGAGGTGCTATGTGAAGCTCTTGTTGATTAAGTACAAGTGAGGCACACACAAACAATCAAGCATATACAAGATATAGCAATATGAAATATGCAAGGCAATACACAAGCAATATAAATGAAATGGCAATATGAATTAAGCTCAACACAAGCAAATATGATATGATGATATGAATGATGCTTTGCACAATTAAATGAGAGAGAGTTTAGAGACAAGTGGATCAAACGCAAACACACGGATATGTTTCGAGGTTCGAGCACCCTTGCTCTACATCCCCGCCTACACCACCGTGTAGGATTTCCAATCCACTATAACGTCCACCGAGGACTCCCACCGAGGGAACCTTCACCGAGAAGGATTTGTACAACAATGGAGTACCGAACTCCTCTCTCAAACAAACACCTCCTCACACAAGAGGGGTAGGCCCTTAGTCAAACAACCACAAGAACCAACACCTCTACCGAAGAGGGTTTACAACCAAACTCCACCTCTCACTAGAGGGAGCAAACCAACAACCCAATTACACAACCACAACCTCTACCAAAGAGGGAGCAACCAAGAAATCAAGGGTTTACAATAGGTGGTCTCTTTCAACCACAAACCTCTTTCCTTTTTCTTTTTCCTCAAAGCAAAGATCCTAAATAGATTAGGATAGAAGATAGCTCAAGTGTGAAAAACTAGGTGTTTGAAAAACAAGCAACAAAGAAAAACACTTGGGAAAATTCTTGCAAAAGATATAGAATGAAAACCAAGACAAATCTCCCAAAATCCTCTTTTCTTTGATTTTTCCAAAAACCTAAAACAATAAAGATTGAAAGATTAAAGCCCCAAATACTTTTGAAAACTCTTTAAAAACACTTAAGAAGGTCTGGAATTTTTGCTCTTAAAAACTTCTGCAAAAACTATGAAGAGATGGGGTATATATAGCCCCAATACAAAACTAGCCGTTAGGCTGATGTGGCAGCCTGACAAGCTGACGGTCAACCGGCCCGGTCGACCGCCAACGGTCAGAAATGTGACCGTTGGGCAACCACGGTCGACCGACCCGGTCGACCCAAACAAACAGAGAGCACTGCTCTCAGCTCGGTCGACCCGGACGGTCGACCGTCCCAGTGACTCCAAACGTGCACAGATTTGTGCACGTCGGTCGACCGGCCCGGTCGACCGACTTCAGCCTAGTGACTTGGTCAGTTGACTTAGTCGACTGGTTGAGGCCTGGAACAGAATTCTGGGTCAGAAAAACAGTGTAAAATATTTTTCTAAAAAATCTTTTAACACTTCTAAAAATCCACAAAACTTGTTTTAATAGTTTATATTAAAAACACAAACTTGTGATAAAAATTTCAAGACATATATCAATCATATCAATTCATTTTTGAGTCTTGCAAATTTTATCAGAAACAAAACTTGTATTTTTATCAAACTTGATTTTTCAACACATGAATAGGGATATCAAAATAAGTTTGTTTAGCAAGTTAAACCATGTATGTATATCTAGAATACATCTAATATACATAGAAATAAAGTAAACTTGTTTTGATCTACTATTCATGAAAACCAAATCCAAAACATAAATCGTGTGTGTTAGTGTACTTGAGCATATCAACTATACTAAACTTTACAAATGGATCTAAAACACACTATCTAAACTATGGATACCTCAGTCTTCTTGATGATCTTCATCTTCAAGTTGACTTGCTCCAAAACTCCATCCATGGGCTAGGCAATGTGTGATCTTGAAGCTTTGGCCCTGGAATCACCATGAAAAGCTTCTAAACTCCTTTGTTGAAGCTAATCACCAACTAATATCTTGCTAATGATCTGAAACTTAAAACCACAAGAATATTAGTAAACATAACTACATGAGTTAATCATCATCAAAACTAGGGTGGAAGGCCTTTGGGCCAACAATCTCCCCCTTTTTGATGATGACAAAACTCATGGAGTTATATATGCATGGATTAAAGTTAAGCTTCAAAGAAGCTCCCCCTTAACTCATGCATAAACAAATAAACAAAACATATGCAATGAATGTACATAAACATGTATGCATTAATATGCATAAAACGTATTTAGAAGCTCTAGTTACCAATTAAATTAATAAAACATTAACAAAACATTAGATGCTCTAGATACCAATAAAACTTACCAATAAAACTTAATATATGTAAAAACATAAGTATGCATATATAGACCAAAATCTTTCTCCCCCTTTTTGTCAATCATCAACAAAAGGGTAAACAATCAAAACAATAAAATGAGGGGTAAAAATCTTTCTCCCCCTTTTAAGTCAATCAAAACAATAAAACAATGTTCTCCCCCTTTTTGTCTAAAAGCAAAAACAAGGTCAATAAGGGGTGACTTTAAACAACATGATATCAATAGAAAAATATGTCAATGAAGCATCTTGATATCAATTGAAATTAAACAAAGATCAATAAATGTTATATGCTATATACATTCATGAAGAGGAAGACGCTATGTTTAGCTTCCCTACACATATACATTACATGAAGGAGGGATGTTAAGCCCTAATTCACATAACACACATTATGTAATGCATAAGAGGAGATGTGAAGCTCCCCCTACACACGTGTACCACATAAAGAAGAGATGTTAAGCTCTCCAATACAAGATACACTCATCATGAATCTATATGTAGAAGAGATGTTAAGCTCTCCTTGCATATAGTCAATATAAATCAAAACTTTTGTATTTTTCTTTAAACAAAAATTTTTAGATACCAATTTTAAAACACAAGACATCTTGATATAAAATGAAAATTTTATTTTCTTATCATAAAGCAAGGGAGTGAAAATACAAATACCAATTGAAATATGAAAATCGAATTTTCTCCCCCTTTATGAATTACCAACAAAAGCTATGCGTAGGTTTGAAATAAGATACCAATTGAAAACTAAATCAATTGAAATAAAGTGAATGCTCAAGCGCTAGCATAAACAAAATTTGTGCTAAAGATATAGAAATATAGTAGCACAAATAAAACAAGTATATGTGTATGAAATAGAATGAGTACCAATCACTAATAGATGATACCAATTGAAAATATACATACACAATAAACATATGAGTATACAAAAAGGATCAAATTGATACCAATTGAAAGAGTTCAATGATACCAATTGAATCAACAATAATAATTAAGTGTATATCTCATATAATCTACCACCCAATCATGGTTCAAGTTTTAAATGATTTTCACTTGTAAAGTATACATGAACATGATCTCCCTTCCAACCGCCCTTAAAGGGTAGGGGTTTTCAAAAATGGATTTGAAAATAAGTTTTGTTTGAAAAACTCTACCAAAATGAAGAATACCGTAACTAGTTAAATGGAAAAACTTTTAAACTAGTACGAAATCCTTCAAGCAAGGAATAAACTAAAAATAATTTTCATAAAACATGAAATCCACATGATAATCAACACTCAAATTCAATAAAGCATAAATATGACTCATGAAAATAAAACATGAGCAAAATATAAATATGAGTGTATAAATGCAATGTGAAGAACATGATCATGAAAATATACAATTAAGCTCAATTATTCCTTAAACATTGAAAACACGAAAATCATCAAAACTTATTTAATCTTCATGGCATATGTATGTCAAGTACAAATTAAAATATACATACATATCCAAAACACAACGAGTCCACAAAATATATGCATTAAGGCACGTGGCTCAAGGATAAACATGTATATCTAATAATTTGGACAAGATAGACATATACATGAAGTCAAACAAAAGCACATGGAAACATGAAAAGTTAAATTTTCATTAAAACAAATTTCATTTCAAGGTATATGTATGAATTGTCAACACAATAAGTATACATACATATCCCTAAACACAATTGAGTCCATATATAGATTTGCATGAAAGGCAAATGACTCAAAGGGTATACATGTATATCTTAAAGTTTGGCAATACAAACATATACATGAAGTGAAAACTCATAAAACAAATCTAAAAATGGAATACAAGTTTGAAATATATGAATCATCAAAACTAGACTATACTAGCACATCTAATGGGTTCAAATAAGCAATCAAGCCCAAACACATATAGATTTATTTGTGGCCCACTATCTGCACAAGTATATACCTAGTCTTAATGAAAACTAACATCTAAACATGTAATCAACACATGAAGTATCAAAACACAATAAAAATAAACATGATAAACATAAACATGATTATTATGAATATCCACATGTTATTCAATATATGATATACGCAATAGCAACCAAATAGTGAGAACACAAAATAATTTATCCATATAAAACATGGGTGTATCAAAATAACTAAACATGTATATCACTAATCTAATTAACATGGCATTTTCATACTAATCACTAAACAATGAAACATGCTATAAACAATGAATATTAAAAGCATGACAACAATAAATAGGAGTTAGAGATTCGATACCAAAACCAATGAGGACACCGCTCTAGTTCTCCAAACACGTGGTGGTCATCTCCACCAAACCTTCCCTTGAAAGTGATGCATCCAATTGATTCTCTTTAAACACGGAACGCATCCACTCCAAGGTGTCATCACTCTCACGTCATGTGAGAGCCCACACCTACATCAAAAACAATAGGAGGGGTGGTCTTTGGTACCCATACTCTTTTGGGTCCATGGGGGTTAGTCCCTTCTCTAACCCAAACAAAATTCTTTGCTAAATTTACATTATGTAATCTATCAAAGCAAAATTTACCAAGGTGGCCCTTACGTCCACAATGTGTACAAGTGTATACATGAGCATACGTGTGATGGTATCTGTGAGGAGCATGTGTATGCCGTGATGGGTGTGCATGCATAAAGGATGGAACTTGTTTCTTTCGAACCAAGGTTTCCAACCGTGAGTGATTCATGGCACATTGGCTCATAGTGGAGCCCAAACAATCAACCTTCTTCTTAAGCAAACAAATATCATCATTAATCTTAGAAGAAGAAGTGTGGCATGCAATAGGTGAAGTGTGTGATACTACCCAAGCATGGCAAACATGTGCATCAATCTTATTTTGCAAAACAATGTTTTTCTTTAAACAAACATTTAAATTATTTGAAATAGAAATAATTTTGTTTTTCAAAGCAACATTCTCTTTTAAAACAAGATCAAGTTTTGAAGTTAAAGAATCATTTTTCTTCAAAACATCTTCACAATCATTTTTATTTTTCAAAATTTTATTTTCATTTAAAGCAAGATTAAGTTGAGATTTTAATGAGTCCCTTTCATTAGCAATCTCATCCTTCTCTTGCAAAACAACATCAAGTCTAGCAATCAAATTTTTATTTTCATTGTTAATGCCTAGACTTTTCTTTTTCAACAAATTATATTTTTCTATTAGTTTTTCACAAACAATAGATAGTTCTTCATCATAATCATCACATGAAGAACTAGAGCAATCATCACTATCATCTAAGTGGGGTTCCGAATGTACCTCAAGGGAGTCATTCCCTTGGACCATGAAGCATTGTGAATCGGATTCTCCACTAGATTCCTCTTCTTGAATTTGTACTTGAAGCTCGGAGGTGGTGGTTGTTGTCAACATATTCCACACTGCAAATGCGGAATCAAAGTTAGAAGCATGCATAAGATAATCTTTAGGAAGTGTGCTTCTAATGGCCTCAAGGGCTTGTGCATTGGCCCCTATATGATTGCGATCTCCAAGATAGCATTTCTTGGTGGCCGCAAGAAAGACATGCAAACCTAGGGTCTTTAGGTACATGGACATCCTATACTTCCAAACAACAATGTTGGAAGGGTCAAAGCTAGGTGGGGTCATGAAGTCCATGGTAAACTATATGTGTGCAAACAAGCAAATGCAAACAAAAGATTAGCAACCAAATGGATCTCACTCCTAGGATGTTAAGCCTAATATCAGGAGCACTAGCTCTGATACCAATTGAAAAACACCTAGAGGGGGGGTGAATAGGTGTAAGTGCTAATTTAGAACTAATTGCAAAACTAAGTGCGCTAAATGCGGAAGCTAATGCAAGTATTGCAACACACTTAGTACAATCAACAAGTGTAGCCGAATTCCCCGTGAAGGGCTCTGGACTAACTCCTCTTGATTCCCCTTGAATGGGTTGAGGTGCTATGTGAAGCTCTTGTTGATTAAGTACAAGTGAGGCACACACAAACAACCAAGCATATACAAGATATAGCAATATGAAATATGCAAGGCAATACACAAGCAATATAAATGAAATGCAATATGAATTAAGCTCAACACAAGCAAATATGATATGATGATATGAATGATGCTTTGCACAATTAAATGAGAGAGAGTTTAGAGACAAGTGGATCAAACGCAAACACACGGATATGTTTCGAGGTTCGAGCACCCTTGCTCTACATCCCCGCCTACACCACCGTGTAGGATTTCCAATCCACTATAACGTCCACCGAGGACTCCCACCGAGGGAACCTTCACCGAGAAGGATTTGTACAACAATGGAGTACCAAACTCCTCTCTCAAACAAGCACCTCCTCACACTAGAGGGGTAGGCCCTTAGCCAAACAACCACAACAACCAACACCTCTACCGAAGAGGGTTTACAACCAAACTCCACCTCTCACTAGAGGGAGCAAACCAACAACCCAATTATACAACCTCAACCTCTACCAAAGAGGGAGCAACCAAGAAATCAAGGGTTTACAATAGGTGGTCTCTTTCAACCACAAACCTCTTTCCTTTTTCTTTTTCCACAAAATAAAGATCCTAAATAGATTAGGATAGAAGATAGCTCAAGTGTGGAAAACTAGGTGTTTGGAAAACAAGCAACAAAGAAAAACACTTGGGAAAATTTTTACAAAAGATATAGAATGAAAACCAAGACAAATCTCCTAAAATCCTCTTTTCTTTGATTTTTTTAAAAACCTAAAACAATAAAGATTGAAAGATTAAAGCCCCAAATACTTTTGAAAACTCTTTAAAAACACTTAAGAAGGTCTGGAATTTTTGCTCTTAAAAACTTCTGCAAAAACTATGAAGAGATGGGGTATATATAGCCCCAATACAAAACTAGCCGTTAGGCTGATGTGGCAGCCTGACAGGCTGACGGTCGACTGGCCGGTCGACCGCCAACGGTCAAAAATGTGACCGTTGGGCAACCACGGTCGACCGGCCCGGTCGACCCAAACAAACAGAGAGCACTGCTCTCAGCCCGGTCGACCCGGACGGTTGACCGTCCCAGTGACTCCAAACGTGCACAGATTTGTGCACGTCGGTCGATCGGCCCGGTCGACCGACTTCAGCCTAGTCGACTTGGTCAGTTGACTTAGTCGACTGGTTGAGGCCTGGAACAGAATTCTGGGTCAGAAAAACAGTGTAAAATATTTTTCTAAAAAATCTTTTAACACTTCTAAAAATCCACAAAACTTGTTTTAATAGTTTATATTAATAACACAAACTTGTGATAAAAATTTCAAGACATATATCAATCATATCAATTAATTTTTTAGTCTTGCAAATTTTATCAAAAACAAAACTTGTATTTTTATCAAACTTGATTTTTCAACACATGAATAGGGATATCAAAATAAGTTTGTTTAGCAAGTTAAACCATGTATGTATATCTAGAATACATCTAATATACATAGAAATAAAGTAAACTTGTTTTGATCTACTATTCATGAAAACCAAATCCAAAACATAAATCGTGTGTGTTAGTGCACTTGAGCATATCAACTATACTAAACTTTACAAATGGATCTAAAACACACTATCTAAACTATGGATACCTAAGTCTTCTTGATGATCTTCATCTTCAAGTTGACTTGCTCCAAAACTCCATCCATGGGCTAGGCAATGTGTGATCTTGAAGCTTTGGCCCTGGAATCACCATGAAAAGCTTCTAAACTCCTTTGTTGAAGCTAATCACCAACTAATATCTTGCTAATGATCTGAAACTTAAAACCACAAGAATATTAGTAAACATAACTACATGAGTTAATCATCATCAAAACTAGGGTGGAAGGCCTTTGGGCCAACAAAATTGACTCTTGTCAAATCGGTGTCTAAAGTTGGGGTTTGAGAGGCGAAAACTCGAAGAACAGTGGTTTGGCATAATTAGGCCCGTTGCTCCGCACGGATACCTCCCACTGATCTTGCCCCTATCAGGCCGATTAACTCGTGGTCAGCTTCCGACAATAGACCCCCCGTGGACAGTCTAACCAGTTAGGAGTCGTGTATGTCTAAGTCAACCCTAGCATAGGCTTGTTTTCTTTTTCTTTTTCTTTATTTGTTTGTTTGTTTGTTTTTTTGTAAATTATGAAATGGATTTTAACAACAATAATTCTTTCAATTATAATATGAATCCATATTTTACTCTGACCTCATTTGACTCGGATAACTTTGACCCAGCAATGTACAATATGAACTAGCCATATATGCCGAGTTAGGATTATCCGACTCAATATGACCCATATCCTCAATCTTATGACCATAATTTTTAAAATAATTTCAACTTTTCACAGAGTTCATAGGGATTCACCTACCCCGAGTCAAAATTTCAACCATCTTGTTCACAATTTTCATAATATTCATTCCTCAATTTTGATTCATATACTCCTTTTCCTGAACCTCCAGTTGAAGAAAAATCATCATTGGAACGGAGTATGGAAGAGTCCCTACAACAAGTTCAAAATTTGCTCAATTCACAATCCTTCCCACATCAAACTCCACATGCCCCTTTTCTAGAGCCTCCACTTGAAGAAGAATTTGAGCTAGAAAAGCGATTGGAAGTCTTTTGTGAAAGAATGCAAAACATGTTGGACTCATCCTCTCAACCAAAATTTCAAGAGTCCTACTCATCTTTTCTAGTCTCCCCAATTCAAAATGAACAACCATCAATACTGGACTTGAGTATGGAGCCCTGGCGTGAGTCCAATTTGATGGACTCACAATTTCACCATAATTTCAAAAATCAACTTCCATACTCCTTTTTTCAAGAACCAATTACAAAGAGCATGGAAGACATGATTCCGAATCCAAATTCTATTACAAGGCCTATCAGGAGATTAGACGCACTTATGAGCGAATTGATCAATGAGAGCGAGGATAGCCTTTCTTGTCAACCTTTGACCGATACTTATATCCCTAACTCTACTGATTGGACCCATGAATCATGTCATTTTGAAAATCTAGCTTCAATTTCAGAAGATACATTTGAACTTGACCACGATCCAAGTTATGAAAATCGCCTGGACATTCTGGCAAGTTATCCCTTTCCTGAAATTGAAACCGAACCTGACTGTGATCCTGAACCTCATGTTAGTAATTCCATTTCACTTTTTGATTCAATAATGGCTCCGGTATCTTTACAAAATTTTTTCTCTATTCCGGAGTCCATATTGAATCCTGTACCAATACACCATGAAATGGAATCACCAATCTCTCATAATCACACTTCATTCATGAGGAAAGTATGTGAACATCAATTCTTTGGTTTTGACCCTATTTTTGAACCAATTTCGACTCTCATTTTTGACTCTCGACTTGATCTGAGTCAACTTCCTAAGTCGGTATCGATTTTTATTCCTGATCCCTTTGAGTCCAAATCCATCATTTTCAAAAATCACACTTCATTGTTGGACAAGAATGTTGACAAAAATGTCTCAATAATTCTTTTTGAAAATTGAAAATTAGATGGGGATAATTTTTTAAATAAGACCATTCAGTCCATCATTCTTTTACTGGGTCATATTAGAGAGGTCATTGTGGGTTCCAGCAAGATCCACGTTATTTTGCTTGGGTCGCAACGCTTGGCCCAATCAGACCACCACCGGAGCCACCCCCTTGAGGTAATCTTCCTTCCCTCTCTATTTGTTTCATGTATTTACACATTCACAATGCATTGAGGACTACGCATGAGATAAGTGTGGGGGAGGGTTTACTAACGTAGTTAGTTTTATATTTTCTTTCTTTTAGACTTCTTTTTAATTAAACAAAATAAATAAATAAATCATTTATATAAAAGCTTTTCTTTTCTTTTTACAAAACTTTTTGAAACAAGAGAAATAGTTTTTGATTTATTTTCAAGAAAATTAAGATTATCTTAGGAATTAGGAAGACCTAAAATTATGAAATTTTAAACCGAGTCAAAATAATAGATCTTGTTTAAATTTTACGATAAGAAAGTAAAATTGAAAAGATAATTTGATCTTGAATTTTTTGCCTTAGATTTATGCACTCCACACTTATACAATTTTTGGGATTGAAACAAAGACTGAAAATACCAATATATATATATATATTAAATATATATATATATATATATATATATATATAAAATAAAAATCACTTATTGAAGTTGGATAATTATGCCTCAGGAAGCATGATTATTCACACCTAAAACAGTGGACAAAAAATAAATAATCCCCTTTAGTTTTGTGGCCTTATTTACTCGAGTCCTTAAGTCCGAGGGATGTTTTCTCATCTGGTGCCCTAAGACCATCTGGTTTAGGAGTCACCGCTAAAGGCTCACTACCCGGGTAAATAAGAAAGCCTAAGAAAACTAAGGGAAGAAAAAAAAGACAAAAAATATATATAATATAAATAAATGGCATGAAAGTTAGAGTCGATATCCCAAAAACTTTCACTGTTCACAAAGTGCATATTTTTCTAAGAGTTTTATGAAAGATCAAAGAATCATTCAATTTTAAATTCTTACATTTAATTTATAAAAAGATTTTTTGCATTTTGACTTAGTTTAAGAAAGAACAATTTCTAGTTAACTTATGACCTTTAATCACTTATATTTTTACAAAAATACTTCAATAATTTTCTCTATTTGAAAAATGCGTTTTCAAAATACTAACATTTAATTTCTTTTTTTATTTATGAATTTTGGAGGTGTAATCTGCTGAAAACCCTCAGGAGACAAAACTCCTCCTCTAGGGGAAACTTAGAGGTTTAACGGCTTGTTGCACATGCTCAATGCAATCGCGTCACCTGCGAAAGTGGTATAATAATTTTCTTATTTTTATTTTACTCAGGACGAGCAAAAAGATAAGTGTGGGGGTGTGATTAGTCTCTAATTTTGCATAATTTTTATCATATCTTCACATTTATTTCGTATAAAATTCTGCTAATAAAGCTTTGCTTGCTTGATTCTAGGTCCATGGTGTGCAATGAAGAAGAAGACCCTATATCACCATTTAATTGGTGATTAAAGGCCTATTAAGATAGCCATTGACCTAAGAGGCTATTTTGTCAAAATCAGGGGTTGCAAACCAGAAACCGGGTATAGGATATGACAAGGGACAGATAGGCCGCACGCGGCCCCAGTAGGACCGCGGCCGCAAACGCGTTTTGGGGCTATAGAGGTTGTCCCCTGGCCCCCCTCTTCTCTGGTGCCTATAAAAACCCCTCTGGGTTCTTCAGTTGGAAAATATACAGAGTTTAGGGTAGTTTTTCATTCCATGTTGTAGTCTAGTTTAGGTTAGGTTAGTTCTTCTTATTCCTCCTTATATTTTCTATTTTGTAGATCTTGTAATAGAGAGAGAGAGAGTGGTACATGCTTGGAATGCAAGAGTGCTTGTAATAGAAGGTGACAATCTATGAAAGGTGCTCTCTTTACCTCTCTATGTTTTCTTCTCTCTAATCTCTTTTACAAGTTTAGCTAGTCTTTTCTCTCATGGTAACTAACTACTAACCGCCAACTAGTCTAATTCTTTATGATAATCCACATGAATCTAGTAGCCTCTATTTGGCCTTGCTCTTGCAAGAGCCATTGATGGCTCATGATAATGGATCTAACACTCTAACTTCCTAACCACTAACAAGCCAACATTACTTTATTTCATGCTTGCTCTTATCGGGTTTTGATGATTTAAGTGCAGCTTGCACTTATTTGTAGAGTTGGGTTGTGATGAGTTACATATAGATCATGCTTTGAATAGCCCTTGAACCAAGGACTAGTGATGGCCAATGATACATGTGAGGCAACTAAACTAAGAGGTTAGCATGTTGGTGGAGTCATTAGTAGTTAGTAGCCATGGGTTTTCTTTCTTTTTAACCTATTTTAGAAATATATCAAAAACTACAAATACCATTCTTTTCTGTGTTTCCTACTTCTTCGTATGTCACCGTACTTCTTCTTTCATTCTTTGCTTTCTTTTCTTTTGATTCTTTCAAACATTGAAGAACCATTAACATACACGTGAATATACCATGGAAGCTTCTATCGTCTCCCATGCTTGTGGATTTGACTCGTTTTAGCCTATATGCTATAACGGAAGTATCGAGGAAGCCAAAACACACACACTTTAAATCTTAACTTCAAAACATATAATTTTTGTGCGCGATTTTCCCCCGATCACCTATGTCTAACAAAAGAATGTGACTTGGTGGAATGGTTGACTTGGGCTCAAGAATGATAGGTTCAGGAACCAATATTAACTCGAAAAAATCGACTTTGGGTTCGAGTTGGTTCAAGAGTTGAGTCCAAATCTAAGAATTAAAATTCACATTCTTTTTCCATCAATGGAATGTGACTATCCAAAATTAATGAATCAATTTCTAGACTTATAGGCACGGGAATAAATGTTGGCTCGGGAATTTGGTCGAAATTGGGTAAGAATACCAGAATCAATATAGATTCGAAGAGGAGAACTGAATCACAAAGTTGGAGATCCGATTCACATTCATAATAAAGTTTAATCTCATTGAAATGAAAACTTGCCAATTCGTTAATGGGTTGATATTAGTCAAGTTCAAGATTTTGTGTTGAAATTAAATCTTAGTCAAAGTCTTCAAGATACCATGAGACTTGGTTTTCACCAATATGGCTAGAAGTGTCGGGAATAGTCAAAGATTGTGTAGGGAGAATTTCCTTATTCCTACGTATGTTTTTCAATCTACAAGTGTTGCTTCCATCATATTGAGTGAATTACTTTGGAATTGAATCATGGATTTCATAGTCTTTTCTAAGTCGGCATGTTCTTGAAAAATAGAGTAAGGATCTGTGATTTGAAAATTTTGACGGGATTTTGAGCCTTCTAAAATTTAAATTCGTCGCTCAAACTTGTCTAAGGCTTCAATCCACTTTTCCTAGTCAATTGATTCTTCTAATGGTTGTTCGAGAGAAGGAGTAATATGAAGCTGGATGTTGGTAAGCTGGTTGACGATATGACTCGGGGGAGTTGTAACCCCATTGACTCTGTGAAAAGTAGTGATGATTATTTCAGTCTTGCTCATAGCATTGGGACTGGGGGCATGTATTGATTTGGATAAGACCAATCTGGCACACTAGGTTGGTTAAAGTTATGATATGCCAGATGTGTAATATCCGAAAAAGAGGTCGGGCGTAACATGGATTATCATTAAAATTGAAAAAATTGTTATTATAAGCCATATCACACAAGAAATGTTAAAATCAAACAAAGAAAAAGAAAAAAAATCTAACCTAAGTTAGGGTAGACCTTAGAACTAGACGACTCCTAACTGGTTAGAATGTCCACGGGGGGCATATTGCCGAATCTGACCAAAAGTTAATCGCCAGGTAGGGGCAAGATTGGTGGGAGGTATCCGTGATTAAAAGTAATGGCCTAATTAAGCCAAACTACCAGCCTTTAGGGTTTCGCCCCTCAATCTCCAACCTTAGACACTGATTTAGCAAGACTTAAATTTTAATCAACTTCTCCCTTAGGTCAGTCTCCTATATGAGTCTGAGATGTCCCTAGGGCCAACGTCTGCTCAGTTTTAGTTAGGCTTGGGTAAGTGAGTGAGGAGATTGTTTGTGGGCTAAGGGAGGGTAATGACTTCCCCACCTTATCTTATTTATAGGACAAGCCCTTAAATTAATTTAGTGCAATGTGTACATGAAAAGTAATACTTAAGCAATGTAAACAATTAAAAAGTGTTCCTATACTACATGCTATACACACGTACCTTTACTCGAGCACTCTTCAACAGTAATGTAAAATGTAAATGAATTAGACATGTGCCTAAATGCAAAGTCTAAACAATTTTTAGCATTTAACAAACATCAATTTACTGTTGAGGTTAGAAAGTATGTACAGTGAGTTCAACAAGAAAATAAATAGTTGTAAAAACTTAGCTTTGCATTTCAGCCAACCTGCAAAATACAGGTTAGCATTTCTGGGCTCTGCTTTCTTGAGTAGAGTTTAGGGCCACTTATATCTCCACTATAGCAAAAATTTCCTTGATATCTATCACTGCACACCAAGAACAAAGAAGAAAGTTAACAAAAATGTAAATTTAAAAAGATAATTACTTACCGTCCCTCCCCGGCAACGGCGCCAAAATTTTGATTGAGGTTTAACCTGCACACAGAAAATACAGAATTTCAGAACTTAAAGATAAAATGTGCAAGTACTCAATACTATCGCTATAGCGAGTGGCTATGCGGGTCGTGATCCACATGGAGGGACTAGCGATGGAAGTTTTTTTGCAAGTTCTCTTTTAATTTACCAAAATTGGTTAAAGTTCTTCTTTTAGTTCTTGAAAAGAAAAAGAAAAATAAGTTATAGTTAACTTAAGAAGAAAGTGGTAGATTGAGAAGGTGGAGAAAATAGAAAACAAAATATATAAAGAAATTTAAAAGAGTGAATAAAAGTGTTAGGTGATTGTGGTGTTGGTGATCTAAACAAAAAATTAAAAGAAAGAAAGCTAAACCTAAAAGAAATACTTACCTTTATCCGGTTAATGACTTACGTGGAATCCTTGCATATTTTACCTTGTTTCAGAGGTGATCAACGCATAACTCATAAGATCGAGCTCAGTCCCCATTCAAATTACATCATCAAGAGGAACAAGAATGAAATGATACATAATCTTAAGGAGGAGAACATCATCATGAAATATCGGTGGCACTCAAACAAACATGGCTATACTGATGCTTCTAGATTCACTTGGATATTCATCAAAACTAAAAGGAGAAAAGTAGAAAGAAGAAGAAGAACATATGAACAAAGAATAGCATAAATATGTTACCTCTGATTGCTTGTAGAGATGATGAAAGAAAGTAGGAGGTTACACCAGTATCACTCTCAACATAAATCTCCCTCTCTTAGTCATGAATCTCAGTCGAACCTATGCTTACAAAGAATTATAAATTATATAAAATGAAAATAACAATCTACATTAAAACAAATGAAAACTGGCCTAAGAATCTATCTCTGCTTCCTCGTTCCCTGTAGTCTCTGAAAACCTAGTATTTATAGGGAAAAACCAAACGAGGGAGAGTGTACGAAGATAGAGGGAGCAAACGCTCCCCAACCAATTCAAGAAAGCTGCAAAAATGTGGCTTTGGCCGCATTTTCGTGGCCCGAGTGTGGCCAGGTGGCCACACCCGGAGGTACCTGGCCACTCCTGGGAGGTACAGGTGCCTGCTTTGATTTTTTTGGCTTTATCTCCAACTGGATTTTCAGTTTGGGTCCTAGATTTTGACGAAACCTCTTTTTATCTTCAGCTTTAACTAATTAATTTGTAGAGATCTGATTTAAATGATTTTTTAACTGGTTTTATCTTCTTTGATTTGCCCTGATCTTTGATTTAAATTAATGCTGAATTAAATCAGAATTTTGATGGGCTTTTGGGCTCATTTTCTCTTCCTTCTCCCTTAGTAATGAGCCTGCATATAAACAATAAATAGAAATTAAAGCAGAGTTTATTATATAATAAATATTAGAATGTGAAATAAATATGCTGTATCAGTGACCGATCAATCTGCCACGAAAACGCGGCAAAAGCCACATTTCTACGGCCAAGATTCGGCCATTGTATCAGTGTTTTATCTCCCAGAAAATCCCAATCCGTTATCATTATTTCTTTTTATAAGATTGCCTCTATGTCTCTGAATCTTCAAAATATCCTCATTAATCTTTGAGCTAAAGAATCTTATCCTAATAAATCTAAATTATCTAGGATATATTGGCTTTTTCTTCTCTTTCTCAATTATTTGCAACCTGCGCACCATTAGACTTTAAAACAATTAAAAAGCAAAGTTTAAATAAAAAGAAATATGAAAA
This sequence comes from Agave tequilana, assembly GCA_038442645.1. NCBI lineage: Eukaryota > Viridiplantae > Streptophyta > Magnoliopsida > Asparagales > Asparagaceae > Agave > Agave tequilana. The sequence goes on from JAVJIF010030386.1 coordinate 522,136, forward strand.
TATAACATATAATATGCAATATATGTTAATAACCACATCTATCTTTTGCTCGTCCTCGAGCAAAAATTATAAGACTTAAGAGTTTATTAAGCCACATTCGCAGATCACACGACTGCACTGAGCATGTGCAGCAAGCCTTTAAACATTTAGGTTTTTCATAGAGGAGTTATAGTCTCCTGATGGTTTTCAATGGATTAGACCCACAAAATTCCATAAAAATTTAAAAATGTTAGTATTTTTGAATATTCTTTTTTAAAAGAGAAAAAATGTTTGAAAAACTTTTGCAAAAAACTTAAGTGATTTATAAGTTATAAATTCACCAAATTATTCATTTCTAAACTTAGTTCTATGCAAAAACTTGTAATAATTAAAGGCAAGAATTCAACCTGCATTTCCCACTTAGTCTATTATTTTATCCTAAATCATATGCACTTTGTGATCATGAATTTTTGACTCAGGATTCTTCAACTCCAAATTTTATGGCTTATTATTTTGATTATGGTGATATATATCTTTTAGTTTTATTACGCTTTCTAATTCACCCATGTAACAAGCCTTTAGCCGGTAACCCCCAAACCAGATAGTCTCAAGGTACCAGGTGAGAAAAAACCTAAGTACTCAAGTAAGTAAGGCAACAAAACTAAGAGTTTTATTGGTAATATTAACCAATTTTATGATGAATATTTATGTTTTATGAGGCACAACTACTCAGCTTAATCAGAGTATTTATCTCTCTCTCTCTCTCTTTATATATATATATATATATATATATATATATATATATATATATATATATATATATATATATGAGTTGGACTATAAAATAACGTTTGTTTTTTGGTCAACTCTACACGGCTCAAATCTCATATTTCAGCATCCAAATGCATGATCCACTCTGTTGAAGTTGATATATATTTTTTGAAGTCTTTAATAATAAAAGATCATGCCATTTAAATTCTTTTGCCTTATACATTAAGTAGGCGCAAAACGGACGGCCAAAAGTTGTGAGTTGGTTAGTTTAACAGTGTAGAATATTTAAAATCTAACAAAAATTAGTATGTGAGGATTTTTAAGTGTTCAGATTATGATCAAATGGTCGGATCGAGAATTTGTATGTCCGAAGAAGTAAAACTAAGCAATTTGCTACTTTCGGCCGTTTGTTTTGCGCTCACATGATAGCTAAGCAAAAAGTACTCAAATGGCATGATTTTTAATTTTTAGAGACTTCAAATAATGTAGATCAACTTCAATAGAGTGGACTTGCATTTGAATGTTGGAACATAGGATTTGAGCCGTGTAGAGTTGAACCCAAAAATAAATGTTTATTTTGTAGTCCAACTCTCTCTCTCTCTCTCTATATATATATATATACATACATACATATATACATATATATATATATATATATATATACATATATATACATATATATATATATAATATATACATATATACATATATATATATATATATATATATATATATACATATATATATATATGTATATATATATATATATATATATATATATACATATATACATATATATATATACATATATATACATATATATATATATACATATATATATATATATATATATATATATATATATATATACATATATACATATATATATATATATATATATACATATATATATATATATATATACATATATATATATATATATATATATATATATATATGTATATGTATATGTATTATAAGGCACAAAAGTCTCTGTTTTCAATCTTAAGTGTGTAAGTGCATGTATAAAGTGCATATTTCATCAAGATAAAAAATCAAGACCAATTATGATTTTATAAGGCATAAGACCACTTCTCTAATTTCATTTTGACTAAGTATTGAGAAATCCTAATTATGAATCTTCTAATTCTTAAGATTATCTTAAATTGTTACAAAAATAGATTAAAATATTATTTTCACTTCAATTTTTTTTAATGTTAAATGTTAGTGCTCCTTCCCCACACCTATCTCATGCATTGTCCCCAATGTATGAATGAAATGCATAAATGTGAAAAGTAAAATGTAAGAAGAGGCGATGTTACTGATACACTGGGTCAAACAAACTTATTGACGACTCATTTTTCAGCACTGATTTCAAGAACGGTTCATGGCGTTGACCATTAACCTTAAATTCATTATTATTTTTAGGGTCTCAAATCTCTATTGCACCTTGTGGAAACACAATTTTCACAATGAATGGCCCTGTCCATTTCGATTTCAACTTTTCTGGAAAAAGATGAAGGCTAGAGTTGTAGAGTGAGATTTTTTGTTCGAAAATAAAAGTTTTTCTTATGATAAGTTTATCATAAAAGACCTTAACCCTACTTTTTATATCTTGGCCATGGACTTCAATTTTGAAAATTTGCAGTTTTGAAGTTCAGTGGCTTATCTAGATTAAACTTTAATTGTTTATTGCCCATAAGGCCGGTGGCCAAGTTGAACAGGCAAGTGGCAGACCTTTCCAAAAATAAACCTATAAGAAGACATACCTAAAATTATTTGAAACTGACCTGTAGGCCCTTAAGACATCTACCATTTTGGTGGACGAATCTTTCCAGTTTTGAATCACACTTTTCCCCAAGTTAAATTTGATTTGTCTATTTGAGACCTCTACCTGCCCGCTGGTTTGAGAATGATATGGTGCAGATGATTGTGCACGTGCATTGCACATTTCTTTATCACATATGTCACATTTTCTTCATTTATTTTTAAATAAAACTTTGCTTTTTAATGTATTTTCATGTTCAATGGTATGCAGTGTAATTAACGAAGAAAATAGAGAGATTGACAGATTTACGCAATAAAATTAAAATAATTCAAAATATTAAGCAAATCAAGGGGATCAATTCAAATTCAGAAGTTATCTTATCTGAAAACTAGATATATTAGATAAGATAATATCATCTAATTTCAAGCGAAAAATGGATTGTTTGAAGACCCTAGCGGTTACGCTGAAGATAAATAGATATCTAATTAATTCTAGAAGACAGATTGAAAATTAAAGAGAATAAATGGATAAAGTGAAGATCAACGGATGAGATGAATTAATCATATTTGGAGATAAGAAGGAAAATCCAAGTAAATTCGAAGTTTTAAATTAATTTACACTCAAATTCAGACTGGACACTCTTTAATATTTTAATCATAACTTTCGCTACCAAAGCTCATATTTGATGATTCAAGATGATCCAGAAAGAAGACTTAAAGAGTTACAATATTTATGTTGATCACTTTTTCTAATTCTATAATTTGATAAGTTATATTCAGCCATCAACACACCAAGAAGCTACATATCAGAATTGAACTTTCACATAAAATTCTGGATAAATCAAATCAAGTTTGGAGATAAGGGGAAGATTCAAATTCAGAAATAGCCAGCTCTCCCTATCTCTCCACTCGTCTACCCTATCGATTTCTATCTTATAAATCCCCACACATCAGACGTAGAGGAACGATCAAACAGAGAGCAGAAGTTAGGCTATTCTGTAGTTTGTAACATAGGTTTTTTTTATGTAATTTTTGTTTTATTTATGTAACTGAGAGGAGAGGAGAGTTTCATGAAGGAATGAGAGCAAAGCTTGTACTGAGGGTGGCAACGGTGTAAGTAAGTTTTTTCTTTCATTGTTATTTGAATCAAATCAAAGTTTCTTTTCTTCTTTACTCTTGTTTTTGTTTGCTTCCCTCTTCTGTGTTTGTGAATCCAAATGACTCTGATAGCCTCGAAGTTGCCTTACCTTTGCAGGCGCCGTTGATGGCTTTTGGTAATGGATAGTCATTCTTATGGTATTGTAGCTTGCCTCTTCATTTAGTAGTGTAAATCGGGAATGGAGAAGATCCTATTTGTCATACTTCGCTCGCCTTCAAACAAATGTACATCGTCGATATGGTTCAAAGGTAGGCATGCGCCGAAGAGGTAAGTGAGTATTTTTTAGGGTTTAACTTTCTTTCTTTTAATTTTTAGTTTAGATCATTAACATCACCATCTTTCAAATTTATTCATTATTTTTCACTTTCTTCATACAAAAATCATTTTCTATTTTTCTCCACCTTCTCAATCAACCTCTTTCTTCTTTACTTAACTATAACTCTTAACAATTTAACATAACTTTTTTTTATTTTAAAGAACTGAAAGAATAACTTTAACCATTTTTTGTGAATTAAAGAGAACTTAGAAAAAGGTTCCATCGCTAGTCCCTCCTTGTGGATCACGACCCGCTTAGCCAGTCTTTATAGCGGTAGCATTGAACACTTGCACATATGTTCTGTATTCCTGAACATCTATATTTTTTGTGTGCAGGTTCTAACTCAATGAAATTTTGGCGCCATTACTGGGGAGGGACGGTAAGTAACTTTTTTTTGTTTACTTTATTGATTAACGTTTTTCTCTGTTCTTCATGTACAGGTTTAACAACAAGGAAATTTTTGCTACATTGGACATATAAGTGGCCCTGGACTCTATTGGAGAAAGTAGAGCCTAGAAGCCCTCAGATTTGTTCCATTCCTGTGACAATCTAAGTTGACTGAATTGCAAAGTTTAAATATCTATAGCTATTTATTTTCTTATTTGACTCACTGTACATATATTTATTATTCAATAGTAAATGGTTGATTGTAAATTCTAGGAACAGTTTAGACTTTGCATGTAGACACATGTCTATTTCGTTACATTTTATATTTACTATTGAAGAGTGCTGGAGCCATGGTATGTATGCATAACATTTTATATAAGGTTCATTCTTGCATGAAATATTGCTTGAGTGTTACTTATTCTATATACTTGTACACTGCACTAAACTAAATTAAGGGCTTCTCCTACAAACAAGATAAGGTGGGGAAGTCATTACCCTCCCTTAGCCCACAAACAATCTCCTCACTCACTGACCTAAGCCTAATTAAAACTAAGTAGATGTTGGCCTTAGGGATCTCGGACTCAATAGGAGACTGATCTAAGGGGAGAGTTGATTAGAATTTGACTCTTGCCAAATCAGTGTCAAAGGTTAGGGATTGATGAGGCGAAACCTCGAAGAACAGTGGTTTGGCATAATTAGGCCCGTTGCTTAGGCGCAGATACCTTCCACTGATCTTATCCCTACCTGACCGATTAACTTATAGTTAGATTCTGCAATATACCCCCCATGGACAGTCTAACCAGTTAGGAGTCGTCTAGGCCCAAGGTCTACCCTAACTTAGGCTAGATTTTTTTTTGTTTTTTATTTGTTTATTTTCTTTGTTTGTTTTTGATATTTCTTATGTGATTTGGCTTATAACAATAATTTTTCCAATTTTAATGGTAATTCATATTTCACCTTGACCTCTTTTTCGGATATTACCCACCTAGCATATCATAATTTTAACCAACCAAGTGTGCCGGATTGGTCTTATCCGAATCAATGCATGCCTCAGTCCCACTATTATGAACAAGAGTGGAACAATCATCACTACTCTTCATAGAGTCAACGGGGATACAATTCCCCAGTCATATTATCAACCACCATTCCAACATTCAACTTCTAATTTTTCTAGTCATGATCAACCAATAGAAGAAAAATCTGAGGTTATGAAAAGTATAGAAGCTATAATTGAGTCCCAAGAATAAAAGCTAAAAATGATGGACTCACAATTCCCAGAAGACTCCCAAATTCAAGATCCTTACTCCATGTTCCAAGTCCCACAACAAGAAAAACCTATGGACTCAGATAGGAGTATAGAAAACCTGATTCAGTCCGAAATAATTTTTTCTAATCTATCGATAGGCTAGAAGCACAAATGAGTCATTATATCAACATAGTGAGAGATAAAAATGAAGAAACTCTATCTAACACATGTTCGACCATTCCCGATAGCCCTAGACATATTGCTAGGAACGATGAATCATGATATCTTAGAGACTTTGATCAAGACTCAATTTCATCACACAAATTTGAACTTGACCAATATCAAACCTTAGATAAATTGGCAAGTTTTCCATTCAATGAGATTAAACTTGAATGTAAATGTGATCCCGATCCCCAACCTTGTGATTCAGTTTTCATCTTCGAATCTATGCTGATTCCGGTATCCTCACCTAATTTGGACCAATTTTCGGAGCCAACATTTATTCTCTTATCCATAGATTTAGAAATTGAATAACTAATTTTGAACAGTCACATTCCATTGATGGGAAAACAATTTGAATTTCAATTATTTGATTTAGATTCAACTCTTGAATCAAAATTGACTCTTGAACCTAAAGTTAATTTTCTTGAGTAAGTATTGGCTACAAAACCTATCACTCTTGAGCCCAAGTCAACCATTCCACCTTGTCACATTCTTTTGTTGGATACAAGTATAGACCATGATGACTCCGTGATGATTTTTCAAGACTAGTCATGTAAAAGAAATAAGTTTCATGATAAGATATTTCATGATCCTATTCATATTAGGGACTGTAAATATGTAAATAGAAAAGAGGTCAATAAAGGTGGGTTCCGTGAACCACCACATTATCTTTATTAGGTAGCAATACTTGGCCCAATCTGACCACCACTGAAACCACCACCTTAAGGTAATATTTTTCTTTCCTTTCTTTTTTTCATGTATTTATGCATTCAATAAGGACTATGCATGATATCGGTGTGGGGGAGGGTTCTAACATAACTTAAGTTTTTTTTTTATTTAAAAAAATTAACATACTCTTTGCCTTTAAAAACTTTTGAAAAAGGAACAAAATTTTGAGATATTGATTGAGGTTGTTCCTGTATACAAATACAAAATTTCAAAACTTTAAAATAGAGATGTGCAAGTGTTCAATTCTACCGCGATAGCAAGTGGCTATGCATGTTGTGATCCACAAAGAAGGACTAGCGATGGAAGCTTTTTTAGTAAGTTTTCTTTTAAGATACAAAGGATGGTTAAAATTCTTCTTTTAACTCTTGTAAAGAAAAAGAGAAAAATTAGGTTAAAGTGAGTTAGGGAGAAAGTGGTAGAATAAGAAGGTGGAGAAAATAGAAGTGATATGTACAAAAAATATTGAAAAAGAGTGAAAGAGATTTGGAAGATTGTGGTGTGATAATTTACACTAAAAGTTAAAAGAAAGAAATAAAAAATAATTACTTACCTCCTTTGACCAAAAGCTTACCTTGAACCTTTTGCGACGATGTTACCTTGAAGTGGAGGCAACCAGCGTATAGCCCATAAGAGTTGATTCTCGTCTCTTTCACATTACATCATCAAGACAAAACAAGCATGAAATGATATAGACTTGAGACTAAAATCCATCGTCGTGAGCTATCGGTGGCACTCGCAAAGACAAGGCTCTTTTGATGCTATAAGACTCACTTGGATAGCAATTAGTATAAGAATGAGTGAAGTAGAAAAGAAGAAGAAGAACACAAAAACAAAGTACATAAAAAGGTAACTATAGATTCGATTTCAAACAATAACAGAAAGGAAGAACAATTTACACCAGTGTCACTCTCAGTATAAGCTTCATTCTTATTCTCCTATGAAAGTTTGATCTCTTCTGAATTACATAAATGAAAACTAAAAATTATATAAAAAGAAAAACAAAAACCTAAGTTACAAACTACAAATTAGCTTCAGTTCTACTCTCTACTTGGTCATCCCGCCTGGTTTCTAAAAATCCCAGTATTTATAGGCAAAACTCAATGTAGGAGAGGGTACAAAGATAAGGGGAGCAAACGCTCCCCCTAACTCCTTAAAAAAGTCACGAAAACGCAGCTTTGGCCGCGTTTTCGCGACCAGGGTATGGCCAGGTGGCCATACCCTGTTGGTGGTACTCCCTGATTTTGCGATTTGCTTTTATCTTCAGCTGGATTTGCAGTTTAAGTCCAAAATTTTAACAAAATGGCCTTTGATCTTTGGCTTCAACCGATTGATTTGTAGGGATTTATTCTAACTGGTTTTCAACCGATCTGAACCGACCTGATCTGCCTTGATTTACTGACTACGAATTAATTCTAATTTAAATCAGAATTTGATGGGCTTTTGGGCTCATTTCTCTTCCCTCTCCTTTAGGAATGGGCCTGCAAATAAATTAAACAATAATTAGGAAAAAGCAGAGTTTATTTTATAATAAGTATGAGAATATGATAATGAATGTGCAATATTAACGACCGATCACACCCCCATACCTATCTTTTGCTCCTCCTCGAGCAAAACTGTAGGTTCACCTAGGGGGGGTGAATAGGTGAAGGCTAATCTAATGGTCACTTAATGCCGAATGATGGAAATAATGCGGAAGCTAAAAGCAATTATGACCTAATTAAAACTTTTACACAAAACACCACGTATAACCAAAGAGTGTTGCCGAATTCCCTGTGAAGGGCTCTGCATAAACTCCTCTAGATTCCCCTTGAATGGGTTGAGGTGCCGCGTTGGCTCTCTTGATTGAATACAAGTGTTAGCAAACAATCCCACGCAAGTATATCAATTAAGCACAAGGGATATATCAAGCATATAAAGTAGACAATAAAGCAAGCAAGATATAAAAGAGACAAAGAGAGAGAGAGTGAGCAATCGCAAACACAAGGGTTTGTTTCGAGGTTCGAGCACACTTGCTCTACATCCCCGCCTTCGACACACGAAGGATTTTCACTATGCAAGATCCCAATGGATCTCTCCTCGGTGCCGCAACACCTACAAGCCCTCGGACTCTCTAGTCCCTTACACACCGCAAGCCCACCGGCTCGCCGAGGCCGCACCTCAAACAACCGAGTCCGCACCCGAACTCAAAACAACGACGAGCATACTTGCCCGTCTCCTCAAAGAACAAAGAAATGATCTTTGGTGATCACAACACTTTGATCACCTAAAGCACTCTCACTACAACACACCTATAGGATGAATAATCAATGGATGCTCAAGTGTGGTGTGAGAAAAAACAAGGATGTGAAAGGTGGAGGAAAACTCAAAGACTTTCTTTTAACACTCTTGATAAAACTTCCCTTTAGATAGGAAATATTTGCTCTCTATTTTGTAGAGAAAACCCTTTTAAAAGTCTGGGAAAAACTGGCTCAAAGCTCTCCTAAAATCTTATTGCAAAACAATGACAAGACCCCCAATTTATAGGCTGCCAGAAAACTAGCCGTTGGGATCTGTCAGAACTGCCGGTCGATCGGCCCGGTCGACCGCCAACGGTCGGATTTCTGACCGTTGGAGCCACGGTCGACTGGTGCGGTCGACCGAACTTTCCAGAGAGCACTGCTCTCTGGAGCGGTCGACCGGCACGGTCGACCGTCCACCAGTACACAAAGGCGTGCACGTTTGTGCACGTCGGTCGACAGACCCGGTCGACCGACTTCAGGGTTAGTCGACTTATAAGCTAATATAAGTCGACTAGCTGAAGCCTGAAACAATTTTTCTGGGATAAAAAGTTTGTCTTTTTGGTTTAAATAAAATTCCACAAAATACTAAAAAATATACAAAAATAGTTTTACCAATATACTTTAATATACAAACATGCTTGCACAAAATCAAGGCATGTTATAAAAGATTGGACTATTTTTGTAACTTGGAAATATTTGGCCCATGATAAAAATTGTTTTTCTAAAACAATATTTTTTTAAAACATATATCTCCAAATCTTCATCAAATACAAAACAAGATATACTTTTAAGGCATAGTGTGTATGGATATGATCCACTACACAATCATAATGAATTATCTATGTTTTTGTCATAAAGCTCTAAATTAGGTTTTGGTTGAAACATATAACTTTGAATACCAAAAATCAAAACTATGTTTTTCCAAAATGAAAGTCTTTTCTAAATCTGAAAATTCTTTTATGAAAAGACAAGTAAATCAAGAGTGTGTGTGCATGGTATACTTGAGCAATCCACCAACTATCTATCCTTTACATTTTACTCTAAAATAAAAAACAAAATCTTATACCTAGACACAAGTCTTCATCTTCTTGAAGTCTTCACTTGAAGGCTTCTCATCTTCTTGACTTGGTCCAAGCTTGATCCAAAAGCTCCTTGGATCACACCGTGCTAGCTCCAAATCATGATATTTTGTCCTTTGTTGAGCTATGCACCTACTAAGATCTTGATAATAAATCTGTCACTAATTAAACATAAGATCATTAGTAAACATAACTTCATGAGTTGATCATCATCAAAACTAGGGTGATAGGCCTTTGGGCCAACAATCTCCCCCTTTTTGATGATGACAAAACTCATGAGATTATATATGCATGGATTAAAGTAAAGCTTCAAAGAAGCTCCCCCTTAACTCATGCATACAAAATAAATAATAGATATGGCAATGAGGCACATGAATATGTATGCAAGTATGGAGATAAAACATGCAACAAGCATAAAAAATCTTTTTCTCCTATTTGCAATACAAAAATATATATGCATAAATAACAAGGAAGACAAATACTACTCCCCCTTAAGTAATGAAAACATGCATGCATATATACTCAAATACTTCTCCCCCTTTTTGTCAATCATCATCAAAGGGTTCAAAGTAAAATCAAATCAAATCAAATTTTTCTTTCCCCTTTTATCAAAAACAAAGAGATCAAGAAGGGGTAATACAAATCAATCAATAAAGATTTATATGCGATATACATTCATGAAGAGGAAGACGCTAAGTTAGCTTCCCTACACATATGCATTACATGAAGAAGGGATGACAAGCCCTAACTCACATAACACATATTATGTAATGCATAAGAGGAGATGTAAGCTCCCCCTACACACGTATATCATATAAAGAAGAGTTGTCAAGCTCCTCAATTTATAATATACTCAACATGAATCTATATGTAAGAGAGATGTTAAGCTCTCCTTGCATATAGGAATTACAAAGCAAAATTTTGAATATTTCTTTAAAATTTTGAACTTACTTAACAAAACACATTTTGAGATATCAAATCAACATATTTTTTGATATCAAATTTGAAAACATATTGCATAAGCTTTAAGAATTACCAATTGAAAGTTGAATTAAGCTTAGCAAATAGATCACATATATGTATGAAAAGACAATACCAATAGAAATTGATATAATTTAAATTTGAAAGCATTCATACATACAATCAAAATACGAGTATATAAAAATCATATTGATACCAATTGAAAATATCCAATGATACCAATTGAAGAGTAAGCTTATCATATACTCTACAAAAAGAAGAGATTGCACTAGTTAATATGAAAATATTTTAAAACTAGTACGAAATCTTTCAAGCAAGGAATAAGGCAAAAATGAAATGTCAATAAATCTCAATATTCCTTTAAATCATCACACAATTTTTTTTTTATATTTAAAAACAAAATTTATATTTCAAGATATATGTATGATTTGACAACACAATAAGTATACATACATATCTCTTAAACACAATTGAGTCCATATAAATAGATTTGCATTAAAGGCAAATGACTCAAGAGGTATACATGTATATCTTAAAGTTTAGCAAAATACACATATACATGAAATGAAAAACACATGATCATAAATCAAATCCAAAATGTGGGAATATAATTTTAAAAATGTATGTATCATCAAAACCAAGCAATACAAGCACATTTCATGGGTTCAAATAAGCGTTTAAGCACAAATATAAATAGATTTATTCGTGGCCCACGATATGTACAAGTATAAATCCTAGTGTTGACAAAAACTAACATATAAACTAATATTCAAATCATGAAGCATCAAATTTTGAGAAGAATAGAATCATGTGTCAATCTCAAAAATTATTTGAAGAATAAATAACTAGTATAAATTGTTTTTGAAAAAAACTAGTTAAAGATCCTTCAAATATATCAAATCTTGTGTTTTTCACAAAACATAACTAGATACACAAACATTGAAGCACTCATGGTCTATAAGGCTCAAAAATAATTTTAACAAAAGTGTGAGTGTTAAACGATCATGTAAATAGCATTTTTTATGAAAATGGTCAAAGAAGCTCAAGGAGATCAAAAGTCACATTTTAACAAAAACACGAAAAATCAAAACACTAATCTTCATGGTATATGTATGATTAATCCAATCCTAACAATACACATACATATCACAAATCTAAAAGAGTCTATTAATGATGTTTGCATGAAGGCAAGAGACTCACGGGCATACATGTATATTTATTAGATTTGAATTAAAAATACATATACATGAAGTAAAGCATAAAAATAGGCATAACAAGTATAAATGAAAGAATCATCAAAACTAGACTATGCATATGCAAATAGTGGGTACAAATGAGCATGAAGTTCAATCATATATGAATCAATTGTAATTCACTATTTGTATATGTATACATGCACGTTTTGATAAAATCTTCATTTAAACATGTAAATACCACATGAAGCACACAAAAATATGAACATGCTATATGATATATGAAATTAAAAGTATGTGCATAAAAGTAGGAGTTTAGAAAATGTTACCAACTCCAAAGCTCCAAATATGGTGGTCTTTCCACCAAAGCTCCTTGATAGTGATGCATCCAAAAGTATGTCCATCAAGTCTATTTCCACTACCAAGGCACCAATCCTCTCACGTCTTGTGAGAGCCCTCACCTACATCAAAAGCAAATGGTGGGGGTTTTGGTACCCATATTTTCTTGGGTCCACGGGGGTTAGTCTTATGTTGAGGAACCCAAAAATTTTTATAATTAGCAAAATTTAGAGAATTAATATTATCATAACAAAACTTTGCTAAATGGCCTTTGCGGCCACAATGAGTACATATGTACACCTTAGTATGCTTATGTGTAGGTGTGTGATCATGTTGTGCAACATAAGCATGATGATGTGCATGAATGTGTGGAGTTTGTATCTTTGAAAACATTGACTCCAACTTAGAATGATTAAAAGCACAAGAGTTCAAAGTTGAACTCAAACCATCCATTTTATTTTTCAAATTCTTAATCTCATTAGTTGTGGCATGTAAAGCATGGTGAGATATAGAATCATTTTTTTTTCTTTTTAGAAACAAATTCTTTTTCCTTTTCAACAAATTTTCTTTTTAAAGTAATATTTTCTTGAAAAACAACTTCTTTTTGTTTTTCCACCAAATCAATTTTATTTTTCAAAGACATATTTCCTTCACATAAATCATTCAATTTTGACATGAGGGAAATATTTTCATTTTTCAAAAACTCATTTTCTTTTTCTAAGCATGCCATTTTACTTTCTAATGAATCTTTTTCATTAAGCATGGCATCAAAATTCTTTTTCAAATTTTTGTTCTCTTTTTCTAAACATGTAATGTTAGAATTAAATGAATCTTGTCTATATGCATGCAAGCAATGTTCTTTTTCAAATTTTTATTATCTTTCTTAAGCATGTCATATTTTTCAAGAATTGTTTGACAAAATGAAGTGAGCTCATCATATGACATGTCCTCATCATCGGATTCGGAGTTTACCTCAAGGGGGTTATCCCCTTGGACCATGTAGCACACGTTGGAGGTATTGCTTCCAACGTCCGAATCGCTCCCCGCATAGTATTGTTCATTTTCACCGAGGGAGATGAGAGTATTCCACACTACAAAAGCCGAATCAAAGTTAGAAACTCTAGATAAATAAACATCATCTAGGGTAGACTTTAAAGCATTAAGGGCTTTTGAGTTAGCCTCAAAATTCTTACCATTTGAACAATATGAATCATTAGATATGGCAAGATAAACATAAATGCCTAAGGCCTTGAGGTACAATGACATCTTAACCTTCCAAATTTGGATGTTAAGAATGTCAAAGGTGGGTGGTGACATGAAGTCCATGGTGTGTGTACAAAAATATGTGATTAGCCTAAAAATAAGGATCTTTTACTCTAGGTTGTTAGACCCAAATCAAAGTACCAAGCTCTGATACCAATTGTAGGTTCACCTAGAGGGGGGGTGAATAGGTGAAGGCTAATCTAATGGTCACTTAATGCCGAATGATGCAAATAATGCGGAAGCTAAAAGCAATTATGACCTAATTAAAACTTTTACACTAAACACCACGTATAACCAAAGAGTGTTGCCGAATTTCCCGTGAAGGGCTCTGGACAAACTCCTCTAGATTCCCCTTGAATGGGTTGAGGTGCCGCGTTGGCTCTCTTGGTTGAATACAAGTGTTAGCAAACAATCTCACGCAAGTATATCAATTAAGCACAAGGGATATATCAAGCATATAAAGATAGACAATAAAACAAGCAAGATATAAAAGAGACAAAGAGAGAGAGAGTGAGCAATCACAAACACAAGGGTATGTTTCGAGGTTCGAGCACACTTGCTCTACATCCCCGCCTTCGACACACGAAGGATTTCCACTATGTAAGATCCCAATGGATCTCTCCTCGGTGCCGCAACACCTACAAGCCCTCGGACTCTCTAGTCCCTTACACACCGCAAGCCCACCGGCTCGCCGAGGCCGCACCTCAAACAACCGAGTCCGCACCCGAACTCAAAACAACAACGAGCACACTTGCCCGTCTCCTCAAAGAACAAAGAAATGATCTTTGGTGATCACAACACTTTGATCACCTAAAGCACTCTCACTACAACACACCTATAGGATGAATAATCAATGGATGCTCAAGTGTGGTGTGAGAAAAAACAAGGATGTGAAAGGTGGAGGAAAACTCAAAGACTTTCTTTTAACACTCTTGATAAAACTTCCCTTTAGATAGGAAATATTTGCTCTCTATTTTGTGGAGAAAACCCTTTTAAAAGTCTGGGAAAAACTGGCTCAAAGCTCTCCTAAAATCTTATTGTAAAACAATGACAAGACCCCCAATTTATAGGCTGCCAGAAAACTAGCCGTTGGGATCTGTCAGAACTGCCGGTCAACCGGCCCGGTCGACCGCCAACGGTCAGATTTCTGACCGTTGGAGCCACGGTCGACCGGTGCGGTCGACCGAACTTTCCAGAGAGCACTGCTCTCTGGAGCGGTCGACCGGCACGGTCGACCGTCCACCAGTACACAAAGGCGTGCACGTTTTTGCACGTCGGTCAACCGACTTCAGGGTTAGTCGACTTATAAGCTAATATAAGTCGACTAGCTGAAGCCTGAAACAATTTTTCTGGGATAAAAAGTTTGTCTTTTTGGTTTAAATAAAATCCCATAAAATACTAAAAAATATACAAAAATAGTTTTACCAATATACTTTGATATACAAACATGCTTGCACAAAATCAAGGCATGTTATAAAAGATTGGACTATTTTTGTAACTTGAAAATATTTGGCCCATGATAAAAACTGTTTTTCCAAAACAATATTTTTCCAAAACATATATCTCCAAATCTTCATCAAATAAAAAATCAAGATATACTTTTAAGGCATAGTGTGTATGGATATGATCCACTACACAATCATAATGAATTATCTATGTTTTTGTCATAAAGCTCTAAATTAGGTTTTGGTTGAAACATATAACTTTGAATACCAAAAACCAAAACTATGTTTTTCCAAAATGAAAGTCTTTTCTAAATCTGAAAATTCTTTTATGAAAAGACAAGTAAATCAAGAGTGTGTGTGCATGGTATACTTGAGCAATCCACCAACTATCTATCCTTTACATTTTACTCTAAAACAAAAAACAAAATCTTATACCTAGACACAAGTCTTCATCTTCTTGAAGTCTTCACTTGAAGGCTTCTCATCTTCTTGACTTGGTCCAAGTTTGATCCAAAAGCTCCTTGGATCACACCGTGCTAGCTCCAAATCTTGATATTTTGTCTTTTGTTGAGCTATGCACCTACTAAGATCTTGATAATGAATCTGTCACTAATTAAACACAAGATCATTAGTAAACATAACTTCATGAGTTGATCATCATCAAAACTAGGGTGATAGGCCTTTGGGCCAACAAAAACAACTAAACAAAAAATTATTAGACCACTTTCGCAGGTCACGCGATTGCACTGAGCCTGTGCAACAAGCCGTTAAACCTCTAGGTTTCCCCTAGAGGACGAGTTTTGTCTCGTGAGGGTTTTCAGTGGATTACATCTATAAAATCCGGAAAGAAAGAGAAAAATGTTAGTATTTTGAAAACACATTTTGAAAGAAAAATATTTGAAATATTATTGTAAGTTTTTAAGTAATCTAGAAGTTATAGGATAATCGAATTTTTCATTCCTAAATTTAGTCTTTATTCAAAAATTTGTTATCAATCAAAGTAAGGAGTCAAGTTATACTTCTCATCTAGTCTATTAATTTACCCTAAGTCATATGCACCTTGTGACCGTGAAAATTTTGACTAAGGGCTCTTTAACTCTAACTCTTATGCCTTATTTATTTATTTATTTATTTTTTATTATATTTTTTTATTTATTTTTGGTGGTATTATTCCTTAATCTATTAGGCTTTCTAATCTACCCATGTAACGAGCCTTTAATCGATGACTCCCAAACCAAATGGTCTTAGGACACCAGGTGAGAAAACACCCCAAGGACTTAAGGACTCGAGCAAATAAGGCCACAAAATTAAGGATTTTATTATATAAACCGCTTTTAGGCGTGAATACTTATGCTTTATTAGGCACAAATACCTAGCTTAATTAGAGGATTTATATATATTTTTTTCCCTCAAACTTATCTAATCATCTTTCGCATAAATACCAAGGCTTACTTAGGCCAAAGCACCTAGCTAATCAATAATTAGATCTGTTCATCTTTCATAGATAAATTTTTTCTTTTCTTTTTTTTCATAAGGCATAAGAATCTTTGTTTTTGAACCCTAAGTGTGTAGGTGTATAAGGTGTGCATATTTCTTCAAGGTAAAGATCAAGACTAAATTACTTTCACAAACTTTCTTCGCATCCTTAGAAATCAAACAAATAATCTTATTTTGACCAAGTATAAGAAATTCTAATTATAATTCTCTTATTCCTTAAAATTGACTTAATTTCTTACAAAAAATATGTCAAAATATTTTTTCTATTTTCAAAAGGTTTTTAAAGTAAAGAAAATGTTAGTAATTTTTTTATTTTCTTTTTTTTAAAAAAGGAAAAAAACCTAAGTTATGTTAGACCCTCCCCCACACCTATCTCATGTATTATCCTCAATGTATGAATTAATGTATAGATGCATGAAAAAGAATAATGGGAAGGAAAATATTACCTTAAGGTGGTGGTTCCGGTGGTGGTCTGATTGATCCACGAAATGCGGCCCAATCGAAATTTCGTGGAGTTCAAAGGAACCCACCAGAAACCTCTCTTATATAACTCACTAAAATGATGTATATGTGAATAGTTTTATTAAAAATTTAATCCCATCTAATTTTCAAATTTCATAATTAATTTTGGAGTCAATTTTGTCAACCGCCTTGTCCCAAAATGGAGTGTGAAAAGATGGAACGATTGACTTGGACTTAGGAAGTATGGAAACTAATACCGACTCAGGAAAGTGACTTAAGTCAAGTAAAGGTTCAGGAGTCGAGATCGGTTTAGGAAGTGGGTCCAAATCAAGAAATTGAAACTCAAGTCCACATTCATTTCCCTACAATGGAATGTGACTTAATATTGGTGATTCAAGTTCAAGAAGGATAGGTATGGGAATCAAAACTGACTCTAAAATATTACTCAAGTCGGGTAACAAAACAGGAGTCAATATTGATTCGGGAATTTGAACTGGATCACAGATTTGAGAATCTAGGTCACATTTCTCACTGAGTTCAATTTCATAAAAATGAGAACTTGCCAATTTGTCAATGGGACTTTTAAAAGCATGAAATTGGTCAAGTTTAATATGATGATCATAAAAGATTGGCGATTCAATTTCAGATGAATTGGCACAGGATCCAATGTTGACTTGGTAAAAAGATTGAAATCAGGTGAAGATACCGGAGTCATTATTGAATCAGGAAGTAGAATTGAATCACCAAGTTGAGATTCAAGATCATATTCATTCTCAAGTTCAATTTCAGGAAAGGGATAGCTTGTCAAACTGTCAATGTTATTTTCAAAATTTAGAGTTTGGCAAATTCAAGTGGTTGTACTAAAATGGAATCTTGTTTTCTAAAACAACATAACTCTTCGGCTCTAACAGAATAGTTAGTGGCATCAGAAATGGTCAAACGATGAGAACGGAGAGTTTGGACCATCATATCTATGTCATGATTATGAGCGATTTGAGCCTGAGTCATGGCTTCAAGCATCTTTTCATAGTTGATTGGTTCATCGTTTTGTTGCGATTGGACTTTAAAAGATGAAGTGTTATTTTAGAATTTGTGATGAAATTGTGAGTCCGTCAGATTTTGTGATTGTTGCTTGGACTCACGCATACTCATTTCCAAGATTGATGGTTTTCTATTTTGAACTGGTGGAACTGAGTACGATTCTTGGAAATATTATGGACAAGGTGGATAAGGAGAACAAGTTTGTTGAAAATTGGACTCGGGGGAGGTGAATCCACATTGACTCTGTGAAGAGTTGAAATTATTCTGGAAATTATGGTTATAAGATTAGGGCATGGGTTATATTGATTCGGATAAGACCAATCTGGCACACTAGGTTGGTTAAAGTTATGATATGCCGGATTGGTAATATCTGAAAAAGTGGCTGGGTATAATATGGATTACTATTAAAATTGAAAAAATTATTGTTATAAGCCATATCACACAATAAAATACAAACAAAGAAAAAAACAAACAAATAAGCGAAAAAATAAAAAGAAAAAATCTAACCAAAGTTAGGGTAAACCTTATTACACGACTCCTAACTGGTTAGACTGTCCACTGGGGGTATATTGTCGGATCTAACCACAAGTTAATCAGCCAGGTAGGGGCAAGATTGGTGGGAGGTATCCGCGCAGAAGCAACGGGCCTAATTAAGCCAAACCACCAGCCTTCGGGGTTTCGCCCCTCAATCCCCAACCTTAGTCACCGATTTGTCAAGTGTCAGATTCAAATCAACTTCCCCCTTTAGGTCAGTCTCCTATTTGAGTCTGAGATGTCCCTAGGGCCAACGTCTACTCAGTTTTAGTTAGGCTTGGATTAGTGAGTGAGGAGATTGTTTGTGGGCTAAGAGAGGGTAATAACTTCCCCTTCTTATCTTGTTTATAGGACAAGCCCTTAAATCAATTTAGTGCAGTGTACAAGAATATAGAAAAAAGTAACACTCAAGTAATATTTCATACAAGAATAAACCTTATACTAAATGCTATGCACACATACCTGGGCTCTAGCACTCTTCAACAGTAAATAGAAAATGTAATGAAATAGACACATGCCTAAATACAAAGTCTAAATCATTTTTAGCATTTACAATCAACTTTTTACTATTGTGTTGAAATATAAATACAGTGAGTCAAACAATGAGAAAAATACTACAGATATTAAACTATGCAATTCAGCCAACCTGCAGAAAATACAGGTACAGATTGTCATAAGAATGTAGCAAATCTGAGGGCTTATAGGGGTCATGATCCATAAGGAGAGACTAGCGATGGAAGCTTTTTAGTAAGCTTTCTTTTAAGATACAAATGATGGTTAAAATTCTTCTTTTAGTTCTTGTAAAGGAAAAGAGAAAAATTAGGTTAAAGTGAGTTAGGGAGAAAGTGGTAGAATGAGAAGGTGGAGAAAATAGAAGTGATATATATAAAAAATACTGAAAAAGAGTGAAAGAGATTTGAAAGATTGTGTTATGATAATTTACACTAAAAGTTAAAAGAAAGAAATCAAAAATAATTACTTACCTCCTTTGACCAAAAGCTTACCTTGAATCTTTTGCGACGATGTTACTTGAAGTGGAGGAAATCAGCGCATAGCCCATAATAGTTGATTCTCGTCTCTTTCACATTACATCATCAAGACAAAACAAGCATGAAATGTTACAGACTTGAGACTAAAATCCATCGTCATGAGCTATTGGTGGCACTCGCAAAGGCAAGGCTCTTTCGATGCTATAAGACTCACTTGGATAGCAAATAGTACAAGAATGAGTGAAGTAGAAAAGAAGAAGAAGAAGAACACAAAAACAAAGTATATAAAAAGGTAACTATAGATTCGATTTCATAGCAATAAGAGAAAGGAAGAACAACTTATACCGGTATCACTCTCAGCGCAAGCTTCATTCCGATTCTCCTATGAAGGTCTAATCTCAAAACTAAAAATTACATAAAAAGAAAAACAAAAACCTAAGTTACAAACTACAAATTAGCCTCAGTTTTACTCTCTGCCTAGTCTCCGAAAATCCCAGATTTATAAGCAAAACCCAACGTAGGATAGTGTACAAAGATAGGGGAGCAAACGCTCCCCTTAACTCCTTAACAAAGCCTCGAAAACGCGGCTTTGGCCACGTTTCTGCATCCAGGATGTGGCCAGGTGGCTACACCCTGTTGGTGGACTCCCTGGTTTCGCGATTTGCTTTTATCTTCAGCTAGATTTGCAGTTTAAATTCAAGATTTTGATGAAATGGCCTTTGATCTTTGGCTTCAACCGATTGATTTTAGGGATTTGTTCTAACTGGTTTTCAACCGATCGAACCGACCAGATCTGCTCTGATTTACTGAGTTTGAATTAAATTTGATTTAAATCAGAATTTGATGGGCTTTTGGGCTCATTTCTCTTCCCTCTCCTTTAGGGATGGGCCTGCAAATAAAATTAAACAATAATTAAGAAAAAGCAGAGTTTATTTTATAATAAGTATGAGAATATGATAATGAATGTACAATATTAGTGACTGATCACATATTTTTTGTAAGAAATTAAGTCAATTTTAAGAAATAGGAAAATCATAATTAGGATTTCTTATAATTGGTCAAAGTAAGATTATTTGTTTCATTTTTAGGGTTAGGAAGAAAATGTGAAAATGTAATTTAGTCTTGATCTTTACCTTGATGAAATATGCAACTTTATAACACTTACATACTTAGGGTTCAAAAACAAAGATTCTTATGCCTTATTAATATATATATAAATTATATATATCAAAAATTATCTGATTAAGCTGGGTATTTGTGTCTCATAAAGCATAAGTATTCACGCCTAAAAGCCGTCCATATCATAAAATCCTTAGTTTCGTGGCCTTATTTGCTCGAGTCCTTAAGTCTTTGGGGTATTTTCTCATCCGGTGCCCTAAGACCATCCGATTTGGTGTCACTGACTAAAGGCTCGTTACATGGATAGATTAGAAAGCCTAATAGAACTAAAGAATGATACCATCAAAAATATAAAAAAAAGAAAATAAGGTATAAAAGTTAGAGTTAAAGAACCCCGAGTCAATATTTAACGGTCATAAAGGTACATAGATTTAGGATAAAGTAATAGACTAGATGAGAAATTCAGGTTTAACCCCTTACCTTGATTGTTAACAAGTTTTTGAATAGAGACTAAGTTTAGGAAGGAAAAATTTTGTTTTTCTATAACTTACAGATTCCTTGAACTCTTACAATAATACTTCAAATATTTTTCCTTTTCAAAATGCTTTTCGAAAATACTAACTTTTTGTTTCTCTTTCTTTATGGTTTTTGTGGGTGCAATCTACTGAAAACCCTCACAAGACAAAACTCATCCTCGTGGGGTAACCTAGAGGTTTAACGGCTTGTTGCACATGCTAAGTGCAACCGTGATTCCTACGAAAGTCAGTTAATGTTAGGTCAGTTTTGTTTTTCTTTTCTTTTTGTTTTGCTCGAGGACGAGCAAAAGATAAGTGTGTGGGAATGATTGTACACATGCATTGCACATTTTGTATCACATATGTCAAATTTTCTTCATTTATTTTTAAATAAAACTCTGCTTTTTAATGTATTTTCATGTTCAGTGGTATACAATGTAATGAAGGAAGAAAATGGAGAGATTGACAGATTTATCCAATTAAATTCAAATAATTCAAAAGATTAAGCAAATTAAGGGGATCAATTCAGACAAGATAATATAATCTAATTTCAAGGAAAAAATAGATTGTTTGAAATCCCTATCGGTTTCACTGATGATAAATGGATTTCTCATCAATTTTAGAAGACAGATTGAAAATCCAATAGGATAAATGGATAAAGAGAAGAACAATGGATGAGATGAATCAATTATATTTGGAGATAAGGAGTAAAATTCAAATAAATTTGGAGTTTTGAATCAATTTAGACTCGGATTCAGACTGGACACTCTTTAGTATTTTAATCATGACTTTCGCTACCGAAACTCAATGCTGATTCAAGATTATCTAGAAAGAAGATTTAAAGGGCTATAATTCTTATGTTGATCAATATTTTCAATTCTTTCATTTGTTTTGTGATATTCAGTAATCAACACGCTGACAAGTTGCAGATCAGAATTGAATTTCTATATAAAATCTGGATAAATCAAATCAAGTATGAAGATAAGAGGAGGATTCAAATTCAAAAATGGCTAGTTTCTCCTATCTTTTCACTCATCCCTTATCCATTTTTACCCTATAAATACCCACACATCAGAGGCAGAAGAACGATCAAGCAGAGAGTAGAAGTTAGGCTATTTTATAGTTTGTAACTTAGGTTTTTTTTTGTTTTCTTTTATGTAATTT
Source organism: Agave tequilana (assembly GCA_038442645.1). Classification (NCBI taxonomy): domain Eukaryota; kingdom Viridiplantae; phylum Streptophyta; class Magnoliopsida; order Asparagales; family Asparagaceae; genus Agave; species Agave tequilana. The sequence goes on from JAVJIF010030386.1 coordinate 544,612, forward strand.
TTGTTTTATTTATGTAACTGAGAGGAGAGGAGAGTTTCATGCAGGAATTGAAGCAAAACTTATACTAAGGGTTTCATTAGTTTCTAAAATAGCATATTTCATACAACATCTTCACATTTATTTAATATTAAATCTTGTTAATAACACCTGTCTTGTATGTTTCTACGTCCATGACATGAAATGAAGAAGAAGCCTAAAATCCTTTTTAATTGGTGATTAAAAGCCTACAAAAGTAGCCATTGATATTGGAGGATGGTTTTGTCAAAACCGGGTGCTCAAATCCATAATCCAAGAAGTACAGCCGACAGGGGGACAAATGGGGAGCGCGCAGAAGGCGGCGCCGCGCGTGGCCCCAGGATTGCCACAGAAACACAGACAAAGCCATGTTTCCACGATAATAGCATGCAGCCCTGCGTCGTGATTGTTGGCCCAGAGGCCTTCCACTCTAGTTTTGATGATGATTAACTCATGTAGTTATGTGTACTAATAATCTTGTGATTTTAGTTTCACATCTCTAATCAAGATGTTAGTAGGTGACTATCTTCAACAAAAGTGTTTTGGAGCTATTCACATGGTGATTCAAGAGCCTGAGCGACAAGATCATATATAGCACTCATTGGAGTCAAGCTCGGTGGATCACGAAGTTTTGGATCGAGTCGGGTTGGAGACGGCGCTCTACAAGAAGACATCGGTACCTAGTTTAGTTTGAGTTTTTAGATCCATTTGTAAAGATTAGAATAGTATGATATGCTCAAGTTCACAACACACACGTTTCATGTTTCTGTTTTTGTTTTCGGTTTGATTGGTTTAACCGATCTTGATTTTCATGAATAGATAGATTCAAAATAAGTTTACATAGTTTAATGTATATAAGATTTGTTCAATATACATGCATGCTTCAACTTCTTAGAAAAACTTAGTTTGATAGTCTATTTCATGAGTTTAGTGTTTTGGTATTTTTAACAAAACATAATTTTGGAATTAAAGTCAAAAACATGGATATATATATGTTTCATGTATATTGGACTTATGTCCATATGCAACTTGCTTCAAAGTGTTTAAATATCATGTTTTTGTATTTAGATGAGTCATGGACAAAACGTATTTTCAATTCAAAAATCCAAGTTTTAGAAAATACGGTTTTTGGTTTTTGGCAAAATTTCTATAACACAAAAATGGTTCAAAATATTTGAAATTTGTATTGAAATTTTTAACATAAGTTTGTATATCAATGTAAAATGATAAAACTATTTTTGTGTATTTTTAGAAGATTTATGAGAATTTTTAGAATTAAAATAACATGTTTTTCTGACCAGAACTGCCTCTGTCAGGCTAGGTCGGTCGACCGGACGGTCGAACGTACCAAGTAGCCGGTCGCCTGTAGAGGTCGACCGACGTGCACGGATACGTGCACGCTGGCTGCCCAATAGGCCGGTCGACCGTACGGTCGACCGACTGAGAGCAGGTTGCTCTCGGGTTGCACCCTGTCGACCGAGCGGTCGACCGGCCAGAGAGCCGTTGCTCTCTGGTTCTGGGGCCGGTCGATCGCCCGGTCGACCGGTAGCTGCCAGCGGTCAAAAAGTGACCGTTGGACGGTCGACTGAACGGTGGACCGGTAGTTCATTTTTGGCAGTTTCTGCTGCCAACGGCTATATTTTTCTAGGGGCTATAAATACCCCATTAATGGCCTGTTTTCTCTAAGAATTTTTGGGATGAAATTTTTGAGCTTTCGCTAGTGTTTAAACAAGTTTTAAAAAGAGTTTTTTTGTGCTAAAAAGATCAATCTTATTGTTTTAAAGTGTTTTTATATTTCAAAGAAAAATAGTCTTTTGGGAATTGGTTTTGGTTCATTCAATCTATATCTTTGTGAAGATTTCCCAAGTGATTTTTCTTTGTTTTAAACACTTTGTTCTCCACACTTGAGCTACATCTACTATCTTATTCTATAGGATCTTTGTGTGGGAAAAGAGATTGTTTGTGGTCTTTTGATCACCAAGTTGTAAACCCTATCTTAGCTTGGCTTTGTACCTTTCCCTCATTGTGTTGAGGAGGTTGTGCTATTGGGTTGTATCCCTCAAGGTGTGAGGTGATCCTTGCGTAAGCTTTGTGCTAATCCCTCAAGTTGTGAGGTGATTGTTTGTTGGCTTGGTGTTGTGCCTCAAGGAGGAGGTTGTGTTTGTAAGAAGAGGAGTTGGGTACTCCTTGTGATTGTATTGCCCCAAATTCTCGGTGGAGGTTCCCTGTGTGGGAGTCCTTTGTGGACAAGCTAGTGGATTCGAAATCCTTCTGGGTGAAGGCGGGGACGTAGAGCTGGGTGCTCGAACCTCGAAACAAATATTGTTGTTTGCGCTTGATCCATTGACTCTTACTCTTTCTCTCTCTCTTTGTATTGGGCCTTGCATTATTTCATATTGATCATTCATATTTATATGCTTGGCTTGTTAGTGTGTGCATCACTAGTTGGTTGATTTAGTATAATTACAATTAGTTTTTAAATTCCGCATTAAGTTCATTAGATTAGCATTATCACCTATTCACCCCTCCTCTAGGTGATTTTCAATTGGTATCAGAGCCTACGCTCCTGATATTAGGTTTAACCACCTAGGAGTGAGATCTTGGTTTGCTAATCTTCATTTGCATCTTTCATTTGCACACATTTAGTTTGCACTCATGAATAGCCCTCCTATGTTTGATTTTACTAGACATGATTTTGGAAGGCCAAGATGAGTACTCATTTGAAAGCCTTAGGATCTAAAGTTTACCAAGTCATTACCAAGGAATCCTACCCCAATGATAGCAAGCATAATAAGGCCAATGCACTTGCACTTAAAACACTTAGAGCATCTCTTAATGAAGATCTTTTACATGTGTTTGCTCATTATGATTCGGCTTTTGCAGTTTGGAGCATATTGACTTCTCCCGAGCTACCAAGGATTATCAACAAGTTGAGAAGATCTAGGAGAGACAAGTCCGACGAGCATTGCCTCATGGTCCAAGGGAAAGACTCCCTTGAGGTACAATCGGATTCTCAACTAGATGATAGCTCTAGCTCATATTGCTATGGATGTTTAGAAGTTCAAAACTTAAATGTTGAACTTGCTTCAAAGCTTGAAATTTTTTTGCAAAAACATGACCTTTTGAAAAAGAAGCATTTTGATTTAAAAGAAGAAATGAAAGATTTGTGTTCTAGTTTTGAGGTGATTTTGCAAGAGAAGGAAGAGATTACTAGTGAACGTGACTCACTTAAATCTCAACTTGACCTTGTCCTAAAGGAAATGAATATTTGAAAAGCAAAAAGGATTATGATGATGTTTTGAAAAACAATGAGTCTTTATCTTCTAAATTAGATTGTGTTTTAAAAGATAACCTTACTTTGAAAAATGAAATTGATTTCATTACAAAAGAACTAGATTTGGTTTTAAATAAAAATAAATCTTTGCAAAATGATTTAGATTCTCATGTTTGTCATGCTAGTGTAGCTTCTTCTTTTAGCACATCTTTTGCATGCTCTACTTTATCTTCAAGTATCAAAAATGATATAAATATTTTGAAGAAAAGTGTTGATAGTTTGGGCTCCACTTTGAGCCATTGTGCCTTGAACCATTAACGCTTGGAATCCTTGGTTCGAAAGAAACAAGTTCCATCCTTGCATGCACACCCATCACAGCATACATATGCTCATCACGATCACAAACTTCACACTATGTATGCCCATGTGTACACGTGTACACATTGTGGTCGAAAAGGCCACCTTGCTAGATTTTGCTATGATCGTTTATATGTTGAAAATTTAGCAAATAATCTTGTTTGGGTTAGGAGAGATACTACCCCTATGGACCCAAAAGGAAATGGGTACCAAAGACCACCCCTAAAATTTTTGATATAGGTGTGGGCTCTCGCATCACGTGAGAGTGGCGGTGCCTTGAAGTGGATGTGTTCCGTGCTTAAAGAAAACAATTTGGATGCATCACTTTCAAGGGAAGTTTGGTGGGAGGACCACCTTGGTTTGGAGAGCTAGAGAGGTGCCTTCATCGGTTTTGGTATCAATCTCTAACTTCCGTTTATGTTTGCATGCTTTTTATGACTTTCATTTGTAGCATGTCATGTTTTAAATCTCATTATGATTATGCCATGTGATTTAGATTAGTGATATACATGTTTAGTTATTTGAGACACCCATGAACCCATCTTAGTGATTCTCACCTTGTTTTAAACTAATATGTATGTCCTAGATCTAATGCATGTGCATGTACATGATGATCATATTTATGATGTTTTGTTTTTTTTGGATACTTCATGGTTTGGATGTTTATAGATTATTGTGTTAAATATCATGATTATTAGATCATTGACATGCATGTATAGCCTTTGAGATCACCCATGCTTATATGGACTCATTTGTTGTGTTCTCACCATTTGTTTAGCTATTATGTACATCATAGTTCTAATATCATGTAGATTTATATAATGATCGCTTTATGTTTGTAATGATGATTTATGTCCCTTTTATGCTACATGATTTTGATTACATATTTAGATGTTAGTTTTTCATTAGAACTAGGATATATACTTGAACATATAATGGGCCACAAATAGATCATTACATGTTTGTGCTTAAACACTCTTTTGTACCCATTAGATGTGCTAGTATAGTTAGTTTTGATGATTCATGCATTCTAACTTATATTCCCCATTTTGGACTTGTTTTATGATAATGTGTTTTCACTTCATGTATATGTCTACTTTGCCAAATCTTAAGATATACATGTATACCCCTTGAGTCATTTGCTTTTCATGCAAATCTTTATTATGAACTCAATTGTGTTTAGGGATATGTATGTATACTTTTTGTATTGACAAAACATACATATGCCTTGAAGTATAATTTGTTTTTTTGAAAAATTTTAGATTTTCATGTTTCATGTTTAAAGGAATTTAAATTGAGCTTAATTGAATATTTTCATGATGATATGTATCACATAACACTGTTGGCCCAATGGCCTTCCACTCTAGTTTTGATGATGATCAACTCATGTAGTTATATTTACTAATATTCTTGTGTTTCTAAGTTTCAGATCATTAGCAGGATATTAGTGTTGTGATTAGCTTCAAAAGGTGTTTGGAAGCTTATCATGGTGATTCCTGCCAAAGCTTAAAGATCATAACTTTTGCACTCGGTGGATCGCGTTTGGGAGCAAGTCTACTTGAAGATGGAGATCATCAAGAGAAGACTTAGGTATCCTAGTTTAGTTTAGTGTGTTTTAGATCCATTTGTAAAGCTTATTTAGTTGATATGCTCAAGTGCACAAACACACACGTTTTATGTTTTAATGTTGTTTTATGAATAGTTGGATCAAAACAAGTTTTCATGATTTATATGTATAGTAGATGTTTTCTAGTTATACATACATGCTTAACTTATAGACAAACTTATTTTGACATTCTATTCATGTTTGGAAAAATCTAGTTTGATAAAAAACAAGTTTTATTATGATAAATTGGCAGGACACAAAATGAATTGATATGATTGATTATGTCTTGAAATTTTTATCACAAGTTTAGTTTTCAAGTAAAATGATAAAACATTTTTTGTGGATTTTTTTAGAAGTGTTAAAAGATTTTTTACAAATTTTCTATCTCAAAAATCTGCCCAGAAAAACTGTATTTCAGGCAGACCGGTCGACCGGGACAGTCGACCGGCTGCTGTGTCCGGATATGCACAGGCTGTGCATGTCCGTCGGTCGACCGGGTCACGGACCCAGTCGACCGATATAGAGAGTCTTGCTCTCTGTATCTTTTCGGTCGACTGGGTCGGTCGACCGATAGAAGGAAACTGTGTTTCCTCCTTGTTGGTCGGTCGACTGGCAGTCGACCGAAGCCCCAACGGTCATATTTTTCGACCGTTGCCGGTCGACCGGGCCGGTCGACCGTGGCTGTCAGAATTGCCACATCAGCCTAACGGCTAGTTTTCTGGTTTGGCCTATATATACCCTATTCATTTGGGATTTTGGCTAAGGTTTTTAAGAGAAAAATTTCTGGTTTTCAGCAGAGTTTAAAAGAGTTTTAAAAAGAGTTTTTTAGTGCTTTAACTTCTCATCTTTATTGATTTGGGTTTTGGAAAAATCAAGAAATTGGAATTTGGGATTTTTGTATTGGCATTCATTCTCTATCTTTTACAAGAAATTTCCCAAGTGTTTTTCTTTGTTGCTTGTTTTCCAAAACACCTAGTTTCCACACTTGAGCTATCTTCTATCCTAAACTATTAGGATCTTTGTTTTTGTGGAAAAAAAGAAAAGAGAAAGTAAAGAGAGTTTGTGGTTTTGGAATCACTTGTTGTAAACACCCTTTTATTTGTGAATCCCTCTTCGGTAGAGGTGATCGGGTGATTGGTTTGTGAGCCTCTTAAGAGAGGCATTTGTTGTGGTTGGCTACGGGCGGTATCCCTCTTCGGTAGAGGTGGATTGTGTGTTGTATTGCCTCGGTGGCATTGTAAGTTGAGAGAGGAGTTAGGGGCTCCTATAGTGGATTAGAAATCCTACACGTGGTGTAGGCGGGGAAGTAGAGCTAGGGGCTCGAACCTCGAAACAAATTTGTGTGTTTTGCGATTGATCCAATTACTCTCAACTCTACTCTCTTACATTTGTGCAAGCATCATTCATTCATTGCATCATATATTTTTGCGTGGGATTGAGCATATTCATACTTGCTTGCATTTGCACCTTGCATATTATTCATATTGTTATATATTGTATATGCTTGGATTGCTTGTGTGTGTGCAACACTTATACTCATCCAACAAGAGCTTCATATAGCAACCTCAACCCATTCAAGGGGATCAAGAGGTGCTTGTCCAGAGCCTCGCAAGGGGAATTCGGCAACACTTGTTGGATTGTACTAAGTGTTCTTGTAAGATTGTTTTAGCTTCCGCATTTAGCACACTTAGTTTGCATTAAGTTCACTAGATTAGCACTTTCACCTATTCACCCCCCTCTAGGTGTATTTCAATTGGTATCAGAGCTAGTGCTCTTGATAAGGGTCTAACAACCTAAGAGTTAAAGATCCTACATTTGGGCTAATCACAATATTTGTTGTACACACCACACCTCACCATGGACTTTATGTCACCACCCACCTTGATATTCTTAACATCCACATTTGGAAAGTTAAGATGTCATTATTCCTCAAAGCCCTAGGTTATAATGTATATCTTGCCACTACTAATAATGCTTATTGTATAGATGGTAAGAATCTTGAGGCTAATACTAAAGCCCTACATGCTTTAAAGAGCACCCTAAATGATGATTATTTATGTAGGGGTTGCTAATATTGATATGGCTTTTGTAGTTTGGAATTCCTTGATCTCCCTTGGCGAAAATGAACAATACTATGCGGGAGCGATTCGGATGTTGGAAGCGACACCTCCAACACATGCTTTATGGTCCAAGGGGATGACCCCTTGAGGTAAATTCCGAATCCGATGATGAGAACATGTCATATGATGAGCTCACTACCTTTTGTCATCTTATACTTGAAAAATATGACATGCTTAAAAGAATAATAAAAAAATTTGAAAAAGGAACTTGCTTGCATGCATATAGAACAAGACTCTTTTAGAGATAACATTGCATGCTTAGAAAAAGATAACAAGATTTTGAAAAAGAACATTGATTGCATGCATGTAGAAAATGATTCCTTGAAAAATAAACTTGCATGTTTAGAAAAAGAAAAGGAAGATTTGAAAAATGAGAATGTTTCCTTATTTTCTAAATTGAATATTTGTGTGAAGGAAACAATACTTTGAAAGAAAAGATTGATTTGGTGGAAAAAACAAAAGGAAAGTATTTTGCAAGAAAATAAGTCTTTTAAAAGAATTTGTTGAAAAAGAAAAAGATAATGTTTCTCAAAAGAAAAAGAAAATGATTCTTCATCTCATCATGCTTTTCATGCACTACTAATGAGATTAAGAACTTGAAAATAAGATAAATAATTTGAGCTCTAATTTGAGCACATGTGCATTCAATCATTCTAAGTTGGAATCTTTGTTTCAAAAGAAACAAGTTCCTCATGCTCATGCACATCATCATACTCATCATGCTCATGCTTATGGTGCACAACACGATCACAATCACACTCACATCATAGTCATTACATACTAAGGTGTACACTTGTACACATTGTGGTCGAAAAGGCCATCTTGCTAAATTTTGCTATGATAGATTAAATACTCCAATTTAGCAAAGAAATATGTTTGGGTTAGAGAAGGGACTAACCCCCATGGACCCAAAAGACAATGGGTACCAAAGACCACCCCTCCTATTTTGATGTAGGTGTGGGCTCTCACATGACGTGAGAGTGTTGGCACCTTGGAGTGGATGTGTTCCATGCTTAAGAATACTTTTTTGGATGCATCACTTTCAGGGAGAAGATTTGGTGGAAAGGACCACCATGTTTTGGAGACAAGGAAAGTTGCCTTCTAAGGCTTTGGTAACAATTCCTAACTCCTTATTATTGTTTACATGTTCATATCATTTGTTTTTTTTGGCATGTCATTGTTTAATGTTAACTATGTTATATCATGTTCATTAGATTAGTGATATACATGCTTAGTTGTTTAGAGACACCCATGCTCAATATAGATTTATATTTGTGTGATCTCACTTTTGATCTAATATGTATTCCTAGATCTAATGCATATGCATATACATATTGATCATATGAACGTTTGTTTCATGTTTTAGTTGTATCATGTTGTTTTTTATATGTGTTTTGTGCTTCATGTGGTATATACATGTTTAAATGTAGATTTTATCAAAACTTGCATGTATACATGTACACTTAGTGAGAACAAATTGACTTATATATGTTTTGCCCTTCATGCTCATTTGTACCCACTATGTGCACAAGTATAGGCTAGTTTTGATGATTCCTTCATTTATACTTGCTATGCCTATTTTCATGTTTTTACTTCATGTATATGTATTTTGAATTCAAACCTAATAAATATACATGTATACCCATGAGTCTTTTGCCTTCATGCAAATACTTTTAATAGACTCGTTTACGGTTGGGATATGTATGTATATTGTTAAATTGGATGAATCATACATATACCTAGAAGTTTGATAAAGAATTTTTGATGAATCTTTGCTTGTTTTATATAGCAAAATAATATTCGTGTTTGTTTTGATACTTCATGTTTTGAATATATGTTTAGATGTTAGTTTTCATTAAGACTAGGATTTATATTTGTACATATGATGGACTACAAATAAATCTATATATGTTGGGATTGAATGCTTTTTGTTCCCATTAGATGTGCTAGTATAGTCTAGTTTTGATGATTCATACATTTTAAACTTGTATTCCATTTTTGGTATTTGTTTTTATGATTATGAGTTTTCATTTCATGTATATGGTATTTTTGCCAAACTTGAAGATATACATGTATACCCCTTGAGTCATTTGCCTTTCATGCAAATATCTATTATGGACTCAAAGTGTGTTTAAGGGATATGTATGTATACTTCTTGTGTTGACAAATCATACATATACCTTGAAAAGAATTGGTATCAAATTGTTTTAATGAAAAGCTAAATTTTCATACTTTTCATGCTTTTCATGTTTTCTTTGAATTGGTATTTAAACTTCATGTATATGTTTTATCTTGTCCAAACTATTAGATATACATGAATATCCTTTTTGAGCCACGTGCCTTCATGCATATATCCTTGTGGACTCGTTTGTATCTTGGATATGTATGTATACTTGGTTTATATTAGACATACATATGCCTTGAAGATTAATAATATTAATTTTTAGTTTTCTTGTTTAAGGAATAATTGAACTTAATTGAACAAATTTTCATGATTGTGATCTCCATACTTGACTTGTACACTCACATTTATTATTTGCTCATGTTTTGTTTTCATGAGACATTTTTATGCTTAATTGGATTAGAGTGTTGATTATCATGTGGATTTCATTTTTATGAAAATGATTTGTATTTATTCCTTGCTTGAAGGATTTCGTACTAGTTAACAAAACTTTTCATTTTAACTAGTTCGTATTCTTCGTTATAATATGAGATATACACTTGACCCTATTCTTTCAATTGGTATCATTGAACACTTTCAATTGATAACAATTTGATCTTTTTGTATACTCATATATGTTTTGTATATGTATGCTTACTCTTTCAAGAATATCAATGTCAATTGGTATCTAACTTTCATACATATATATCTTTATGCTAAGCTTAAAAATTTCTAATGTTTGATTTGTTTTCAATTGTATTTTAACAAGCTTATGCATATGTTTAGTTGGTATTTCATAAAGGGGGAGAAAACTTGATTTTGTCCTTCAATTGGTATTTGATTCCCACTCCCTTACTTTATGTTAAAATATCGTTTCAAATTGGTATCATATGCTTAAAAGAACACATTTCTCTTAATGATATCAAGATGTTTATGTTAAATGTTTTTAAATTGGTATCTCAAAATTTTGTTTAAAAAAACATATTTATTTTACATTGCCTATATGTTATAAATTCATGTTGAGTGTATCCTATATTGAGGAGCTTGACAACTCTTCTTTATGAGATACACGTGTGTAAGGAGAGCTTCACATCTCTTTTTATGCATTACGTATTTTGTGTTATGTGAATTAGGGCGTGTCTTCCTTTCTTCATGTAATTCATATATGTAGGGAAGCTAACTTACGTCTTCCTCTTCATGAATGTCTATCTCACATACGATTTATTGATCCATGTTGAATTTCTATTGGTATCTAGATGCACTTCATTGACATATTTTTAATTGATATCAATGTTTTGATGTTTAACCCTTTATTGGTTCTTGATTAGAACAAAAAGGGGGTGAATAATTGTTTTTATAATTTTACCCCTTTATTGATGATTGACAAAAAGGGGGAGAAGAATTTGGCTTTTGGCTTTATATGCATGTATTTGTTTTTAATAAGTTTTATTAGAATGTGTTGTTTATGTTATTGGTATCTAGAGCTTAGAGTTTGTCTTACTTTATTGGTATCTAGAGCTATAACATGTTTATATTGTTTAATATTTTTATTTTTTTATGCATGAGTTAAGGGGGAGCTTCTTTGAAGCTTAACTTTAATCCATGCATATATAACTCCATGAGTTTTGTCATCATCAAAAAGGGGGAGATTGTTGGCCCAATGGCCTTCCACTCTAGTTTTGATGATGATCAACTCATGTAGTTATATTTACTAATATTCTTGTGTTTTCTAGTTTCAGATCATTAGCAGGATATTAGTGTTGGTGATTAGCTTCAACAAGGTGTTTGGAAGCTTATCATGGTGATTCCGGTGCCAAAGCTTAAAGATCATACCTTTGCACTCGGTGGATCGCGTTTGGGAGCAAGTCTACTTGAAGATGGAGATCATCAAGAGAAGACTTAGGTATCCTAGTTTAGTTTAGTGTGTTTTAGATCCATTTGTAAAGCTTAGTTTAGTTGATATGCTCAAGTGCACAAACACACACGTTTTATGTTTTAATGTGTGATTTTATGAATAGTTGGATCAACAAGTTTCATGATTATATGTATAGTAGATGTTTTCTAGTTATACATACATGCTTAACTTATAGACAAACTTATTTTGACATTCCTATTCATGTTTTGGAAAAAATCTAGTTTGATAAAAATACAAGTTTTATTTATGATAAAATTGGCAGGACACAAAAATGAATTGATATGATTGATATATGTCTTGAAATTTTTATCACAAGTTTAGTTTAGTTTTCAAGTAAAATGATAAAACATATTTTTGTGGATTTTTTTAGAAGTGTTAAAAGATTTTTTACAAATTTTCTATCTCAAAAATCTGCCCAGAAAAACTGTATTTCAGGCAGACCGGTCGACCGGGACAGTCGACCGGCTGCTGTGTCCGGATATGCACAGGCTGTGCATGTCCGTTCGGTCGACCGGGTCACGGACCCAGTCGACCGATATAGAGAGTCTGCTCTCTGTATCTTTTCGGTCGACTGGGTCGTCGACCGATAGAAGGAAACTGTGTTTCCTCCTTGTTGGTCGGTCGACTGGCAGTCGACCGAAGCCCCAACGGTCATATTTTCGACCGTTGCCGGTCGACCGGGCCGGTCGACGGTGGCTGTCAGAATTGCCCACATCAGCCTAACGGCTAGTTTTCTGGTTTGGCCTATATATACCCTATTCATTTGGGATTTTGGCTAAGGTTTTTAAGAGAAAAATTTCTGGTTTTCAGCAGAGTTTTAAAGAGTTTTAAAAGAGTTTTTTAGTGCTTTTAACTTCTCATCTTTATTGATTTGGGTTTTGGAAAAATCAAAGAAATTGGAATTTGGGATTTTTGTATTGGCATTCATTCTCTATCTTTTACAAGAAATTTCCCAAGTGTTTTTCTTTGTTGCTTGTTTTCCAAAACACCTAGTTTCCACACTTGAGCTATCTTCTATCCTAAACTATTAGGATCTTTGTTTTTGTGGAAAAGAAAGAAAAGAGAAAGTAAAGAGAGTTTGTGGTTTTGGAACCACTTGTTGTAAACACCCTTTTATTTGTGAATCCCTCTTCGGTAGAGGTGATCGGGTGATTGGTTTGTGAGCCTCTTAGGAGAGGCATTTGTTGTGGTTGGCTACGGGCCGTCCCTCTTCGGTAGAGGTGGATTGTGTTTTGTATTGCCTCGGTGGCATTGTAAGTTGAGAGAGGAGTTAGGGGCTCCTATAGTGGATTAGAAATCCTACACGGTGGTGTAGGCGGGGAAGTAGAGCTAGGGGCTCGAACCTCGAAACAAATTTGTGTGTTTGCGATTGATCCAATTACTCTCACTCTACTCTCTTACATTTGTGCAAGCATCATTCATTCATTGCATCATATATTTTTGCGTGGATTGAGCATATTCATACTTGCTTGCATTTGCACCTTGCATATTATTCATATTGTTATATATTGTATATGCTTGGATTGCTTGTGTGTGTGCAACACTTATACTCATCCAACAAGAGCTTCATATAGCAACCTCAACCCATTCAAGGGGAATCAAGAGGTGCTTGTCCAGAGCCTCGCAAGGGGAATTCGGCAACACTTGTTGGATTGTACTAAGTGTTCTTGTAAGATTGTTTTAGCTTCCGCATTTAGCACACTTAGTTTGCATTAAGTTCACTAGATTAGCACTTTCACCTATTCACCCCCCCTCTAGGTGTATTTCAATTGGTATCAGAGCTAGTGCTCTTGATAAGGGTCTAACAACCTAAGAGTTAAAGATCCTACATTTGGGCTAATCACAATATTTGTTGTACACACACACACCTCACCATGGACTTTATGTCACCACCCACCTTTGATATTCTTAACATCACATTTGGAAAGTTAAGATGTCATTATTCCTCAAAGCCCTAGGTTATAATGTATATCTTGCCACTACTAATAATGCTTATTGTATAGATGGTAAGAATCTTGAGGCTAATACTAAAGCCCTACATGCTTTAAAGAGCACCCTAAATGATGATTATTTATGTAGGGTTGCTAATATTGATATGGCTTTTGTAGTTTGGAATTCCTTGATCTCCCTTGGCGAAAATGAACAATACTATGCGGGGAGCGATTCGGATGTTGGAAGCGACACCTCCAACACATGCTTTATGGTCCAAGGGGATGACCCCCTTGAGGTAATTCCGAATCCGATGATGAGAACATGTCATATGATGAGCTCACTACCTTTTGTCATCTATACTTGAAAAATATGACATGCTTAAAAAGAATAATAAAATTTGAAAAAGGAACTTGCTTGCATGCATATAGAACAAGACTCTTTTAGAGATAACATTGCATGCTTAGAAAAAGATAACAAGATTTTGAAAAAGAACATTGATTGCATGCATGTAGAAAATGATTCCTTGAAAAATAAACTTGCATGTTTAGAAAAAGAAAAGGAAGATTTGAAAAATGAGAATGTTTCCTTATTTTCTAAATTGAATATTTTGTGTGAAGGAAACAATACTTTGAAAGAAAAGATTGATTTGGTGGAAAAACAAAAGGAAAGTATTTTTTGCAAGAAAATAAGTCTTTTAAAAGAAAATTTGTTGAAAAAGAAAAAGATAATGTTTCTCAAAAGAAAAAGAAAAATGATTCTTCATCTCATCATGCTTTTCATGCCACTACTAATGAGATTAAGAACTTGAAAAATAAGATAAATAATTTGAGCTCTAATTTGAGCACATGTGCATTCAATCATTCTAAGTTGGAATCTTTGTTTCAAAAAGAAACAAGTTCTCATGCTCATGCACATCATCATACTCATCATGCTCATGCTTATGGTGCACAACA